>JAUMHL010000021.1:7645682-7663852 GCA_032362345.1 Sandelia bainsii | reverse complement strand
CAATATTTGGTGGAAGAACCCTGATTTGCAATCACAGCTTTCATGCAGTGGTCTCTTAATTCTTTCCAGAGCTGTATACTATATTTGGATAGTGACACAATTTTCATCATTTTGGCTGAAATCACTACAATGAATTTGATAAAACAATGAGATGTGCTTAAAGTGTAGAGTGTCAGTTTTAATTTAAGGGCTTGGTTGAAGATATTGGATGAACCATGTGCAAACTGCAATTTTTCTTCAGACTCAGTTTTAGTGGCTCAAAAGTATTTGGACAAATTATTATAATATTTAAATTCTCAGTTTTACTGCATGTTTGCAGATCCTTTGTTGTCAGTGACTCCCTGAAGTCTTCATATTAGAAAATATGAATGTTATCACATACTGGGTTCCTTCTGTGATGTTCTGCCAGGTCTTAACTGCCACTGTCTTCATTTCCTGCTTGTTCTTGGGGCATTTTACCTTCAGGAAGTGGAATACATGCTCAGTTTGATGTGACTGACTTAGCCATTGCGGAATATTCTACTGCTTTGTATTTAAAAAGTATTGCTTTTTGCTCTTTCAGTATGCTTTGGGTCATTGTTCATCTGTGCAGTGAAGCACCATCCAATTAGTTTTGAAGAACTTGGGTCAATCTGAGCAGAGAGTACAGCCCTAAACGCTTCACACTGCTTTTGTCAGCAATTAAATCATCACTAAAACAAGAAAACCGGTTCCTTTGGCAGCCATATATGCCCACACCACATTATATCTATGAAAAAAAACACAAAAACAAATATATCATGAATCTAATACAGCCAATCAGGCACAAACCTAGATGATTAAAATAAGACAGCAAAGAGAGTTGTCTGTCAAACAGAAAGGCTGCAGTTCAGCCATGAACCATCACTGTGTCCATATGCAAACAGAAGATTCTTATTCCCATCATTAGCAAGTAATTATTGTGCAGCAGGGCAATGACAGGCATTTATGAAGTGGAAAATGCTGAGCACAGGGTCTCAGCTATTGGCACAGCCACATATCCTTTTTATTATACTCACTTGCATAACAAAATCAACAAAGTTGATTTTTACATAGAGTTTGCATGTGGCCAAACATGTTACACCAGCATTATTCCTTTTTCTCTCAGTAGAACAACAACATAACAACATTCACCTGACACCTCCTCTTCTCAATATAAACCCAGTCAAAGAAGAGGCAGACAGAATAGAGGGATTAGTCCAAGCTAAGGTTTCCCTTACATAATCCACCTCTTTAGATTAGCTTCATTCCCCTGAGAATACGATGGTTAACCCTTGAAACAGAGAGGAGCATTGCAGTTTCACAGATCTACAGTGTAGCAGAGACCAGTACAACTTTATTTCTGGTAATGACGGAGGAGGTTATCTTTCATCTTGGTCGACACAGTTGTTGTTGTTCTGGGGTGTGCACACCATTTGGTGGGTTAGTTCTAGTTTGTGTGAGTTGAACATGAGTTACACTTGTGAAAATGTGCATGTAACTTAGGCTAAAACAGTAGCCACTGTGTCCAAAAGTGTAAATTATGGAATAACTGTAGACAAAACGTAGTGTAACTGTAGCACAAATAAAGTCAACAAACTGACTCAATAATACCAGTTACACAGAAATCTAAAATTAGCAAATGTTAGTCACTGTAAGCTGCTCATCATACCAGACCAAGGCTACAGCAGCAAAACCCAAGCGTACTGAAGTGAGAACGGGCGTATTTTATTGCATATAAAAAATCCCACATTTCATTTGCAGGAGGGAGAATATGGTATTCCTTATTTCTAGGCTTTATAGATTTGGTTTAAAGTCAGTCTGAGCTGACAAGCTGCAATGTAATCATTTTCCAAACTTTAAAATATAGTTTTAGGGTATTTTTTCTATTCTCCTATTTAAAATGCAACAAAATCAAGTCACAGACACATTGTGATAGTTCTGTGTTTCTATAAAAGTAACATTTTTTAATTATTTTTCCAGGTTTAGATTTGTCTATATGACATTTGAAACTGCTTTTCTTGCTGTAATCATTCCTTCAGTAGTTCCACTGCAGAGCGACAGAGAAACACTGTCCAGGAAACCTGAGTAAAAGGGATTTTATATTAAAAACTTAAATTAAAAACCTCTTGAAGCCATTTCAGACAAATTTATAACTAGAATATACAATGCTGATTTTGTCACCTATCACTCACATTACCATCCCACTAAGAATAGGTCTCTTAATGGTCAATGTGAACAGGATGAAGGATTCAGTCAGGAAAAGCTCCTTCCTGCTTCTTACTGAATGAATGTAATTAGCTCCTTTCCTCACATGCCTGGTGTGCTGATGTGGTTAAGAGTTGCGTGGTTCTGCTGTGTGAGATAATTTATAGCTGTGCATTAAGTATTACATCACAGCTGCCACTGAACTCTAAACCTGCCACTTATATCAGACAAGCTCTTTACAGTGGCTCTGGTCACAAGAAACTGTGAGGAACACATCATCCATGTATTTTACTTGTTTTGTTCTGTTTTCTGTTTCTGCGATCCTTCAGGTGACACAGCAGGGAAAGCTGTGGAAAATGTTTGGTCTCCCATGGCTTCTTGCCCCCCTCCCTTGCTGTTTACCGCCATCTCTTTCAGTTCTCCTCCTCACATGTCTCTCTCTCTGTGTGAGTGTATGTGGGCTTCAAGACAGAGCAATAAGTAAGTGTTGTTCCTGTTGACTATGTGACTTTAAAGTTGGGAATGTGCTGGTATGGAGTGCCTGCAGACACGTGAATTGATCTGACTGATAGTATAGTGTCCATGAGTAAGTGAGCATAGTAAAATATACCTTGTAATGGAGATGGTCGGAGGTCATACTGTAGTCTTATTCAATCCAAAACACTGAAATATTCACAGCCTGATGTGGAAATCCATCTGAGAAAGCAAGAAGAGGCTGCAGGCATTGCTTTCAAACCCTTGAGTATTCAGCGCACCTGTCGTCCACCATTCAGCATCGCTAAGTGTAATGGGAGAACAGCTGAATTCATTAGGCTTGGATTGACCTGCTATGACGAGCAATTTAGTTTCAAACACAGTTAAGCACCTGCGGGAGAGAGGAAATTAGCATTTTAAATAGGGAGACGATTATAGGCCAGGCCACTGTGTGCGTGTGTCTTTGTGTGTAGCTACTCATGCAGACGTCTCTGTTCAGCTCATTTACTTGTTTAACACATTGCTGTAGTTTATGCCATTTGAAATATTGACACAACATAATGCTCTCCGCCCACGCCCCAATGCACTTTTTATAAATAGAGTGCCGGTGCTGAACGCAGCTGGAAAGCACTTCCCAAGAGCTCTTGAATCTGACACAACACAAAAAACTCTGCCCTACACCTACATTTAGCTGGCAGACCTTACAGAATAGTTACTAGTATGAGCATTTAAATTATAGATGGCTTTGATATGATAGTTACAACATTTCAGTTTTAAAGTAACACAGACTTGTGCTAGTATAACACAAACAGTATTTAGTCAGTTTGAAAACCAAACTTGGGCAGCGGTGCCGGAGTAGTTAGCCTCACAGCTAGAATTTCCCTGGTTCAAATGCAGACGAGCTGGTGAGGAATTTTCTGTGTGGAGTTTGCATGTTCACCCTGTGCCTGCCTGTTTCCTCCCACAATCCAAATACAACCAGTTAGGTTAGTAGGTGCCTGTCAACTACTCATAGATGTGAATGATTGTGTGTCTCTATCTGTCAGCCCTGTTACAGACTGTTGTCCTATCCAGGATGTACACCGCCTTTCACTCAATGACAGCTGGGTTTAGCTCCAGCACCCCTGCGACACATAACAGGATGAGCCATTTAGATAATGCACAGATGGAAAAGAAAACTTAAGTCAGGTTTGTATAGACACTCATGACACTTATTCTGGCAGCATCATCAGGTCAGATTTAGGTTTGTCCAGGACCTGCACAGCTAATGACATTCACATAGTGCTAATAAACAAATGTTAGCACCTTAACATGTATCAGTGTGAGCATGAGAGTAAGAGAATGCTGTGAGAAAAATTAAGACATTAACTTGATTTTCTTGTATGGTCTATAATAATCAAATAGTGCCACTCAGAGACTTCAGCAGGATTTCTTTCAGATTTATGGATGTAATGTAAATGCATTATTTAACTATTTGTATTACATGTATCTTGATTTGTTTTTATATGATTTGCTTTGGCGAGTAGGTTTAGTAAAGAGTGCAAATACAGTATGTGACTAGGTTATACTTGAATTGCAGTTTACTCCAGCATTCAAATGCTCTTCCCCGTGATGGCACTAACTGTGCTAAATCCATTAGCACTTCAGCCTCCAATCATGAGTTATCCATCCATTATTGTTAGCAGCAAAGGAAAGCAAAGAAAAACTACTTCTCTCCTTTTTGTAAAAGGCCAACAAGTCAAAGAGTGACTTAAGATAAATGACAGAGGTGTTTTTTATTTCTTGATAGCTTAATATGCCACTTTGTAAGAGACTTCAGCTTGGTTCCTCTGACACTGGCACTTTTAATATGCATCAGCTAAAGAAGAGAGAGAGATGAAAGATAATAGAAAAGGTTTTCACTTCTATTGACAACTGGTAATGTGTGCTTTTGATATTTTAAAGGAAAGTGTAATTGTTTTTACTTCTACAAAAGTATCTTCTTGGATTAAAACATGCTTCCTCGAGAAAGCTTGTTGTGTGGGGAACATCTCACACACAACACACCCACACACACACACACACACACACACACACACACAGAAAGACAGATTCTGGGTTAAGGCTGAGTCAGACTTGTCAAAAGCTAGAAGCATCTTCTCTCCCTCAGATCGATAGCAAAGCGTATTGATGAAAATAGGGAGGCTCATGTGGAGGACAGGAAACAGAATCATATTTTTTCTTCTTCTCTCTCCTTTTCCTCTTATCTTCTATCCTGCTCACGTATTGATCCAAAAATGGCTGTTTTTAGCTGCAGCCTGCAGCATCATATCTGATGCTGCTTATAACAAGATATTTTCACCTCCCGTCTCTGTTGTCTTTTTAAGGTTCATTAGGGAACTTTCATGAAACATGTAACTGATGTCAAATATAATTCCTAATTTAACTCCTTTTGCCCCATGATATACTTTAAATCGCTTCTTGGGTTATTTTTAAATCACAGAACAATATTTACATCATCCTGCTTGGGTGAGAGTGTGTGTATCTCCCCAGGGAGATAAGCAAGTACAAGGTAGATAGTAGTGAGAGACAGAGTAATCTGCTCTTTGCCATGGGAAGCAATAAAGATCACTGCTGAACTCACAAGCCCACACCAAACTTATATAGAAGGGGAAACTGCTGGAGTCTTCTCCTGTGAAGGCAAAAGTGCTGGTGGGAGGTGAATCTTTACATAAGAAGCGTCACAAAGATCACGTAAATACTTTTCATTTTTATTTGCATAAGATGATGTCGACCATTTCAGCTTTACCTGCTGGACTCTGTGTGGTCTGGTGGTATGTGATTTTCGTCTGAGGGGGTTTCTACTAGTTACTATATTCTGTGTCTCCTGAGAGGAGTCAGACTACATCTCTACCTGGAATAGGATCAAGAGGCCATCCATCACACAAACACAACTACTATAACCAGCCTCACAAACAGCTGAGCCAGCAGTTTCTGAGAAGAGGGCATGAGAGAATCCATCTATTTATGTTTTGACAAAAATGCAAGATAAGCATAAATGCTTTACATTTTTTTGATCCTGCTCAATGCGCCTTTTCATGCAGTGGGACTTTTTTTGATCACCAGACCTTGTGCTATACACTAAGGCCTTGTCCACCCTGTCCAGGTCCTCTACTTCATGCTCAAACTCCCCTCTATACAGTAACCAAAGGGCTCATATATACTTACTGCACACAAGGACTTAAAAGTTGTGTGTTTCTCTTCATGTGCAGAAGTTGAGGTTTGTAGGAACAAGTGTGGCAGGTCATAGGATGATATGTTCATGTACAAAATCAAAAAATCCCTACCCATGTGTATGAACATTTTGGGGACAGGGGAAATTGACGATGGAGATTAGATTTTTTTATGACACTTTGTTAAGTGGAGCCAGCAGCCAGTTAGCGTAGCCTACAATAGCACAAAGACTGGAAACAGAGAGAAACAGCTCTGAAGCTTATATTAACATGTTACTTCATGTTTGTTACTTCTTGTTTGTTTAATCTGTTTTTCAGCATTTTTAATTAAGATTATGTGTCAGACTATTTCTTGACCTGGAGCAGTTGCCAGGCAACTAGCAGAGACTTTATGAAGTCACTGCTCCCATGGATGGAGGTGGAGCCAGATTTATTTCCCCAACTTTTCAGTCTTTATACTAATCTAAGCTAAGTCAGCTGACAATGGTATCAAATCCCTAACTGACTAGTGGCTAGAAATTTAATAAGTGTATTACTAAACTAATGGCCAGTTTCCAGCACCGCATCCCAAACACTGAACTCACGTGCTTTGACACAGCTGCTGCACTGACGATACCAGGATACTTCAGATGAAATGTTTCTGTCAGTGTGCCAGATAAGACGAGCCTTGTTGGATATATGCTCTCCTGTAGATGCAGTAATTTCCCCTCCACTTCTAGGTTGCCTCCTTCGTGATTAGATCCCCTCCTGCAGCTGCGTCCATGTCCAAGGCCTTCTCCTCCACAGTGGGCTCATCACACACACTCATATGAACACAAAACGCAGACATACATCCCCTCTTCCTCCTCACTTCTTCACACTCTCACACAAACTTTCTGGTGCAAATTAGACAGAGAATAAAAACCTTGTATTCATGGAGAGACCCATACAGTAATGACTTTACAAAGTTTGTTTGAGTCTCTGTGACTGTCAAAACAGAAAATAGTTTATGTTGATCTTGATTCCAAAAGGAGTTCAATTTCTCGTCTCAGCTTATATTTTAATTTGACACCTCAGTGGAGCACCAGAATGAAAATTATGACACTTGACTAAGAGAAAAGGAGAAGACAGAGAGAGGAGGGGGAGAGAGAGTAAAAGACATGATGAGACCTCATTAAAGCTACAACGAAGAAAGTGTGTGTGTGTGTGCACACTCATGTGCCGGTGTGTGCGAAACAGAGAGCATGATCAAGTCATTTTTGTGTGTATGTGTTAGTGTGTGTGAATCAGAGCAGATCTAGGAAGCCCCTGGGAGTGTTAAGTAGGGAAACAGAAGAGATTGAGGTGGGGAATTCTCATCAAAAATGTCCAAATCAGGAAAGGTGTCGACAAAGCCACTCTGCAAGGGGACAGAGGAGAGCAGAGGCAGTGGAGGGGAGTGTGTGTGTGTGTGTGTGTGTGTGTGTGTGTGAACCACTAATCTTACAAAGTAAGATTAGTGGTTCATAGGAGGAGGTGTGTGTTTATGTAGACATGCGTCACAGTGTGGGAGCTTCATCTCAGGGGTGAAGTCGTGTTGAGAGGGGTGAGGTGCTTTTTATGGGGGACTGGTTCCTTGGGGGTAGTCCTGTGGTAATGAGCTGATAGTCTCAGAGGAAGACGAGCTCTATTACAGGAACTCTGAGCTGCTATTCTGAGGTTTAATCTGAGGCACAGAGGCTGGTGCACCTTCTCCTGTCGCTCAGCACAGATACACGCTCTCCCTTTGACGGGATGTAAAGACAATTGAACACAGAGATCTTTGGGTTTGGGTCGAACACTCAGATCTGGAAAATAACTGGAAAATGTTGCTGTTGTGTTTCAGACGTGAGCTGAGTCTGAAGATGTGAACTCACTGTGACACAGCTTTGTCTGAGTGATGTGTTTTCTTTGTTTGTTTCCCTGTTCCTCTCACTGCTGTTCTCCCTTTCTGTGTCAAGTCCGTGTATCCTGTTTCTATGGAGGTCTGCTAAATAACCTCACAGACACCACACCAGCCCTCGTTTCTCTATGGGATCAAAGGTTCAGTCCTGGAGGGGGATTTATCATCAGACTGCAGTTCAGCAAGTCACCAGATTGAGGTCAGAAAGCCAAATGTCTGCTGGGGACATAATTTTGTTTATTCAACCCTGGGACACAAACAGTAATGTTAAATTCAGAAAAATACTAAACCACAACTTTAGGTTTCATGCCAAAAATGGTTTTAGATTGTCAGAAATTTTACATTTAAGTAGCAACTTCCTCATTTTTTTGAGTATTTTATGTATCTTAATTTGTAAGATCTCTCTGTGTGTAAATGTGCAGAAGACATGTGTGTTGAAAAAAACAAACAGAATTCAATTAGTGAAACAAGAATGAATGTCTTAGTTATAGCTACTTTGATTTATAGAAGAACACTCAAACATTTTGATTTTGCATAAGTCACGTAAGGGATTACACGGTAATCAAAGAGTTTAGATGTTAGACTGTCAATAAATGGAGACAGTTGTGTTCTGTAGCTATGCTGAGGCAGCCAGCTAAGATGACTCCAAAGATACAGCACAATGCAGGATGTTCAGTGAGTGGACAAGTAGCCCAGAGGAATGTCTAAAGGCTAAAAAGAATCAGAGCTGGTTATCATCTCTGTTCATTTTTCTATTCGTCTATTATACACCAATCATAGTGTGTGGTTGCATGGGGCATGGTGTCCATGCTGCTGCATCACTGCACAAAACCATCACTGCACGCCCGAAGTTTGCCTAACTTTCCACTCCAACAATGCCTAAGGAAAAATGTTTGTAGAATGATGAAAGTAACACTGAATTGTTCATCAAGAACACGCAGCATTATGTATTGGGTAGAAAGGGCACTGTAAACCATGATAAAGACATCATCCTATTGGTGAAGTGCCATAGAGGCCGCATCATTATTTGCGTCTGCTTTGCTGCCTCTGGGCCTGGACAGCTTGCCATCGCAGAGGGGAAAATGAACCAGCCAGTTTATAAAGTATCTTACAGGATAACATCAAGAAACATTGCTTTAATCTCTACTTTTGATTAAGATCAGATCACATTTTATGACAAATTCATACAGAGTCAGGGTTTGATTATGCTTTCTTGCCACTGTAAGTAGAAAATACAAAATAAAGTCATAATAAGGAACTACTAAGAGTGCACACAGGGTCTGCATAAACTCGTAATTACAACTGGTAGGAGCTGAAGAGGAGTATTGTATATTTTAGCTGGGTGAACTGCCTTCTTGTCCTTGTTTTTTTGCCTCAGTGAGTGAGTGTGACCTGGTGACACACCGAGCTGTCAGGATCGATTGAGGCTCCTCGGAGATGGCAGCAGAGACCAGGCCTGGCATTCTGGCATCAGCGTGCCATGTCTGGTCTACCATCCCACCTTAGAAAGCCTGCAGCAACAATGACGCACTGCACACACACACTTTATACACTACTTTACATTTAAATTTTACGCCATTAGCTGGGCTGCCAGGCTGAACCCTCTCACCTACAGAATGTGCAGTGCATGGATACACTCTCCTCCCATGTGTCACTCTTTCTACCTCTACCTCCCTCTGGTGTGTTTTTTTCTCTCTCTCTCTACATTAACTGCCAAGTGAAGACAGCTCCACTGCAGTATCTGACCCATCCTGGCAGAGGTGAGGTTGGATAATAAAACCTCTATTCCTGCCAAAAGAGACGAGAGGAGATAAAGGAGGGAAGTAAATCGAAGAAGAGCAAAAGACAAGGCAAATAAGGACAGAGAGGCAGAGTGGGAAAAATAACAGCAAACACAAAAGAGAAGAAACACTGAGGCCATGGAGGAGGTGGAATATTATAACTATAAGAATTAGAGATAAAGACAAAAAAAAGAAAAAGGAAAAAGAGGGTAGTTCAGGGTTGACAAGGTTTGAGTGAGGGTGCAGCATTATGCGCCTCTCCTACTCTTCCCTTTCTCCCACCCCTCTATCCATTCAGTGTCCAGTGCCACGGTGTTGGTGCAGAGGCTAAATCAATCACCCTTTTGCTCTCTTTCCCTCCATTAGTTCATTCACGCACTGTGTTGTGCTTTGTCTATGTCACATCGCTGTAGGACGTGGTACACAGAAAACACACTTGTATAAAAAATGAATTAAACCACAGTCGTTGGTTAAACATCAGTCTATCATTTTAATAATAGTAAAAGATAAAATGTTACTTAATATAAGTTACTGCAGTTTTAAGTAGCCAGAACCGCTAGTCTTACAGGAGTACTGTGTATAGTCATACAATAATAGTGTGTTCATTGTGTGTGTGTGGGTGTGTACATAAAGTCAAAGTTTGTATATGTGTGTGTGTGTGTGTGTGTGTAAAATAGACTATCAAGTGCTCAGTGTGTTTTTCTGTTTTGTGTGCGTTTCTTATGTATACAAATTGTGTAATGTTCATATAGTTATGAAAAATTGGTCTCTAGACCTTTTGTGATCTTTATCTCATTCTACTAGTCACAATCTGGGCATGTTACAAAAGGCGCTTGTTTGTCACTTTTCACAACTGATACTGGTGATAAGTTACGGAAAGCCTCAGTCGGAACCTTTTAAACCAGTGTAAAGCATGAACAAGAACAACAACTAGTTCTGGCTCGAATTTTTTTAGCTAATAAATATAGATTTCTGTAAATAAATATCATCTTCACTTCAAGTTTTAATTTCTCTATACTAACTTTGCTACGATAGATCTACCCTGACAATGATTAGTTTTTCCTTTTCAATAATAACTACCGCTTGTTTCACATTTCACAGTGTCTACTTTTTCTTGGAAAGGTTGTATATTTTTTCAAGCTCTATGTTAACTCTTTTTTGTCAAACTGGAGTTTATTTTCATGACTTTGGCCATTCTTACTCATGTTAACTTGGTCACCTGTTTAGCCCTAAGCACTCAGCACGTCAGGGGCTACTGTCTGTGTTTAGTTTGCAATTATTATGTAAAGTTCTAGTATGGAAACTTGCCCCAATTTGTTTTGCTGGAGACACATTTCCCGAACCTCTACAACAGAGGTAGCAAGTGCAAAGTTAGCCATTAGATAAGCCATTGCCACAATTATTCAAATAAGACACACCTTGAAAAACGCTTGTATTTTAAGTTAATCATCTTTTCTACTGTAGCATGATCATCTACTTATTTTTTTGCCCCATATGGTACAACCATTATCACCAAGCTCCTCTTAAGGGCAGGCAAGCAGAGGGAATCCTGCTGCCAGCCACACTCTCCTCCACTCCCACACAATGTCATCTACAGAGAGGCTTTTATGCTGGTCTCTGTGCGTGAACGTGTGTGTTTGTGTGTGAATGTGTATGAATGTGTGTGTGTGTGTGTGTAATCTCTCTAAGTGGGGTCACGCTGAAAGTGATGCATAAACAGCTGTTCATTTTGACTTTTCACCGTTCCTGCTTCTATTTGAATGTCCGACACATGTTTTTCACCTCACGACTCACTCTGTAATTTTGTCCACTGCAGCCCTGCTGCCAACAGTGAGTACAGAGGATGTAAAGGAGAATCTAAAGATGGGAACTGGTTTAAAGGGAAGGATCAACAAAGAAGAAAATGCTCGTCTTTACCCCTGGAAGGCAGTTTTGTGCTGTGTGTTGCATGTGTGTGTGTGTGTGTGTGCAATGATGGGATGTATTATTGACTTATTGCATTAGATGGTCTCTGTGCTTTATGCTCACGCTCTAACATTGCCCTCAGAGAAATAACGGGATCAGACTGAGCACATAACTTCAAACACACACCCACATACACTCACACTCACACACAGTAACGGTTGTGTGAATACAAAATGTTTTGTCTTTAGCATCACTGTTGTGCTTCTGTATTCAGCTCTTCCTGTATCTCTCACAGGAAGCTTTAAGAAACTCCAAAGCTGTAAGATCCAGCAGGCAGAGTTTCAAGGGGGCTGTGTGAAGGATTAGAGTCCGCTCTTTGCCAGTGGTTCAGCAGTTGGCAGCACAACTGAAATGAAGAGAGGAGGGAGTGGAAAGAAAGACAAAGTGGAAGCGTGGAGTGCTGTGAGCCAAGCAGGTGAGAGCGCGGGGTGTGAGAACAGATAAAAAGAGGGAATATAAGTTGTCCGGTGAGAGAGGGGAGAGAAAGCATTCATTTGAAGTCATCTGTGAGCCTCTGATTCCTGCTCTAAGCCCCTCACCTGTATCTCACTGCCAACTATGTGTGTATGTGTGCAGAGGGTCAAATGTCTGAGCAGACTGACCATTTCCAACATATAGGAATCAATTTATGGAAGTGGACGTAGTCAGGTTCAAAGATTTTTGGGGTTTGTGATGGACTGCGCCACTAACAAAAAAAGCAAAATGTAAATATATTAACTAGCTTTAGCTGAACAATGTCAACATACAGTAAATAGTATAAAGAATAGAATTTCTTAACAATTATAACTTTAAGCAGATTGTTAGATCTATGGATGCTGTAAACACCCAGAGTTGATGCATTTGATACAGGACTCACTATTGCACATGTGTAAAAGCAATTAAAATGAATCTGAGGTATAAAAATTCTTACAATGTTTAACTAAATAGTTTTTATTAATGTATGAATCCCTGTTCTTTTACAGCACGAGAATTCAAATCATTTTTCCAGTCTTAGAAAACTATTTTTCATCCATTCTTCATCCTTAAGGTCTTTATTGCTTATGATTCATGATGTACAAAACAAAAGAAATAACAAAGAAAAGACAAAGTGTATATTAGCAGTTATTTCATGATCAGAAGTCAATTGCTGAGCAAAAACAAACACACGCACACACACATGCACATAGATATACATAAAGTAAGGACTGTTTGGTCTCTACAGTTCTACAGTTGCCTTCAAGGACATCTGCAATCTGCAGCTCTTACACAGAGCTAACACAGCACCTTGGATCTCTGATTAGCGGGCTAATGACATTTTCTGCATAAAAATGTATGAACGTACCAGCCACACACATGTGTGAAGAGATGACAAAAGAAGTTACACAGCAGGCCCTCACCAGCCTCATCCGGAACACCAGTCTGGGCAATACATTTTTTCCCTCATGACACAAAACAATTTCTTCCATGTACAAAAATAGCTGCAGTAACTAATCTAAAGCAAGATTCATAAAAATGTAAATCCCCGTTTTAAATGCCCGTTTTCGTTATCAGTGCAAAAATCTCCTTCACACCTCTTCTCACAACTGATTACATCGTGCCCTGTGTTCTGCCTGGTGACACACATGGCTGTCCAAGTTTTACCAAACAGACTGACTCCCCTGTCCTCTGACCTACTGCTGGTAAAAGACATTTTCTGCATGCTCCACAGCTCTACATTTGTGTGCGGTGTACGTAAAACTTCGACATTCAGCCGAACTAAACAGCTGCTTGTTCCAAACAGGAAGCATTGTGTTTAAGGATATGTTTAGATATACAGCTGTGAGGTCACTGTTGTAGGTCGAATGTCTTTTTATGAATGTGCTGTAACACATGAGGCATTTACACCACCAATCGTCAGGCCCTTTAAAGCACGCATGCCTCTGAGCTGCTCTGTGAACAAATGATCTGATAATGACAGCCTAAAGATTCATCTGATAAATTACAGGTCCACGTGTGTGTGTTTCTGTGTGTGTGTGTGTGTGTGTGTGTGCTGGCATTATATGAAAGCTGATGACAGTTTCAGATAGAGAATGGAGAGAACGATAAGAGGATGTAGCGATGCATGATAAGAGAGGCCAAATCAGGAGTGTTAATGTTCTCAGGCCTGCGAGCTCTGACTTTAGCTGTGTCCTTGAGATTTATTGTGCATGTGCATGCGTCCACATGTGTGTGTGTAAGTGTGTGTGTGCGAGAGAGTGAGCAGCCTCTTGTTTTTGATCGAGGGAGGAAGTGTGTCTCTAAAGATGTGCCTCAGCAGTGTGTGACAGATTTTGATTAGAACTTACCTCCTTTAATAAAGATACCAGTCTTTTCATGAACCAAGCTGGAAATAACTACAAACATGCACACACACATATGCACAAACACACACACTGCACACACAGACACTCTACCAAACCTTCATTCATCTGGAGCATTTGGAGCCACTCAGTCTTTCAATACAGCTAGTAAGTACATCAATCAGGATGAATTCCTGCCTCTGATGGTGACCCCGCTCTTTCTCCATCCCACCTCCATCCAGAGTTTGTCATTTATCATCTCTAACCGCCCATCCGTCCCGTGACAGACGGGGGGCGGAAGAGGCTCAGGATGGAGGAAGAAGGGTTTGGAGCAGTCTGGGCACATGAATCACTTGGTTATGCTGCTCACAGAGCTCTTGTGTGATTGCTCTGCCCCACTTAAACATACACACAGTCACGCATACATGAACATGCACACTACACTACTACTACTTCAGGGGCTCACTTCCGCACTGACAGCTGGGCTATAGAGTGTGGCCTGTATGAGCACTACTGTAACATGAGGTCAGCCAAGCGAGGCTTCCAGTCACATAGTGTAGAGTCTTTGTTAGCTATACTGTATGACTCCCTCAATCACTCCGATGCTGTCTTGATGTGCAGCCACCATAAACCTGTCCCACTTCTACAGCTACAGCAGGTCGGAGAGCATGTAGACTGAGGAACTACTGCAAAGTGGCTGGCAGATGAGAAAGCACAGACACATGGAAACACAAAGATAAACACACACACTGTACACTACACAATAGACTGGACATACTCACACTGTGTCACTTCACAGTGTACAGTGAGCAACTTAACAACAGACTGAAATTCTGTCTTTCTCCTCTCTCTCAGGCTGAAAGTTTCTCATCTGTTTCACCTTCAACCACATCCAAATCAATGTGTGTTTCCAGTCACCTGTTTTATTGTGCTTTTTTTTCACTTGGCTAAGGTGGAAAATTATTGATAAAAACAAATAATGACAAAATGCCAACAAATCATGACGTACCTGAAGCATGTGACTTGTTCACTGAAGCCTTTACTCCCCACACGTCTACTTTGCTGTAGTGTTATGGTCATGTTGCTCTTTAAAAGGCACCCTGTGGAGTTTTCTTGTCAACAATGACAACTATTTTTACATTCAAAATGTATCACTTAACTGTGTTTGTTTCTATGCTTGAGGCCATTTACAACTACAGTTGATTTGTGTTGCTAGATATCAGTATTCATGACAGTTTACCTGCACATTAAACCACCAGTGTGTCGTGCGTGCATAAGCAGGGCACAAGATACAAACAAAATAAACGTACTAACCAGAAAGTCGCTCCATAGCATCGCTAGTCAAAAACTCCACAGGGTGATTTTAAACTTTGAAGGTAAAATGTTAATCCCACAAGCTGCTCACCTGGACATTCAGGAAAATCACATTTTAATACTGATATTTACTAGGTTTCCCTTTTTACTGTAGCAGAGATAAGGCATCACTGTCTTTGTGACCTCCAGTACCTTCTTATGTATTATGTATGGATGTACTGTGTGTGTGTGTGTGTGTTCTTATAATCATCATTTACGAAGAGCACTTCACATAGTATGTAGGTACATCAGCGGGTACTACTGTAATAACTTGGGCAGCAACTGTGAGTGATTGTTGTTGTGTATGTTTTTGGCTGTGTGTGTGTGCATGCGTGGGGGGGGATGTTATTGCTCTCAATAATCTCAGAGGTCATTCTGTACTCCTAAAGTGAAGACATATTCATCCTTATTGCTGTCTGCCTGTCTCTCTTTGTCTCTCACAGACACACACACGCACACGCACACACACACACACACACACACACACACACATGCACACACACTTTCTGTCCAGTCTGTTAAATTGCATATTGCAGTTTCTAAATCTGTAACAAACAGAGACAGTCAGATCTTGGTTCATCGCAGAGCCTTTGGTCTCAGAGTCTCCCATCTCTCCCAGTTCCTCCCCTCTGTCTCTTCTCTCCTCCTGTTCTCGGGTTGTTTCACATCGGTTTGTCACACCTGCATGCCAGGCTTGCTCAAATCCCCATTCCCCTGGTTCCCTCCTCCACCTCCTCCACCCATCCCTCCCCTCTCTTCCTCGTCATCGCTGTCCAGTTCCTCGCTTTTCCGCTTGCTGTAGCGCTCATACAACACCATGAGAACGCCCATCACCCAGGCCGAAACCGTGCCGGCTGAGAAGATGACAAATCCGATAGCGATGAAGAAGAGGTAGTCCCAGTAGCCCAGGCCTTGGTGGCAGTCCGCCCGCAGCTGCATACCGACCTCTGCAAGCCGCTGGCCTGCCAGCTCTGGAGGACTATGGCAAACTGTCTGGCCCTCATCTGGAGGTGAAAGAAAGAAAGAGAGGAGAAAAGAGATTAATGAGGAAAGGCACAGTATAAAATGAGGTGGTGCAGAGAATAATCAGTATATACAGTTGATGATGAAGGGCAGGAGTACTAGGAGAAAGAATAGGAAAAAAATTAATTACCCTAGAGGGAAAGATGCATGACGAACAAAACTGAGGACAAGCACACACACACGCCTACATACACATACCTGAACAGTGGTAAATAATGCAGTGATAACCTCTGTGATAACTGATCCTGAGGGACACTATAGATTTCTTCTGTGTAACATACAGTAGGTGTGTGGCGTGATAGGCTATGGAAACATTATTATGCTACACGCACATGCACAGAAAGGTGAGACTGGACTGCACGCCTCTGATACATCAACCCTCCTATCCCCTCATGCACATCATTACACACTAACAAATCACTCTGCAGCAGCGGAGAGATAAGAAGATGAGTGTTTTCCCCGACAAAACATCTGCTGTTCATATTGAATAATACGATAATCAGCGGGGGCCGCTGTCGACCACATGGAGCAGCAGAGATACAAGCAAAACAAGTGCTTTGAATTCAGGAAAGTGCTTATTTATGGTGTTTGATACTTTGCCACAGAGAGGTCAAAGGTCAGGGTTGGTGTAGGGATTGAGAAATACTGCAGAAGTGCTCAACTTGCTCTCCTACATGTTTTGATTCTGCTACGACTTTGCAGCATTAGCACATACTAAACAGTACACTCACGTATATTAATGAATATGAGTTTTAAAAAAAGAGAAAAGGATTGATTGATAGGGAAGCTTGCTTTGTATGTATCTAATGGTCTGATCAGAGACAAAGGAAGAGCAGAATGTGCTGTTTTCTATCACTTCATCTGACTTCATCTCTCGCTAGCAGCACCACTAATTCCCATGCTCCTTCGCTTCCATCCCTGCATGCTTAATTGCACTCTCCAAAAGAGAAAAAAGTTTTTTTTTCCCAATATGGGAACAGCGAGAGAGATTACAGAGCCAACAGAGAGATAGACAGGCAGACTGAGACAGCACTTTTTAAGACGGGGATAAAGAGAGAAGGGCGACAGCATAAAACAGGGACAAATAGAGAAAAAGACAAACAAATGCACAGACCGGAGGAACAATCCACAAACCTTTGCTTCCACATGTACTCAAAGGAAAGCACAAATGAAGGGAATCTGACCTCAGATTATGAGAAAGGAGGCAAAGAAAAGAAGAGAACTGTATCTGGCTGCCACTCTGTCGTCTGATGGATTATTGCCGTTAACAGTGTTAATTAAACTGCACTCATCTACCAATGAAGTCAAAGGTCTGAACATGAAAATGAACGATGGGGGAAGGATGGTGAGAATGGTCGCATATGATCTATCCTTCGGAGACTACTTGCCAGGGCTTTGCAAGAGCAGCAGCAGTCGGTTAAGAGCTAGAAGAGTTGTGAAACAGTGACACGTGAAACCTAAAGTGCTGGAGCCTGGTTTGGTGTCTGTACATACAGTGTACATACCACAAATGAACCTAAACAAATCCCTTATCCTGACAAATCTAAACTCATTATCTGTACTGTATATTTGTAAGATTATTATTCAATTAACCACCTGAAAAGGCTTTTATAAGCCTGCAGAAGAAAATGTCCACAAGACAGCTGCGGAGGTAGGATAAGATTCGTAATCAATACAGACTTAACAATCATCTCACCAGGGGGCTTCGTCTCATACTGGAGGAGACAAGCTGTGCTGATGTTGTTGTCATGTCTTCTGGGAGTTTCAAAGTGATAGATTGAGACTGTTGTTACATGACGGTGTCAGGGTTATTGCATTTACATGTTTTACTGTGTTAATTTGGCAGATTTCCCTGCATAAGCAGAAATAGAAAGTAAAGCTAGCAGTGGCGGCCCATCAATAGAGGGCGCTGGGGCGCCGCCCCACCTGGCTCACATGAAGAAGAAGAAGATAGGAATCA
>JAUMHL010000021.1:7635236-7645582 GCA_032362345.1 Sandelia bainsii | reverse complement strand
ATGTGGTTAGAGCGCAACATAAAACTGACTTGCAAAAGTGCGCCCCCCCAAAAAATAATTTCACCAGCTGCCACTGAAAGCTAGAGGTCATAAGGTTATTGAGTTATCAGGGAACATTATGCAGGTCACTCTGGACATTATTGTGCAGTTATTCAGCAGCAACAGATAAACCAAGGATGACCCAGTATATGCATGTTACTCACTGAACAGAAACAGTGTCTTACCCCAGTTTTTCCCGTCCCTCAGTAGAGGGACATGCAGAGGCTTCCCCAACCTGTCATTTTACATTCTCTCTCTCCTTGACTCCCCTCACTCTCTCTTTGTGTCTTTCAGAACACTTCAAGTGAAAAGGGGAGCAAAATATTAACCTGTCTTGGGCTGAATGTGCCTAGCATTTTTATCACATTTAGCCTCAGTTTAAAAAAAAGGTATGGCAAATGCACTGGAAATGTGGGAAAATCGTATTAATCACAGAGGACATACACTACAATATGGAAAGGTTGCCCACTAAGAGACACAGAGGGCAAATTTACACACTACAAAAATCTGCATATGTAGTATTATATTTTTACAGCACAGCAGTTATAGTTCAAAAATGGTACTCTATAGTATTTACAATATAAACATGTAACAGGTATCTTCCTCCATTTAATGTGCAAATGCTCTTTTGTTTGTCCCTTGTGGTGATGAGTAACTAAAACTTGTTGCAGAGTTGTTGCATAAACCACTGCTACAACCTCTCAAGCTGTTAAACCAAGAACGTGAACATTAGCATGTTTTACTTCAGGGATTATCCTCCACCAATGGAAGAGTCAACGAGACAAAGTTTTTTCTGAATCTCTAATCACAAGGATTTGGATTTGGAACTGGAAAAAAAAAGAAAAAGAAGAAAGTTCAATATTCCTACCACTTCATATATATAGTTGCCATTTTTCATACTATATATCTTATTTGATCAGTTTTAGCTACATATCCAGAGTTGTTGTTATCTGCTCTTCAATGATTTACTGTACTTGTCTTCGTATGCTGAAAACTTGAGTTACCACAAACTTCCTTACGCCTCATTTTTCATTTCTTGTTTTATTTCCCTCTCTGTATCGCCCATCAGCCATCCCTCCGTCAATCTCTGTCACCATCTGTGACCGTCTGGGCTGGCTAACTGATCTGCTCAGTCTCATTACGCTGCCAAGCTTGCCTCCAGCCAGGTGTGAGCATTTTTCCTTGTGTATGTGTGCGGAGAGGTTGTTGTCTGTTACCTCTTAAAATATATCATTCATGGCTGGATGCTGGAACAGTGACTGTACAAACACACACAACAGCAAACAGGTCCCTCAGGGTGTTTGGGTCTCATCTGTCCTCCTTCCTCTGTCACTGTTTACTGCACCTTGCAACAATTCAGACTTTGTACACAGTTTTTGGCTACACTTTACCACTGGCAGGTGTCATTGGACAGCTTTTTTACTGTAATAAATGAGATAATCAGTTAAAAACTGCATTTTGTCTTTGTGTAATATTAAAATGATCTGAATCATTTAAGTGTGACAAATTTGCAAAAAAACAAAACAACTTTTTCACAGCACTGTATGTGAGAACTCAAAATGCGCAAATAATATACAGTTTAAGAGAAAAGACTTTTCACAGTGCAAATATATTTCTCTTAAGCCGCTGGCCATGTGTGGCTACATTTTAGAGCAGATTCACGACTGTCTCCTGCAATCAGAGTTAAGAGAAAATAATTTTGGGTATTACTGCAGGAACCAGGAAAAGGTGGCAGCCGGGATGATTCACTCTGCGTTCAGCCTCTCACTGCCATTTGTTTCCTTGTCACTCAGTGTTTTCTCGCTCATCCCATCACTCAGGCTGGGAGACCACTCAGACATCATTTTGGCGCAATGCCCTTGACATTTTAAGTGTTTGTCCCTGATTTATTTCACTGAAGCAATTTGTACCTTTTGTTGAAGACAGGTTAGATTATAATACTCCCATTTGCCAGTATTAAAGGTCAATATTTAAGGAATTAATATTTCCTGCATTTTATCTAAATGGAAGGTACGAGTTGAGTTTTATTACTGGCTTCAAGAAAAACATCAGTAAGGTGTTTTTTTGTGTGGCTGCTTATGAGGCACTTATTCAAATAATTGATTTGCCATTTTGCCATCTTTAATTTTTTTTTCAAACATTTTAATTGACCATTTGTATCGTGTCTAGGCCGGAACGGGGCCAACGTGAGCTACCTTATTTCAATTTGCCTTGGCACTTATCCTGTTCATGATGTCATTAGAATTGAAACACTCATAAACGTGTTTATGATACGTCTGAGCACGAACATCGAAATGCCTCAGGAACTAAACCACAGGACATTTTCTGGTTATAGAGTGTGTGTGTGCATTTTTGTGTGTAGAACAAACTGAGAGAGAATCAGAGAAGCTGGGGGACAGAGAGATAGAGATGTGCGTGTGTCCTCTTTGTTCCTGCAGAGTAGCTTGGATATGCAGTCTAATTCCAGCAGTCTCAGGACCGATTTTGCACTGCAGTTTCCATAATTCTCCACTTTAAAAAGACTCTAGCTGGGAAACGTTGCAGCATAAGGCCCCCCCCCCGACACACACACACACACACACACACACACACACACTATGCCCTCTTATGAGGAGTTAGTCTGCTCTGAACCAGACAAGCTTAATATTTGCAATAAATGTGTCCTCTTGGCCTGTACTTGTTACACTATAGCTGGACAAGATGTCAGTTCTGTCTACTTCTTAGATTGTCCTCACACAGGACAGGAAGCAGAGCATGTTGGTCACCTGTCAACCCTCACGGTGCTAAGACTGTTGTCGCTGCTGTGCATGTCATGATGTCACTGTGTTATGGTAATATTATCAGACTTGTGGTCAGTGGTGTCAGTTTGACACTACGCAGGGCATGTCAACAGGACAGAAACCCCTGTAGCTGTGTGACACAATCCAGGCCAGGGGCTATAAGGACAAAAATAGTATTGAAGGAAATAAGCAGGAGCAGGCAGATAGACATGTAACACTTTACTTATCTTTACTCATCTAAAGATATAGAAAATTCATAAACTGAAGCTGTAACCACACACTGCACTAGACACTTAAATCTTACACACAAAAGCAGAGCTTTCCAGGAAATGTGAACGGAAACTTTAATGACAATGCATCAGAAAGCAATCCAGCGAGCACAAATTCTAGTGCTTATGTTTGTGTGTGTGTGTGTGTGTAAACGTCTGTACTGTAATATTTGTCCCTTTGCATGAGCATGTGTGTGAGTGGTTGCCACTGCAACTGGGTGATACAGTCTCCGTGTCAAATTATCAGCTGGACGGTTTCCAAGCTCAGCACTGACACACTGACAGAGAGCAGGGCTCATCACCTCCCTGGATGAGAGGCTGGTGTAGGGGGAGAGATGTTACTGAAAAACATTGCTGACTTTTTTATGAACTTCACGCTGTCTTTCTCTGACTTGTTCTCTCCTCTCTGCCACTCCACACATGAAAGAGCATGACACAGGAAACGTGGAACAGCAATAGTTGTTTTTTTTTCAAGCTTATAGCTTGCACCATGAATGCAAACACATGTTATCATCCAGAGGATAGGAAAAAGCATTTTGAAACAAATGCAGGCCTGTATACAATGTGTCTAATCCAGGCAGATTTATTATGTCAATACTTCATTAGTATGGTTGTGGTCTCATATAGAGATACAGACATCCCCTCATGTCCTCAACCACTGAGAATTAACCAAAGCCTAGTGTTAAATGTACTTTACGTCTTGTTTGTGTTTATACAAACTTGCCTGCACACGTTTCTCAGCATGTACCAGCTCCTGTGCTGTAGTTCTGTAGCTGACCTTCACCTTTGACCTCCCTCGGAAGCAGGTCTATATTAGGAATATTTGATTTAACACTAGTGATTTTTCTGTCAAATATAGGTGTTAAAATGAAATGTTGAAACAATAGTTATACAGTATAAGGTGGACGAAACTTTTACTTTTGGAGTTCCTCTCACAATAAAACTCAAACATCTTGCCGTTTATCAAGCTAAATGCATCATAAATCATGGCGACGACTGAGAATAGCTGACCTTTTCTCCATCACATTCACCAGGGCTGAACAACACACGCCTTCGCATTCCTCTCCTCTAAAATACGGCATTAGTCAGATTGCCACCATCCTATTTCCATCATTTCTCCATATGATCCCTTCTTCCTCTGGCAGAGGATGAGTGGAAAGCGAGAGTGAAGGTCAGATAGCTCTCTCTCTCTCCTCTTGCCTCTATCACTCGGTCGTATCAGTCTTGCTCTCTTTATCACTTCCCACTTTTCATTCCCACTCTGGCACGTTAGCGTTTATTCTCCACTCTGTGTCTCCCCTTCAGCTTTTATCACTCCATTTCCTTCTACGTCCTTTCCACTTCTCGCAGTTTTGCTCTGTCATCTTCACACTCTCTGCTCTTTTTTTTTTTTTCCCGATTTCATTCTCTTGGCTCGCATATTGGTTAGACACACAAACACACACAGAGTCATGCGCAAAGACTTACACACCTGAGCTGACTCCCCTCCGTGCCTCAGGTGATCATATCACAAACACACCCACACAAGCATCACGCCAATCTTGGTTTCAAGCTCACGCCGCGAATTGCACAGAGACATAAAAACATATACGGGCTACACAAGTAGGCCAGCTGAATTCGATATGCGGCTCCTCACCAGATGGGTCTGAGGAATCACTCCAGATGATAAATAATGTATTGTCTACCTGTATTAAATTGAATTGGTGCCTCCTTGTCATAATAAAAGTTTTAATGGATTTGAGTGACAGATCTGGGGCACAGACGAAAGGTAACTCCTCTTTAGTCTGTCTGTTTTTTTTCTTTTCTCTTTCTGTATCCAAAGTCCATCTTAATCTGTTGGCACAATTTTACAGCCCTCTCATCTTACTGCCCTCTATTCCTTTGTCAGACTATTTCAGCGGGTCTCTCCCCTCATCTCATCTCTCTAATGATCTAATATTAACTTTCATTAAACACAAATCAAATCCAATTCCTGTAAAAACCTGACTTCTTTCTTTCATTCTTCCTTTCTTTCAACCCTTGGCCTCTGTTCTTCCTTCTGTTTTAATGAATATTTAACTCTTGCCCCGGTCATGGCCCTCAGCCTTGGCTCTTTGCCTCGGCTGTGTGAGCTGTCCAGGGCACAGACGAGCAGCCAGAAATACTTTCCCCTACACTGGAGCCACAATACCAGCAACACTGCCAGCCCGGGACAAGCCACTTAAATTCTGCATATTTGGCCGAAGCACTTGTCAAAACTGACCTACAGTCAGCACAACAGGTCGTTCAACAAGCTGAAATCCATTATGTCAACAGAGGAAATGTAGGTATATTCCCCAGTGCTGAGAGTTGATGGTAGAGAAAATTTAGGTGCTCAGGGCAAGAAAGTCAGAGTGTTTCAAGCACACAGGACAGGTATGGAGTGGACTAAATAATGAAAGACTTCACCACAATCACAAATAAACAGCTCCTCACACAAGGTCATATTATTATTAAAGAACACTGGCAGCATTTGTCTACGAGGAGCTCCAACAATTAGCTTCTCTGACATGTGAATATTGAAAGTCACAACAATTAGCAGAAGAATCAAAAAAGGAGTAGTTTTAATTTTAATATAAAACATTGCTGATAGATGCAGCATAATTGATGACTGTTGGAAAGAGTCGGTGTACAGTATAAAGACAGTTTAGAAAATCTATTGACATGCAACAAACAAATCCTGTGTTACTAGTGGTGATTTAATTGTGTGAAACTTAAAAGTTCTTTTTCACAACATGACATGGATTATTAATAGCTTAACTTATAAGTTAAGTCAAATAATGGTAATTGTATTGCCAATTATATGATGATTTAAGGGTAGGTCTTATCAGTGAAATAATTAATTAATTTCTTAATTCTTCTGGGTTAATGAGTATATGAAACATGAGCCACATGAGACTGATTTTATTTATAAAACATAGGACATACAGTAAATGTGTAAGATGTGTTCATGCCTGATAAATCTTTGTAGGCTGGCTACTTGTAAGTACACACTAACTCTACAACAAGGAAGGCCAATGGAGAGTTGCAGAGCTAATATGGCTAACATGTTTGCAAACCATTGCCTGTTTACAAATCCAGCAAACACAAAGCAATATTAGTATTTATGTGTCATTGTATTTGGCCAACGGACAGGTGTAACTCCAATACTCCCTCCTTTTGAGCTCTCAAATAACCACTGAGAAAAATAACTATGACTTATGAGAGTGGTGATACTAAACCAGCTGTTGAAACAATTAGCAAGATGCTAAAACTCTCTGTATACAGTAGCTGAGGTGAACTGAGGTGTATAGAGTTTGGTGATCATCTTCTCTGTGCTATGAGCAACATCTTTTAAATTACACATAGTTATTTGATGCATTGTTAACATGCAAACAATATTTTTGCAGCTGTAAGTTAAGTTAATAATTTAAATATTTTTAATTTGTCGGTTTTCTGTACTTTTATGCCTTTATAGGCATAAAGACTACTTTACTGTGAAATACATCATTCATTTATTCATCACCTTATGAACATAAACTTCCTTTTCTTGTAACTTGTAATTTTTCTGATCAAACGTGTGTTTTCATTAATTCGTTCAGACCTTGCAGGTCTCAGAATGTTTTACATAACAGAAAGGAACAAACAGTCGGCATACTAACAGGCACTTGAAGGTCACAGAGAATATTTTGTATTTGACTTCAAAGCTGGTGGCTTAATCCCCTCCTCCTCTAGTTCACATGTTAAAGTGTCACTGAGAAACATACTGAACCTGAAATGCTCCTGTGTGTGTCTCTAACTTGTGCTTTGAATAAAAGTGTCTTCCATGCATAAAGCAACACGTCAGCTCTGTTTTTATATCACTTTCCTCCTTTCTGACTCAGTCCCTCTTGTGTCTTTCTTTCACTTAAAAACCACTTAAATGCACCTGCCAACCTTTCCATTTTCCTGGCGGCAGTCAACCTTTCTCAGTGACACATCTGACAAAAAACAAAGACACTAAAGGACTTAACCCCAGGAAAAATGCAAACATAAGACGTGTCAGTGAATAAAACAGTATTTTTCTACAATAATCAGTGTTGTAATTAAAACATACATCATCAGCAGCCATAGGAAAGAACCATGAATGAGTTACTGTGTGAAAATGTCTGTGAACTCTCTCACATGTATACACATGCTCACTAGACCACATTCACTTTGTTAAAGTGGTTGCTGTGGTTGTTTAGGAGTGCCATATCCATGAGAATGAGTGTGTGCTGCTGTTTGTTCCTGAGGGATTACAGTCCAAATTCCTCTGGTCACACATTATTTTCAAAGCGCAGTGTGATGGAAAATATTGCTGTAATTTCATACTTATTTGCTGGGATCTAAAAGCAGTTCTGGTGTGTGTTTTGACTGCACATTGGCTCAGCAGTGGGTGTGCTGTGTAGTGTCACTTACAATTCAAAAGCCCTTTTCTCAGAATATTTGTTCTTTTGTGAGCAGCATGTACTTGGTGGAATGAAATGCAGAGTGGAGTGTGCACAGTACGCATGTATGAGTGTGTGTTTGTGCCTGTGGGTTCATGTTTGTGCCAACTTTTGAGTGCACTTCAGTCCGATGTGAAAAGTGAAGGTGGATAACAACTTTTGGGAGCTGGTGTCTTTAAGTGACCTTCCTCTCACTCTCCCTTCATTTCATTCCTGTTTCCCACAGGCCCTGACTTTAGGCTTTCCCCTAACCTCCAGACCACACTGACTCATACACACTTACACACACACACGTGTACATGCCGTCCTTAAGGGGACCATATGAGTCCAGCTTTTTTAAGCACCATCATTAACCATCTGGACTGAAGGGCCAAAGCATACAGAGGTGGGAGCGCCAGCACACTGAGATGCAGGCTGTGTTTGTGTGTGTATCTACAAGTGTGAATGTGTGCAGACAGTGCGGGCTGGCCAGAAAAAAATGGGTACAAAAGGACACAATCGTCCTCACTATTATCTCTGCCTTCAGGACATAGACAGACAATGCAGCAAGATCAATGGGATGTGCACTGACAGCTATTGCGAGCAAGCCCACATTGTTCCAAGAACTAATTTAGTTCACCTGCTCAGGACTTAGCTCAATTTATAGTTAATAGTGAAGATCATCTGAGCCTTAGCTTCAATGAGAAGGTCACAACGCCCATTAAATCCACCACGATTTACACAATGTACATCTTAAATGGCTGTTACTTTCCAAATAACTGTAAAACAAGTTGCTGAGTGTTGAGGTAAATATCATATGTTACTGAGACATGACGGGCAGTTTAAGGGAACCACATTGCAGAGAAGAGCATGGTAAAATGTGCGACTCTCAGGTCAAACCATTGGCTGTGGAGAGACACTGCATCTGAGTCTGCATCTGCGCACATGTGGAAGAGAACACTGAAGGTTGTGTGCATGTGTGTGTGTGTGTGTGTGTGTGTGTGCGCGCATACATTGTGACCCATCATCAGGGACTAAACTGACCAGACAAAGGAACAGTTTGTTTACTTGCCACGAAACTGATCGGGAAGAGACTGTTGCTTCCCTAGATGTTCCTGACCATACGTGCTGGGATTGAAAACAGTGTGTTAAACGTATTGCAGATTCCAGCTACCCTCACCTTGAAACTTGAAGCCCTCTATCTGCACCCACAGGCAGAGGTCCTCCGTGTCACAGTCGCACCTCCAGGGGTTGCTGCTGAGCCCCAGAGACCGCAGAGCAGGCAGGGCAATCAGGCTGCTGATGTTGAGGACCGTCAGGTTGTTTCGGCTCACATCCAGCACCTGCAGAGCCATATTCTCCGAAAAGGCATCCGGGTGGATCTCCCCAAGACTCGGGTTATCCGTCAACCGGAGCATCACCAGAGACGCCAGGGGCCCGAAGGTCCGGTCCTCGATCTGCAGAAGGGTGTTAAAAGACAAGTCCAGGTAGGCGAGTTTCCTCAAGTTCCCGAAAGTGGACTCGGAGATCTCGGTCAGAGAGTTGTTGCTGCAGTCCAGATACACCAGATCAGACAGGTAGTTGAGCTGAAGGGCCGGAAGGTCCCCGATGCGGTTGTTGGAGATGATGAGCTGCCGGGTAGCCAGGGGCAGATCATTGGGGAACTGGGTAAGCTCCTGCCCGGCGCACTGGACCACCAACTGGTCGTCGCACACGCATCTATCGGGGCACCCGGCTGTGAGAGCCGGTGAAGGGGCCACCCCCATCACGAAGATAAAAAGGAAGAGAAGCCGGAGGGACTGGGCGCTAGGCTCGGGCAAGAGACGCATGGCGAGGCCGCCCAGAGCGTCATGAAGTCGGGCTGAGCTGGACCAGGACTCTCCGGCGCTCCCCGGGCATCCTGCATGGATCTGAGCAGCTGGGAGAGAGGCGAGACGGCTGCTCTGGGTGTCTGGCTGTCGCTGTCTGAAAGCCTGACTGCTGTTTATATCCAGCCTCTCTTTCTCTCTCAGAAACACTATCGGTCAGTCACTCACACGCACTGTGGCGCGCCACGCACGTCGCCACAAGACATAATTTCAGAAGGTGACCGATGGGCGCTTGTCGTTCTTTGGGTGAGAATCGTGCAGCTTACTGGACTTTGTCCCGCCAGAGAAGACCAGAGTACCACTGAATGTTGTCGATCACCCCGTCGGTGACTCATCTTTGTGAATTAGTTGTCGCCAGCAAAGTGCATTGTTGCTTCAGTTTCCAAACAAATGCCATTCCTTGCGCAGATTTCCTGAAAATCCTTATTGTGGACTCCACGAAATCTGCGTGTCCTTGACTGCGTTGGCTGAGAGAGAGAGTGTGTGTGGCTCTGTTGTACACCACTGTTCAGCAAGCAAGTATAGTTGAGGAGCGGGATGGAAAGTGCGTCTTTGCTTCCACTCCGCTCAGACAGCTCTTTGTAACTGTGGCTCCGCGCTGCGCTGTAGTGATGCTCCCTCGCTCTGCGCTCCCTCCCTCTCTGCCTCCTTAACCGCGCTCTTACTGCAGCTCTGCGTACACAGATGTGGTGTTTGTGCTGTGTGTGACTTGTCAGCGGTGTAATTTGCACTGGTGGTTACGTCACCAGGTGTTGCCCTCTCGTGAAAAACAAAACAAAACCAGTGGTGGTAAGTAACTAAGTACATTTACTCAAATACTGTACTTGAGTACAGTTTAGAGCTACTTAGACTTTACTGGAGTAGTTCAATTTTATGTTACTTTTACTCCACTACAAACCAGAGGAAAATATTGTACTTTTACTCCACTACATTTATTTTAACATC
>JAUMHL010000021.1:7606379-7627789 GCA_032362345.1 Sandelia bainsii | reverse complement strand
AACGGAGAGCTGCTGTAACATGCCAAAATAATTTCCCTCTGGGATTAATAAAGTGTTTTGAATCTTGAATCTTGAAGAACTTAAAAATTTCTCTGTGGAAGGAAGGAAAAATCCTGGAAATACCCTGACTTTACGGAAGTTAATTCGTGCCAAGTAAACAAATAAGTAGATAAAAAAGAAAATAATAAAATACGCTAAATGAATAATGACTTATGATGCCTGTTTTAATTTGAGCTGCAACTAACAATAACATCTATCAGTTAATAAAAACGTGTGATATTCAAATTCAATGTAAATTAATTGATTGTTAAAGTTCTTGTCTATTATTTTTCTGGCATATTGATTAATAGATTAAGTGACTACATTGTTTCCTTATTTAATCACTATTGAAGCTTTAGTACACAACTTTTTTCAAACTGTTTTTAATAGAAATATCAAATATTTCCGATTCAAGATCCAAGATTCTTTATTTGTCATATACATAGTTATTCTAGTACAACATGTAGTGAAATGTACCCTGATCACTCCTAAGACTGTGCAAAAACCCCCAAAACAAAACAAAAACTAAAGTATTATAATAAGAGAATTAAACTAAGAATAAAGACATACAGAAAAAATGTATATACAAATATAAGATATCAGTTGAAAGATAATCAGATTTTAACTATATCTGTTATCATCATTAATCATCATTGGTAACATTTTAAAATGTTTATTTCCCTGACAGGAACAGGTTTTCATACAGATGTGAAGGTCATGATAAACCCACAGTTCTGACATTCAAAAAACGAATAAAAACTGTTTTTGGCTTCTCTCTCTCCTATTGCTGTTTCTCAGGGATAGTGGAGGTGTTGATGTGCCGACACAAGGCAAGAAATGCTCTGGGCCATGTGTTTGTGTCACAGGTGAGCAAACCTCTGCATCACACAAACATTCACATCGAACACACACACACACACTTCTCTGACTGAGACACAGTGTCCTGTGCGTGCAGATGAGGGAGCTGGTGTCCACTCTGTCCAGTGACTCAGCAGTGCGTGTGGTTGTCTTTAGGAGCTTAGTACCAGGGGTTTTCTGTGCAGGTAAATAGTCCCTAAACCATCTTAAACCTGCCATGTGTCTGGATTTGCTATTGACGCCTGTTGGAATGATGCCTAATGGTGCACGTTTTGATGCATAGGCGCCGACCTCAAAGAGCGAGCTCTAATGAACAACACTGAGTCTGATCTGTTTGTTCACGGCCTGCGATCGCTCATGACTCAGATAGGTAAAGAAAGAACATGTAATATTCAGCTGTTACTGACCTGAGAGTGTCCTATGTGTATCTGTGAACTTTCCACTCTATCCTTGTTATGCCCTGCCAGCATCAGTGCCTGTGCCCACCATTGCAGCAATTGACGGTGTCGCCTTGGGAGGTGGACTGGAGCTGGCCTTGGCCTGTGACCTCCGCACTGCTGGTGAGTGACCTCTGAACGTTCGTCTGTCAGCCCTGAAGTGAATGAGTCCCCATCATGCTCGAGTGCATCTCACTTCTACCTTCAGGTGATGGTAATGGGAAATGAAAGGGGATATCTTGTTCTCTTCAAAGCTGTCACCAACTCAGTCACTTTAGATCAGTGGTTGAGTCTAAACAGGAGAGTAGCATCCACGCAGGGGCCGTTTCTCTAGACTGACAACTTCCTCATCTCATCAGTGGAGATTAGAGCAGTGGTTAACAAGGAAAACAAACAAAATCAAATGAAGGAATCTGAGAGAGAAACTCCCAGACTTTGGAGATGTGTTTTTCATCCTGCATTAATGATCTGTTGATGGGCTGAGGGACAAAAGACAGGAGGCCAGATACATCAACTATTCGTGTAGCTGAATCTACATGTGATTGGTCATATTAACCGTGGCAGTTGAGCGCTGATGAGTTACGCGAGCAGGTGTTTGTGTCCATTGCTGTGACAGAGGCATCAGTCAGACTTTACACCCTTCGCGGCTTAATGGCAGGCTGCAGCTCAGACCTTCAACTGTCCTCTGTGTGTGTTTGTGTGTGTTTCAGCACATTCAGCACAGATGGGTCTGATTGAGACGACACGGGGGCTGCTCCCAGGAGCAGGTAAGATGAACAGACGTCACAAAAATGACCTTGCACTGTCTGTGTAGAGAGACAAAGCAGCTGTGAGAAGTTGACCTTGAAGTGGTTTCTCCTGCAGGGGGCAGTCAGCGGCTGCCGAGGATGGTCGGCATGACTCTGGCAAAAGAGCTCATCTTCACAGGTGGTATCACAGAATCGCTGACATGTTGCTATAGGCACAGGGTGCTTATCATTCAGCAAGTTTTATGTCTCACTCTCTGTCTGTTATCAGGTAAGCGTGTGGGAGGGCAGACAGCACTGGAGATGGGGCTTGTAAACAGAGCTGTAGAGCAAAATCAGACAGGAGATGCTTCCTACAGAGAGGCACTCAGCCTGGCCAGAGAGATACTGCCCCAGGTTGGAATACAAACACTTTTTTCTCTCTGCTACAGCTCAGATTCTCATGCATCCCTCCTCTTCCTCCTCCAGGCAAGGACCTGTTCTCTTACCTCTTCCTTTTTTTCTTCCGCTCTTTTTTAGCAGCCCAGCCTCCTCTGCTTATTGTGCACCTCTTTTCATTCTGAATCCCTTCCTTCCTTCTTGGTGTTTGCTTCCCACCTTCTCCTCTCTCCCTCACCCTCCTCTCTTCCCTTTCTCCAGGCCTCTGTCGTTCCGCATTTCTTTCAGTCCAGTTCAGATGCCTGCAGTTGCCAAGGCCAGGGTGGCAGTCAAGTGGAGAAATTGACCACAAATAGCACCACACACAAACACACACACACACACAGTTTGTATTGGTGTGGACTGGAGTGATTGACAGGAGTTGAATGAAATATGAGGGATTACTGTATAAAGCGTTTTTTTGTTTTAGGACTGCTTCCAACAACACATTTCATTTTCCTATAAGTAAATGAAAACCTACATTAGCTGGCAAAATGCAAATCTGGTGAAACGTAATTCATATATGCAAATGTAGCATGTTGCACTAAGAGAGTAGATAAAGAATTGGTATCGTAGCCACACGTGAGGAACAACAGCATGAGTCTGCTAAGGCTCATGCTGTTGTTGCCTCAGAAAAAAATGTTATCAGCACATCACTTGTGTTTGTGAGACACATCTGTCATGAGAAGATAGTTCAAAACTGCATTGTCTCATTTACATTATGTTGATCATATCATTTATTTGTGTTAACCATCTGGTAAGTTTATTAGACATTTTAGCACCATGTTTGTGTAGCAGTAAAAGATATATATATATATATATATATATATATATATACACATAGGATTTGCATGATCATGCATGTATTTACATTGCTATCTTCTGTGGATTTGTAACAGATCATGTGAAAGTTGAAGTATATACCAAGAAAACGCACCCTAGCTTATATCAGGTCAGGTGTTTTGCTGGAAGGCCAGATTTAGGCCACTCATCACACTGACGTGTATTATTTATGTTGCCCAGGCTCCTGTTGCTGTGCGAATGGCAAAAGAGGCAATGAACAGAGGTGCTGAGGTATGCATCGATTCATTCATAATGCTTTCTGCATTTTTTACAATGAGTTACTGTAGTGACAGAAATCTTTCTCTTACCAGGTTGACATCAATTCAGCGATGGCTATAGAAAGGATGTGTTATGCCCGGGTAAGACTTGCAGTGTTTATTTAAGTGAGATGTTTGATGTGGCTGGGGCATTATGTATTCAGGTTGTCCTTCCCCTTCTTGTGAACACAATATGACAGGAAGGCCTTAAAACTATTTCTTCAAAATCAGCACAGACATATACTTGAACTCAAGGATGAACTGATTCGATTTTGGAGTTCAAAGGTCAAATGTCAACGTCACTGACATCTAGCTATCTCGTACTCATCAATGCAATATCTCAGGAACACCTAGGGGGATTATTACATGTGCTATAAATGTCCACCTGGACTCATTCATGAACCGATTCCACTAAAATGATTCTGGAGAGACGTGCATGTAGATTGTAATTTGACTGGCAGAAGCACATACATGAATGTGGTAATTCTATTATGTTTTAAAATCAAAAACGAAAGACTTGGGTCATTCCTATGCGTTGTTACCCAGTTGGCTGTCTTCTCAGGTCATCCCCACACGGGACAGACAGGAGGGTATGGCAGCCTTCATAGAGAAGAGACCCCCGCGATACACTGGAGAATAAACTCTTCTGATGTACTGAATTTCTCTCATACAGATGTATCTGCACAGATGCACACTGCTTAATATGAGATCAAATCAGCATGATTGTATGTGTGACTGTTTGCTAAATGACTGACTGATGTTAAACTTAATAAAAGCTGATAAAGCTGTGTATGCTTTGTTTATTTATACAGTCCATACTCTACAGGTACTCCAACCATCATCTCTGGTAGTTAGTGAATAAAAAAGGCGAAACATGTGCCATCTCCAGTTTATGGGAATGTACATTCTTTATTTCCAAACTTGAAAACGTGATTCTCAGCAGCAACATGGCACAGTCATAGCAGACATACAGTATCTTGACTTTTTTTTCTCTTCCATCTGAATTAGATTCTGATGAAAAAACAAACTTGGCCTTCATCCAGGGCAATGTTCAGGAGTTGAACTAAACAATCCAAAAGTTTGTGAGCAGCAGAGAAGAATAAAGTTCAGAGTCCTCAGCCACTCTTTGCCCTTGTTAAAACGGATGAGCCTGGGACACATGCAGAATTAGCAAAGTCGTACATCTACTCACAGAAAACAATAATGCCATAATTCACTGAATAGATGAGGTGATGTATGTATGTATATTTAGCCGACAGCTGTTTTTAGTACCATTTTAATATATTTATTTCTATTAACAGACACATTATCTATACAAGTGACACATTACTGTTACGCTTGCTAAAGCCCAATTCCACTTTGCCCCAAATATGTTGTCTTTACATATCAAAGATTTGACAGCAGTTTGTAAAATCAACAGTTATAATTGCATAGAAAATGTAACAGAGGCTTTAGTAAAAGGAGATTGTATGTTGGCTGTTAGAGAACCTGGCAGCTTCACTGGACAAAATGACTTCCTGGAGAATACTGTACTAATGTTGCATGGTCAACCAACACAGAAGACAGAAATACCCTTGAATATTTCTAACAACACCCCTCCTTTACTCTCATTTACCCTTCCTTTTTTGTACTTATATGTCTTAATCAGATCATCTGAAAAAGCAAAACAATGGAACACACAATAGAATAATTTCCATGCATCCAATTCAAACAGTCCTGAATGAAGAACTATTTCTCTCTCATATTCTACTATGTACAAATTACATACACTTTTTAAGATGCAGCGACTTGTACAGATGTACATACACACATGCTCACACCACATTGTTGTCTCCGTCTTTAAGACACTGAGACACACTGGTAAAAAGCAAACATATCAATACGTATACAGCTTTTCTCCAACAGAAAACAGCTGTGATTCAGTACACATCCAACATAAGAATACTTCTTATTGCCATTATGCAGAAGGGATATTTCACTAAACCCGACATAAATGAGTACCGTACTCTAATGACCATGACTTTGGATTTTCATTTTACAGCTCATCTGGTTTTGCCACAGGCACGACGGATTTCGAGCTGCCAAACATTTAGATAAGGAAAAAGTACTAGAGTGTCTTAAAGAGATGTAACTTCTACATAATTGGAACATTTGAACCCACTGAACACACCCTCGGCAAGTGTCCTGTCGCATTAAATCAAAGGCATTAGCTGATAAAAGACTAAATGAAGAGGAGAGCAACAGTAGTATTGCAGACCCAGAGGCGTGTGTTTCAGTGACCAGAACACAACTACAAACCAACAAGCAGGCATTCCAAAAATTAACAGTACAAGCTTTCAGACAAACTCGAGCATGCTTGTGCTCACAGCAGCATCATGCGTATATTTAACAAGCTAATCAGCCAACTCAGACAACCAGAGCCCACGGTAACATACAGAGATCAGAGGCTGTCAACCCTTAGCAGAGCCTATGGGAGGTTCAATCCCAAACTGAGATTTGTATTCTTGCGCTGACATATTTTTGGTACGGACATCATCATGATTCCAAAGTCAGGCTAAAGAGCAAGCACAGACACACACCTCGTGTTGAGATTTGACCAACAATCATATTTTTTGTTTCTCATCACAATATTAGCACACGCAGAAATATTCTTGTTTTGAAACAAACACAAAGAAAATAAATAAAGTTAGTGTTTGTGCAAAGAACTGCGTAGTCTCTGTCCTTTAATATATACTTTCTAGGGATTTTTGATAAAGTGTATTTGTGTTTGTAGTACGTATGTATACACACATGCACTCAAGACACCATCCCAGCTTAATGTCCTCCTCTTGATCAGGGAGTCATATTGTCTGAAAGTGAAAACGCACAAGAATGAAAAAATCTCATCAATATGAGACTGGGATACAAATAACAAGTTGTGTGAGTGTCTTTACCTCTGTGAGGTTACTGTGGTGGTGGGCGGCGGCTTGTGTGTGTGTGTGCAGGCTGGCCGGTGCGCGCTCTGTGGCGCTGCAGGCTCTCCAGAATGCTCTCAGCCAACAGTCTGACGTCTCTGTGGGTCTGTGGGTGTGTATGAACGTGCTCCAGCTGCTGCAGGCCGCCCTCCTCCAACAACATGCTGCAGTAGCGAGTGGCTGCAGACACACAGGGTGACACACTATCAGATCGGAGTGGTTTGGCTAGGTGAGTCAGCAAACGGTGTAACATGACATAACACTTGTTTTTGTATGCGTGTCTCTGTCTCACCGTTTTTGCTGCAGACATGCTGCATGGCCCATGCTGCCCACAGCTGGACACCAGGTGTGTGAAAGCACTCAAGTAGGGGGAAGAAAGGGTTAAATGACCTACAGGGAGAGAAAATGATAAGTTAGTTTTTTATTTGACAGTATAAACAATTTATTCAACATTAAATCACACATTATAAAGCTCAGTATACAAATGTATAAAGAACATTCGACAGACTTGTTTTTCAAGGTGCCTGTTTGTATCCTGCAAATCAATATGTTAGATACTTCAAATGTGTACTCTCCGTGTCAGTATTGCAAAAAGTTGAATATTTGTTAATATTGTAAAGGTTTAGTCTAGTCTATAAGATAAATATTTCTAAAAACAAAAAGTTTGCATGAATCCTGAACAATTTGCATACCCACCAAATTAAGATTTGTATCAAATTCAATATCAAAAACTTGATAAGTAATTCTATCCTACCTTACTTTTTGTCACCAGTTATTAATAACTCAGTAGTCATATAAGTCATATATAACCTTCTGCAAGTGCCAGACATAAAATCTGTTAGCTATGTTGTTTTCGAGTTTTACTGTTAGTGTAAAGAAGCTTCATCTCACCTGTAAGCCACCATTTCACACTCTGGTGGGGGCCACTTCATAATGACAGCATGCTAGAGAGACCCACAAATATGAAACCTTTCAAAATAACTGTGTACAGTATTTATGTTTATGAGTTGTTATGAATAGTTTTGCTCATTCCTACCAGTTGCTCCAGCAGTGAGGATCGAAGATCGGGGCTGAGCGTCCACGCCTCTTCTCCTCGTGACGTTAGATGTGCGAGGATGCCTGCGGCAAAGTAGCTGACCTCCACCTCTGGGCTGTGCAGAAGATGCCTGATGTGGTCCAGGAACCCCTGCACCATCAGCTCTACATGCAGCTCCCCTACCTCTGCTATGTTGTTCTACACAATAAAAAGGTGAGAAGGGAAAAGTCATTTATTAGTTAACATTCAGTTATTCTGAAGGGTAATAAGAAAGCGGTAAACTTACCAACAAGCCGAGAACCTTCTGCTGAATAGAAGACTCATTGGGAAAGGACTGTAGAGGGAAATGATGGAGGTGGAAGATGTATAGATACAAAACAGTGAGTCAGCCTGCCCCATAGGCATACATGCTTATACAGAGCAACAAGTGTGATGAATAACTAGTGTGGTAATCAGTTAAACAAATGAATGTTGACATTTCTAGAGCACCTCTAGAACTTTAATGAACAGGTCCAGCCCCTGGTTCTCGATAAAATGGCGGCAAGTTGTTGGCGATTCATCAGTGAGGTTCCACAGTGCGCTCAGTGTAAATTTGAGGGTGGCATCCACCACACCCTGAGTTGCCTTCTGACGCACAATGTGGAGTAGTTGCTGCAAAGAGCATATTTATACAAATACGATATAAAGTATGTCCTTATTATTATTATTTATATAAATTAGTAAAGGCAGAGGATGAGAATACAGCTGAGATGAGTCTTACTTTCACTATGAACAGCTCTGCTCCCAGCTGGGCTGTCTGCTCTGTGGACAACTGAAAAAAGCAAACATTTAAAAGTTAAACAATAACCCTAGATGCATGAGTAACAGCACATGTGAGTTGAACAAACACATACCTTAGCCGCCAGTATAGAAATGATAGCCACAGCCATCCTCTGCATGTTCTGGTCTTCATGGTTGCAGAGCCACTGCATCACTAGTTTGGCAGCTTCAAACCTTCAAACCACAAAAAGGGAGTAAAACATTTTTAAAGATTCTTGTAAGGATTCCTTTCACAGAAAACATATTTGATCAGTTATTCATATGAATAATTATTTGTATTTAACCATGTGAAAGCTACATCATAACCACGTGTTAAATTAAAATAATAATACTATAGGGAAATGAGTATTTCTTACCTGTTGAATGGAACCTCCTGTAAAATGCGATCACTGCACAGAGACAGCAGGCAGTTCTTCTGCAGCTGTAGACAAAGTAAATTGAGAAATATTTTCTCATGACTGAGTCTGAGGTACTGTCTCACTTTGTGTAAGTAATACTGTTTACGTTAGCATTAGGTTCACTGTTTTCCTTGTGCCTTTTATTTTTTATTAACACTGCTTTAACAACATATTTAAAAAATGAAGTGCTGTATTCTGCATTATAATAGTTTCACTTTCCACTAATCCATAATGTACTTGCCTAGTTACTGATCCTATCCTGCACCTGGTTTCAGCAAAGGCTACACTGAATTTAATTTTGAGTAGTTGGTAACTGGGTAATTTGTTGGATCCTTTATTTTACAGTAAAGAAACCAAAAAAGGGAAGCTGCTTTTTTATGGTTGTGGGAAGTTTCTCCCAACATCAGAATTTTCAGGTTTTTACAATTGAAACAGATTGCATACATTTACAGCATCTGTTTCATCATATTTAATTAATCTGTGGAAAAATCAGGTGACTGGAACCTTTTCCAGTTACTGTTACAACACAGTGATATGTTTATTGTGACCGACATGTTGCAAAGCTACCTGCTGGTGGTTGGGGAAAGTCCGCATGGCTTCCAGTAAGAGCTGAGTGACCGTGCTCAACAGTCGAACAGGCATCCCTGCTGCCAGGTCCTGCTTCGTCAGGTTAAACACACAGGCACTGGCTGCCAGCTGGACATTCAGTGTGGCAGGGTGATTCTTCATACCCAAAACTACCAGCTAGATTTAAAACCCCAAGAGAATAGAGAAGTAATATTATGAGGTGACGTGAGATGGATGAGGCACTTAAAATGTGCAGATTTGGAGTGGAGGATGTCATTGATAAAATAAATGTAGTAAGTGATTCAGATGTGACATTATAAACATTCCTTAAACATGATACAATTATTTCATAATAATCTAAACTACGCAAAAACTGTTGAATGAAAAAAACATTGTGAGTTTACTTTAAGAATGTCAGGCCGTGGTTTCTCCATGACATGGGTCAGGCTAAACAGATGAAAAAGAGCTTCTCTCACGAAACCTTCCCTTTCACTGTATCGACGCAGTGCCTCACAGATCTGGGTCTCGGTGGCTTCTCCTGTCACCTGTTCACACACAGTTTGACAACAGTTAGGCAAGCCTAAATTTCGACACAGTTATTAATGTTAATATTAATGTTTATACCAACCTTTAGATTTCCCTCTCCAGAGAGGAAGTCAGAAAAACCAGCATCTGTGGCCAGAAGTCCAACAAAGGTCATTCCTGGTCTCTCCTCCACAAAAGCCTTAACAGCTGCATCCGTAACCTGCAACATTCACACGTGTAACAACTTGTAACAATGTCACGTGAACCGGTACTAAATCAATACCAAAATTCTGAAATTGTGATGGTGCTTGTTTTCTATGGTACCAAATCACCTTAGTAGCTGTCACTGAGTGTGCGGAGAAAGTGATTTCTCAGGCACTGATGATTTCACCATAACTACCCTTACCATCAGTGTAGTCTGACATTAAAAGCAAAGAGATGTAGGAAGGTTAATGCTAACAACAACATGAGGGATGATGCAGGTGCAGCAACAGGTTAAAAAATAAACTGGAAATATTTTGCATCTGAGTTTGATGATCTAGAAAAAGTTTTGGACCAAAAGCTGGTTTGCAAATGGCATCTTAGACCTTTTGGAACAAAAGGAAGAACACCTCAAACTTAGCATCTCAAAGATTAGACATCCAGATCTGTACAAATTATTCAAGGTGAGAGTTTCAGTTGTTAATATTATACATACATATAGTTAAAATGTTAATATCTTGAAATGTTATCCTTAGTGTTTGTGAACTGTGGCGCAGCTGCATCTATTGTAGCAATGCTACACACCAAACATCCACTAAGGCTAGCGTTAGCTTGTTTACACTAATGAAGCGACAGCGGCAGCAGCCTCTGTGGTTTTCTTTGAGCAAACAATTACCTGCATTTCATTCTTTTTTTCATTTTTCAGGCAGCTGGACACAGAAATGCTATGCCTCCATAAAATTGTGGATTATTATTGTTATTATTGGCACAATAGTTTGTTTTAAAAAGTTTTGTTACTTCAAGGATCCATTTCACTCTAGTTGCAGGAATTAAATAAAAGAGTTCATATTGAAATACATTACATACAATTATTGATTTCATTAGTTTAGTTTTTGCCGTGGTATCAGAATCTGTATCAAGAATCATTGAATTTCAGTGGTATTAGCACTCACTACCAAATTTCTAGAATAGCATACATCCCTACTCTAGGAATGTATGCTATTGTTATCTAACAATTTTTTCCATAATAATCTACATTATTCTGAAATAGAGAAATACAAACACACACAAACCTGTTTCCTCCCCGAAACATCCAGAGAAACAAGAGCAGGCAGGATCCCTGGCTGTCCAAGCAACTGTCGAGCCACGTCAGAGGTAAACTGCTTATCATCACTGATGTCCAGGTGCTGGGAGTTTTACACAACAAAAAAAAAAGACACCCAAACAAGTATTGGGTGTGAAAGTATTCTCAAAGCTTATTTTAAATAACTGCAACAAACAAATGTAACTAGACACACGCAAAGCCAAACTCAGCTTCATCTGTCCACCAACCTGCAAAACATCCAACTGGCCTATGACTCCAAGCAACTGAGCGGTGCTCATTTCAAGCCTCTTCATCTGGTGTAGTGTTAGCGAGCGCAGCCGTTCCTTCAGGCCCAGCAATGGACTGAGGTTGGTGACTGATGTGTTGGAGAGATCGAGGCTCTCCAGCCGAGGCAGGGAACACACGTCGACTAGCCCAGAGTCGTAGAAGTCTACATTAGCCAGAGAGAGGGAGCGTAGGCCCTGAAGAGAGCTGAAGCGATACCGGGTTGGTTCCTCTAAAGAGGACATGGTGAGACCTGTTAATACGAGTCGCTGGAGGGACTCCTGCAAGATGTTGGAGAAAACAAGAACATGCAATAATTGTTTAATTATTTTAGTGTTTAATGATGTTAGGATGGTTAACTACCACAATTCTATCAGTTTACCTGACAATATTTATTGGTAGTCAGTCCCTGTAGAATATCAGGAATAGTGAGGTCTGCATTGACCCTGGCAGCATCCAGCTCCAACAGTCTGTGAGGACAGAGAGCTTTCTGGAAGGCCTCTGCAGAGATACGTGCTGTACGGAGGCAGGCTCGTCTCAGCCGCAGGTATTCACAGTTCCGAAATACACCCACTGTGCTGTCATTTAATAGACCTGCAGTGAAATGAACTTGTTTTAAGGTTCATCTGTGGGTTCATGCAGAACTGAGATTCGCACAGTATAGATTCTGTTACCTGGTAACAGGCTTTGATTTAGGATCACTACATACTGATATATTTTACTGCTATGTGTATTTACAATAGTGGTTTTGTGTGCTCAGAAATCACCAACTTTTGACTATTTGTTGTAGAGTGTGTTTTGAGGTGCAGGTTTACCTTCAGTGGCCATCTTGGTCAACAGCTGATCTGCCAGCTCCTGTGGGAAGAGCACAGCTTCTCTGAAGCACAGGGAGCCATCGGGCCGCTTCACACAAAAACACTCGAGATTTTGGCTCACATAGGTCAAGCACAGGTCGGTCAGAGCCGCTGGAGATGCCTCATCCTGAAATGCAAAACAGGGTGTTTGCTTATATGAATGCATTAAATGTCATTTGTTCAATAATTTGCTTCTCATCAATAACGGAAGCACAAAATAATACGCCACACAAATAACCTGAAGGCAAAAGCGAAACTTACCGTGTTTAGGAAACTACAGGCCATGGCCATGATTTTGATTAAAAAACTATAGTTTTAGCTTATATGACTAAGACTGGTGTATTTCTCACTAAGAAAACCCGCAGCTCAGTTTGCTAGCCGTCGAGCGGCTCAGTTGTTAGTAGTCTGCGTTTCCAGAGTTGACTCGCCAGAGAATTTGACGTTATGCTAATGTGCTGAACCGTGTACAGTAACAGGAGGACCGAGCACCGATCAACGTTAGCGCTGAACCAGCTAGCTAGCTGACTTGTCGCCTACGTCGTGGAAAATCGCTCTCAGTGCAAAAATGTCGACAGTTGTCTGCTGTGGCGGACTTCATGGTTAAAATATATCGACTAATCACTGTAGAAACCTAAGCTCTGAATTCAGGAAGCAGTCGGAGAAAATAGTTTCCACAGCGAGCAGATAGGTCTACTTTTGACCAGACAGACAGTAAACAAAGGTCACAACACTGGAAGTACATTAGCGATGGGGCTGGACTACGGAAGCCTGAAAGGAGGAAGATTCACATGGACGCACGCTCGGGGACATGTTCTTGTGTTTTTAAAAAGAAAACTATTTTATGAATTACTATTGAACGCTCTAATAACAACTTTATGCTTTAGGGTAATTACCGCTATTGGAATTTAACATTTCAGTTGACGTTTTTCTAACATTGCTGAGCTGCTCATTCACCAAGGTCATAAGTGGATGTAGCGGTTGCTAACCCTTCAACACATGTGGTTGTTGTAACGTTAAGGTTAAAACGCAGAAGTGCAAGGTGAAATATGGCTGGACTTGTAAACTTTGAAGATGAAAAAGAAGTGAAGCAGTATTTGGACAATTTGGGAGTAGAGTACAGCTTCCAGTGCTACAAAGAGAAGGATCCTGAAGGTAATTTACCTGCGCTTTTCACCAGTCAGTGGTTCTGAAATACTGCAATATTAAAACATTATAAGTAAAGTAGCAGTGAATTTATTTTAGACTCACTGCAGAGGCTGCTTATTCGTAGTGTACTTAAATGGTAGTGTGCTATTTTCGTAGTATGAAGTATTTAAATATATTAACACATGATAATTTAAATAACAATAAAACTCTTGCAATTTAACACAGAGTTATGTGTTTCTGTCAGTGCATGAAAGTGGTTATACTAAAATGCTTTTTAAAATGTACTTGCATATACAAAAATTATTAGTATTTCTAAATCAGTTGAAGTGTGTTGATGGTATATTTTGAGTACATTTATTTTGTAATATTGGCAATACACTGGCGATTCAGTGTCAGTATACATTTTGTATATTTACAAAGTTATGCTTAAGTATATTTTGACACTAATTTACTAGGTATTTTAGTAAGTGAAAATAATACAGAAAAATGTTATTTTAATGTATTAAAGCATGCCTTAAATGCAGATTTTTGTAGAACTTGGTTTTGTTTTAACCCAATTTGAGGCATTGTAAATTTAAACATTAAAGAAATATACTTGTAAATAAAATACAGCAGCTTGTAACTGAATGTTTGATATGTGTTATTTATGTTTGTCTCATTGAAATCCTTGCCACGTGTGCTTTTAGGGTGTCAAAGACTTGCAGACTACTTGGAAGGAGTGAAGAAAAACTATGAATCTGCAGCAGAAGTGCTCAAACATAACTGTGAAACAAATGGCCATGGAGAAAGCTGCTATAAACTGGGTGCTTATCATGTCACAGGAAAAGGTAAAACAGCAGTGAGAAAGTAATTTACGCTTTCGCGTGTTAAGGACAAAATCTTAAAGGGTTACAAATTTAAATGTTATTTTAATAAACTGATCTCAAAATGAAACAACATGAAATGTGGATGTCATACCTGAGAGAGAGAAATGGAAAATACAGATTCTCTGTTTGCATGTATAGAACAAATACTGTGAACTTAAGCAAAATACTATCGCCTACTGCATTGCTGTACTGATTTTACTGGTTACTTTGCAAGATACAGGTTTAAAAGCAACCTACAAATATTTGGTCATTAGTACTGCTAAATGTGGTTTTTCTCTGTTTCATATGAGTAGCATAATATTTTTAATATTTGGTCAGACTGAAAAAAAACAAAAGAGTCTGAGCTCTTAGTTTACATTTAATAGATAAGTCAGTCAAAATCAGAAAATCGTTTACATGTAAATACTGTACATCATTAGTTAAATGTAAGTCTTTAAATTACTTGATGCAAAAGTAAATTTTAGTTACTTTACTTATATGTACACATACATACTGACATCTAATCCTGAATACAATATGTCTCACAAGAGGAGGGATTCAAATTCTTGTCCCATTGAGGCAGAAAAGATAAAAAACATGAGATCTCTGCATAAAAAAACTCTGTTAATCTCTTAAATGTCTTCACCAGGTGGAGTGACGGAGTGTCTGAAAAAAGCCTACTCCTGCTTTATGCACTCCTGCAAAGCTGGAGGAAAAAAGTCTGTAGATGGCTGCCACAACGTTGGTCTGTTAGCCCACGACGGCCGGGCTTTGGAAGGAGGACCGGACCTGACGGTAGCTCGGCAGTACTATGAGAAGGCTTGTTCAGGTGGCTTCGCTCCCTCCTGCTTTAACCTCAGTTCTTTGTTTATCGAGGGCAATTCCAAAGGGCTGGCACCAGACATGACCCAAGCTCTGAAGTTCGCTAACAGGGCTTGTGAGCTGGGACATGTGTGGGGTTGCGCCAATGCGAGTCGCATGTACAAACTTGGGGACGGTACCGAGAAGGATGAGAAGAAAGCAGAAGAGCTGAAGAACCGAGCGAGGAAGCTGCATGGTTTAGAGAAGGAACAGCAGCTCAAATTTGGGGAGTGAATGTGACAAATGTGATTAAATTATCTTTGTTTTGGTTTGTTTACACATGTGGTGTTCAGGCAAGTTGTTCATGTGAATGAGATTGTGTGTGTGAAATACTGTATGTAGACAGTAAAATTCGTGGAGGAGTGTTAACTCTACTGTTTGTATCAATGTAAACATAAAGGCAATAAAATTAATAGTGATTCAAGTATAGTAGTTGGTTATTATGATTGAAAGCATGTGATTTGTTGTGTAGAAATGTTTATGTACAAGCTTTAAGATTAAAGGGCAATTTATTTCAACTTACTTAAAAGAGTTCTCCACAAGAACATGCTTTAAAATGTCCTTGAAGTACAAAAGTGCAAGTACTCCACTAAGAAACTGACTTCTCTGGGCATCAATCTATGTTTTGATTTAAAAAAACTAGAATCATAAAAAAGTATCTTAGACACTATCTAACTTGTCCAGATTGGTTCAACATGTGTGTGAAATGTTTCAGCATAAATTTAAAATGTTTAGGCCTTGTTAAGTGTAATTAATGCACAGATTCAAGAGGATAACTGATTCAAAATTAATATATAAATGAATCACTGTTACCTATCATCAAAACATGTTAAAGTGCTCATTCTGCAGGATTGTATGTGTTCTGTTATTGTGTTTTACTCTGTGGTAGACTGGCGACCTGTCTCTCAGTGACAGCTGGGATTGGCTCCAGCACCACTAAGACCCTGCAAACAGGAAAAGCTGTTAGGATAATCACCTGGTAACTATGTTATGTACTGAAAGTGGTGAATCTACAACAATACATCGGGATTAATTTGTTTTGATTTGTTCCTAAAACCTAACTGGTAACTAAAGCTGTAAAATAAATGTAGTAGAATTGTTGAGTAAAAACAACATGACTATACTCAAATAAAATACTAGTACCTCAATTTTTCACTTAAGCACAATACTGTACTTTAATAGATGCAGGTACTTTTCATCCACTGTGTTGTGTAAGGTATGCCACTAATAGAAAATATTTAATATCAATAAAACCTTGAAGCAATCCACAAACTTGTGTAACATTACAAAGCTGTGGTCTACACTTGTGAAGCTTTTAAGTAGTTGACTAATTAAATGATAAGTAAAAATGAGTTTATTGAACTGCTTACTTAGTGATCATTAAATATAAAATTGTTAATTCTTTCAGTTTGAAGAGTTAACCACCTTCTTCATGGTTATCATAGTTTTCATTGTTATATAAATAAACAGCAATGACTTATCTTAGTATGCGTTATCTTTAGACTACAAAAAAGAACAATCTGTGGAGAGCTTTCACTCTGAAACAATGCATGCTGGGAATTCTAGTAATACAGTAGTTTTGTTTTTTCTAAAACAACAGCACAGCTTCTTTCCCCAGGAACAGCAGCAAAAAATCTAAATATATTTACACCACTGGTCTCAAATTCTGTAATTTGTGTACAGACTTCTTGTTTGTCTACACGGCACTGTGCAGAGGCATCTAGTTCTGTTAATTAGTATTTACTATTAGACCATTTCTATAATCAAATCTGTACTATATATACAGTCATACTCATCTACTTAAATATATTTAGCATCTTTGCACAATAACATGTCTGTTATTGTCTTTATTATGTTTATTTTTACTGCTGGATCTTATATTTGTCAAATAAGTCTAATCCTTATTCTGATTTATTTTGTCAGAATAATAATCTTTATAGGTTGTGACAAAAAAAAATAATAAGTTGAATTAGCTTAACTATAAAACTTATTTACATTCAGATACTGAAAAATATTCGTTTTAAATAAGTATCAGTAGTGTTACAGTCACTGTTGGACCACAAGAGGGAGTCGCAGTCAAAGACGTGAACTTTGCGCCCTTTTCAAATCTCTCCTGGCGCTTTGTTGTGAGCACTGTAACAGTTGGCGGGGGTAACAGAGTCCCATCTGTTGAGGCTTTAACTCTGTATTAGATGGTGTAAACACAGACGAGAGGTCTCTGTGTATAAAGCAGTGTAGTAAGCCGGTGTGTGGAGGGTGATGCTGGGTGGACTGGTGGGCTGGTAGCTCCGCCCGTGAGCAGAGTGTCTCCTCAGCCCTTCAAAACAGAGCACAGCTGTTGAGAGGAGCATCGTCGTATCCGGAGCGTTAGCCCGAAACTGTTAGCTTCCTGCTGGCTTCTCATGTTCCCACCGGAATATCAGGGAAACACACGAGAAAACACACCACAACGGTGAGTTGCACACCAACACTATGACACAAAGTTTGTTGTCTTTTTTGGCGACACGATATAGAAAATCACTCCCCCGTCGTCGAGGTAAGCTAGCCAACATAACGTTAAGCCCCCGCGAACGATTTGGGTGTGTTTGTTTTTATATGCAGGATGCTCTCCTTATCAAAGTAAATCGGCATCCAGCAGCAAGACGAGCGGGTACCGAGATGTGAGAGACCGTACAATGAACAACTAAGTTAGACGTGTTTTGTGTAATGACTGTGTGTGTCCGGGTGCAGTGGTTTACTTTAGTCTTTATATTATTATCACCTCCACCCACGCGAGTATACGGTCGCCTCGCCTCGCCTCGCGCGCGCGCGCGCGCACACACACACTCACACACACACCAAGAAGCAGCGCCGAGGAGTTTTTATAATGCGAGTAATAAATCATGCGCTCCCTCACCAGGCTAAGGACACAAGCTAGCCAGAGTTGGAGCATGCTAATGTGGAAACCTGACAGTAAATAGTGGGGACAGTGCCTGAGTTAGCATTGTGTGACCCCCTTCAGTAAATGCTTATTTTGTTTGCTTTAGTCGCTACACGGTTTGTTTCTGTTTAGGAAGAAGGGAGACTTTATGTCGACCAGTTTGCGCTATTAGCCCAGCAGAGCTTATTTAGCAGCCATATCCACTGCAGGAGCTCTGCACCCCCCCTGCACAGTTGCTTTCCGGGGATTGCTTTGGGTGTGGCGTGGGTTCACCCACGAACAATAATGTGCAGACATAGCCACCACCACCACAGATATGCCATGTCTAGCCGTAGCATATCTGGGTTATAGAATAAGCAAAGCAAACGAGTCGTGAGGTTATTTTGAATCTGGTAAAAGGATGACCAGCAGGTCTTGGTCCTTGTTTCCTAAAAATTCTTTAAATGAGGGCATGAGCGAGAGAGGTTCCTTCCAAGTTTGGTTGACAGATGTTTTCTAAATAGGACGTAGTGTTTCACCACTAGCACTCAGCAAGCTATTCTACATGTGCCTGATAACTGTCTTCTTCCATTAATCTAATCTAATTTGTGGATCAATAACTTCAGTTAAATGATAGTCTTCAATTATGTATCTATTAGGGTGTCTCTTTCTTGTAACTCTATGCTAGACACTCTGACAGTTCAAAACGAATACACAGACCTAACATTAATCCATTTTTAGTTTTATCTTAGCTGTGCTATGTTCAGACAACATAGATGACATGTAATATACTGATATGCAATGGTAAATTAATAGGATCTTGCATGAGTGAGTGGGCCAGCTCTGTTACATGTCATTAGTTTTAAGCTGAATTCAGTGTCCTGCTTGCCTTTCCTGTAGCTCACCTTGCTCACACTATTTTAAACGGCTCTCCATTTTGATATTTAGTATGACTGTGTGGAGCTGCTGTTCTCAACACTTCACATTTGACCCAGAGGTCAGTGGTTCAGACTCATGACTGGCGTGCCTTTACAATGCTGTGGTGTCGTGTTATGATTGAAACATTCTCATTTCGCTTTGTTGGTCATAACTTATAGTTACATAGATACAGAATGTATTTATTTGCTAAATAGTATTGATAATGGCAGTTACACCAGTCCTGAACATTGAATGGATTAATAATACTACAGTTGTAGTTTAGCCCAACAGAGGTCATGAAACTTAACTCTTTCCAAATGCCAGAGGTCCTCAGTCCTCCATGTGCCAGTGAAGGAATCTCTTTGGAATTTCTCTTGTTAAACTTTGTCTGACTGAGGCCAAACTAAGGAGAAAGCTACAAATTGTTACAGATTATTAGTGAAAGTTTAGGCTGTATAACTGGTCAGAAAGTGTAAAGGGAACATCTTAAATGTTTACCCGTGTAGTGTTAGTAGGGCTTATGAATATCACAATGAATATCACACAGTTTGATTCAGTGTGATATTCAGCATGCGGATTGTCACTGTTGTTCTTAAGCAGCACCTATTTACAAATTCTGCATTGAATTATCATTGTGTCTTTTTGGGTTTACACTGTTCTTCGTCTCTCTTTGTAACTGTAAACAAAAACGTCACATTGCATGTCTGTTGCTTGCCAACAGAAACAGTGTGAGCGCCTGGGGGTTTTGCTGAAGCTCACTTGGATAGGGTCCTATTTTTACTCTTAATTACATCTATGACTAAATACTTTGTCTTTGAAAGATAAGACAGCAGTTAGCTATTCAAATGTGATCTGTTGAATCTAGAGAGAGAAAATCATTCTGATACAATTCAAGTTCTCCATTTCTGAGTGATTATACCTTCTTGGACAGGACTCCTTTCAACGTAATATAGCACCACCGACATTTTAGAACCGTCCCTCATTAACTGTACATACCACTTCCACCTTCCGGGCCAGGCTAATCCCAGAGATGTCTTGTGTACGTGGGCCCATCTGTTCACCACTGTGGTGTAACTGCTTTGTCCAAAGCTTGCAAATGTGATTAGCTTGAGATTACATCTGTGAGTGTGTGAAATGAAACTCCCCTCTCAGAATCAGAGCTGTGTGTTTATAAGAGAAAGGGATAAAACACTGTAGGGCATTTGCGTCATCGAGTTCAACCACTGGTCTTTCTCAGGTTAAGTTTCTCTGCTCTTCATTACATCATGCTCACGGCAGTTTACATAAAATGTTTCTAGATGCAGAGTATGTGTGTAATATGTGAGTAAGAAGTTGTCTTGTAGCACCCTTGTGGGTGCTGCAAAAACTGTACAGGCGTTTTTGTCTGCATCAAGATTTTTCTCTGGGTGACCTCCAACTTGTGCTGTTGCTCAGTTGCCAGGGTAACTTTGTGCATGTGTCTGGCACATCAATTCAGCACAGATGGAACTGCAAAGTCACATGTCGTCACACTCTTCCTCTGATTTCTTGGCTCAATCACTGCAAGATGATACAAAGCTAGTTATCTGTGTCAATTTTCTGTTCTGGTTTTTATGTCGACGACACAAAGCCACTCAAATTACTCTTGGGAGTAATATCAAAGGTCCTGCACTTGACAGGCTGTTTTGGAACACTGATAAAAAATTAATGTGTATGACTATGTGTTTGATAAAGACTTTTATATATATGAGGCATTTCAAAGCAGGCAGTTGGTTGAAGTGGGTGTTGTGAGCTTGGCTAGCACCCGACTAGCTGACTGTGCGCATGTGTGAGGAGATAAAAGACAAGGATAATGCGTGCCCTATGTTTCACTTCAGAAATCTCAGAGGTAGGCACCATGTTTCACTGTGCAGATTGAGCATTGTGCCTTTTTTTTTTACACAGAACCACATTTGAGGAAGCAGCACAAAACTGTCTCTTCTTATTCTTTTGAGTGTATTTGCTATGTGGTTCCTGCTGTGTTGTAATCACAGCTCTTGTTTAGGGGAAGTAGTCCACTGAGAGCAGTTGGACACACAACAGACCTGAAGTGGAGACTGTACACAGAGGGTCACTCGTGACTGATGGCTGAATCTCTGCTGCTAAACACACTCCGCAATAGGCCGAGCGATGGCAGGAGGCCTGGAGCTTTGAGGACATTTTAGCTTTAATGTAGGACCCTATGAAATCCGTTTTATTTTTTCCTAAATTCCGTTTTATTTTTTCCTAAATTCCGTTTTTTCCATTTTTATTCTTCTGAATTCCGTGTTTTACGGTATAATCGGTTATTCAACTTCAACACAGAACATTTACTGCTTTGGTAATACATTTCAACATTTACCTGTGCAAAACAAAGAACCGTATGTATTTCACATTAGAATAAAGAAACAGTCTTCCTTTTGT
>JAUMHL010000021.1:7589301-7606279 GCA_032362345.1 Sandelia bainsii | reverse complement strand
GATCATGCGCATGCAGAAATGTAGAAAGTTGTGCCAGGACAGCACGTTCAAGAATTTTTGAAAGAAATGGAAGGTGGAAGACTGGGCGGTAGCTGTCCAGTAGGAAAGGGTTAAGTGTGGGTTTTTTGAGCAAGCGAACAATGAGAGCCTGTTTGAATGCAGTGGGAAATGTTCCTGTTGTGAGTGAGGAATTAAGAAAGTATGTCAAAGCAGATGTTATAGTAGGTTGTATGGACTGTAGGAGGTGTGAGGGGATAGGGACCAGGGGGCAGGAGGTGGGGTGACTTGTCTGGAGGAGCTTGGACACGTCCAAATCCGAGAGCGGAGCGAAAGCAGACAATGTTCTAGTTTCAGGGGTAGCAGAGAGGTGGGGTTTGGGGTTAGGGGGTGAGAATTGTTTGCTAATGGCAGCCACCTTCTCTGGGAAGAAGGTGGCAAAGTCTTCAGCTGAGAGATAAGTGGGGGGGGGTCATTCAAAATGAGTCATTCCAAAATGACTTGTTGTAAATAGCAGTTTGTGATACTCAAAGCGAGGGACGTAAATTGGTTATTCAAATAATATTAAGGTTTGATACTAAGTTTTATTGGTATCAAGAGGTCACACTTCAGCTGTAAGTGATCTCATGTGGCAGATCTCTTCTGACGTCATTGTCTTGAACTGCGGCTTGGATTGGAAATTTAAATGTAACACAATTTTTGAGTAATGACAAAACACTGTAATAGCACAGTTGTAGTTTGTGTGAGCTATTCTGGTATTTGATGTAATTATCATGCTTTTATTTCTCTCAGAACTTGCTTTGAGTAGGGTTACTCTCACTGTATGTTGATGTTTCAATCCAGCATTATGTTATCAGAAATGTGAGGAACTTCCAGGGCTTCCCTGCCTGCCTCATGGTCATGCATTTATGTTTGTGTGTGTGAGTCTGTGTGTTTCTAAAGTTTTTGCTGATGTGGCTTTCATCATCTGCAAAGTATTGGGTCATTGTATTCCACCTTTGTATCTATCAGGTAAGACCAGATGAAAAAAAAAACAATTGGTAATTCATAGTGCTTGTCTGCTAAATGTAAAACTTGCTGCATAAATCAGTGACACCAAGCACACAGGCTTGTACTGGTTGAGAAGCTATCAATACTAGAGTTATATGCAAATTTCTTTGCCTCATAAAGTTTTGTCCCTGAAATCCACCACACCCTCCCTCAGATCATGAATAGATCTTATCATAGAGGAAAGATGTGTAACACTCTGTGTTTGTCTATTTCTTACTGGCTCAAGAAAAAGTGGTAATTTTTTAACTAACTAGCTTTACTTGAATTCCTACTTGTCCATCAACTGGATGATTATTGGCATGTCTCTTTATATGGGTGTGTGTGTGCTTCCATGTATATGCACATTTCTTTTAAAGAAATATTGCAATTTAGTACTTTTAGAAGTTTTTCTTCTGTGTTATTCACTGCAAACAAGCTGTAAAGAGTAAGATATAATCATCATAGAAACTGCTCTTTTATGTTGGCCCCACACACACAGAAAAAAATATTACCAAGAAAACTGGTGTTTTGAGTGATGCTCTCACACTTTCACAGAGGCCTTGCAGTGCTGCTTAAATTGCAGCATTGAAATCTGAAAACCAAGTTTTGTTAAATTGCATTAACAACTTTAAAACTAATGGTTCAGCCAGGTGATGAATGGTAGCTGGGGTTGGCATGTCAGGTTGGAGGTGTTTGGGGTCATGAGGGCAGGGGTCAAAGGTGAGTTCAGGGACAGGGTTGTAGGAAAGGGCCCAACCTTTAATGGCATGAAGAATGACAGCTATGAGGGTCTTGTTCCATTGACACTCAGGCTGGTTCTATGTGCTATATTCTCACTAGAGCAACTTTCATTTGAGTAGTATGCAGGGAACAAAGCATGGCAGCATTGGTCTGTTTGTATGCAAGACAGGACTTAATTTGCAAATTAGGGTGTATCTTAGTAAGAAGAACACAAACATTACATCCATTAATGGGCTTTGGAAAGGAAAGCAAAGTGCTGGTTTTCTGTTATTGATATAAACAAGCTGGACAAAATATTAGGAACAACCAATTTTTATGCAGGACTGTTGTATTAGACTGCGTCAGGTTTAATTTGAAATGGCAAAGCAGCAACTAGCAACAGAGTATATCCACTAAACTCTGTCCTGTGTTTTCATTCAGCAGCACTTAAAATTTGTCAGAGCCTATTATATGATTGCTGGTCTTAGTATGCTGGACTGATATGTGTGCTCAGGTGTTTTGGATAAAATGGGCATTCGGATTATTGTGTTCTTCTCTAAAGATACAGACTGAGGACCAGGCCGTAAACCTCCCTTATTCAATCCCAATTGTACATAAACGGACAGATGCCGCACCCTTCCTCTTCCCTTGCATATTTTCCTGATTCACCAGTCTGTGTCAGTGCTGCTCAAGTCTTTGTGGTCTTACAATACAGCCTCATCTATCTGTCTAACCCCCCCCCCGAACTGCTGAACTGAGAGGTGAGCCCTGGTTATGTCATGGAAACTTGTGAACGCAGTACCGAACCCTGCCAAAGACAATAGATCAGATTTGATCTCTCTTCTTTTTGCTTTCTTGCTCTTCCAACACTTTCTTTTGTACTCTTGCCTCCACATCATAGAGGCAGTAATATAATATAAGGTTTTGTCCTGTTCTGCTTAATGAATGGTGATGATTCACTTCTTGTGCAGATGTGTGTTTTTCTGTGTCATCTTAAAGACTGGTCCGATTTGTTTGTGACTGAGACGACCTGTTTCCTGTCGCCTTTGTCAGGTTGCCCACAGGTCACAGGCCTCAACATGCAGACAGAGACTTGTACTCACGTGCCTGCAGTTACATGCTGTAAACTGTCAAACGGGGTGTTATTATTTAATTTTCTAAATATTTTAGTTTAGCTTTACTGTCACATGTGAAAACTCAAATTTCTGAAAATGTGGTAAAGGGAAAATGAAAATCTGTGTTTGATACATCTAATTATTTGATTTTTTTGGAAGAATATATAACTGAGTACCCTTATCTCTGTAATGCAAATCTTGCTACATAAAATGACATTTATGCAATGTTTATGAATTTATTTGCTTCCTTACATACCAGAATTTTAGGCTTGGTGTTGGCATAAGTGATAAAATATTTAGAATTTCTGGCATTTCTGTTTAGATCTTGCGAAAATTCAACATGTAAATTCTGCAAAAACAAGTGGAAAGAATCTCAAGAAATGTGACTGTTATTGCTGCATCAACAAAGCTCAGTGCATGTTAAAAGACAGGCAACTGACAAAATGATAACTACCTAGAAAGACTTGATTGGCAGCTTATGTTTGCTTTGTATGTAAAAGGATAACCTGGATCTTAATCTGGCTTCGTTTTGTCTCAAAGAAAGACTCAGATAGAGCTGGGAGGGTTGGAAGGATTGGGGAAGAGAAGAGGGAGGGTGACATTGGCTCTGGAAACAATGTCTTTCCTATTTTTAGTCAATAGATGAATGTTTAGTAGCACATACATCCTGTCTATACTTGTCCTCTGAGAGAACACAGGTTCAAACCAGTAACGTCTGTGAAACTCAGACACATATTATAATTTGTGTGTCTGTGTGCACGCACAGACATCGGTGCCCCTGGCCATGCTGCTCTGTGGGAGAGGAGGATCGGAAAAGGGGTGTGAGGGGCTCATTGTGAAGGAGAGGGGGAGGGAAGCAGTGGAGGCCTTGAAGAGTTACAGCTGTTTCTCCAGTGTCAGCTGTTGCTCCTCTTCCGTTTGACTCGGCCTGGTTTCTCTCCCTCTCTCTCTCAAACACACACCCTAACTGGAAGAAGCACACAGTGTAACATTGTTTTTTCCTTGTGAAAGAAGAAAGAGTCAATCTTTCGCAGCTCCTGTCAGGTGGGAATATTACATAGTATGAGTAAGAGAGGCAGCCATGACCAGATTAGGCAAATTCATTCAGTCTCATTTCACCACAAATTGTTTCTCCTTTGCTCTTTTGTCTTTGTCTCCCTCGTTGTTTTTTCTGCCTGGCTTTTATCTGCAGTTTGATGGGTCCAGTTTTATTCTTCTGCTTCTTCACTTCCTGAATCTCTCTTGTCCTTTCCCTTAACCTCTGAGTTTGCAGTGTCATGTTTTATTCCCATGTGACCCCTGGCCTAGTGAACCGTAAGAGTAAACAAGTGTGTGTGTGTGTGTGTGTGTGTGTAGAAGTCATTCTTTGAACTGCTTTGGGTGACTGAATTGACACAGCTTTGGGTCTTGTTTTTGCTCCTACACTGGACACAAGTGCCCAATTTGTATTTTAAATTGTGATTGGCTGGTTTATCAGGCCCTGGAGAAAGGGCAATGCTATGTTAGGGGAATTCATGCATGATGCACTGCGTGAGCACGTGTTAAGCTGTATGGGAGGCCTGTTATCGCAGTCTTTCTCATTAAGCAGGTTCAAAGTGACTTGGGTTCTTGATTAAAACCTGTCTTTACAGTCCACGCCGTAGCTAACGTACAGCATGTTTGCCTTCAAACACACTGTAGAGTCTGTGTTTCAGTGTTGGTTGGTGCACTGCTCTTTTGGGTCAAGTGTCTCAGCAGAGTAGGCCAACCTAAAAGAGGACAAAATAACTTGTTGGAGGAGGATAAGCTCATTGTTACAGAGACAGGACATGGCCTGGAGATTTTAGTGGCGTATGTTGGAGAAGGATGATTTAAGAGATGGTACTTTCTGAAAACCGAAAGCCAGAGCCCTTTGGGCTATTCAGCTAAACCACTCCTCAAATTTCTCTAATCTCATTCTACCTCATAAAACTACTACTACTAAAATATTGTGTTTCTGCCCAACTTTGGCTGCACAGTTGACCTTCGTGAAGGTCCAAAACGTTCACTATTATTTAAATATGAAAAAAATAAATGAGTGTGCCATTTTTACAACAAAGTTATTGTTGTACCAAGACTGTGGGTGCTTGTGTGTTTGCACTTACATAATTGTACAGTTGGTCAGGTTGCAGCATGCCATGTCTCAAGTCTGTTACTCACTCAATATCCCTGAGGAACCACCTGGCACCCAGTTCTGGAAAAGCATGTCTCTCATCACTGTCATTCTGCTAGGATTTTGTTTTTCAACAGCAATGCTGATCAACCCACAGTACACGCGGCAGCTTACAATGAAGTTGCAAGAGAATTGTTATAGATAGTACTAATCATGTTTGTCTTGTTATGGGTTAAAATTTACAGAGAGGTTTTGGAGCTGGAAGGGCTCTGGAGGCCCAGTTAGCTGTAGCAATAATTGTCTCCTCTCTAATGACCTACTCCTGCTTCCCTTTCCTCTCTCTCTCTTGTCCTCCTTGCTGGTTTCTCTGACCCTTCTTTCTTCCTTCACCTGGACTACTTGTCTAACTGTCTTCTAAGGGAACACACTTAGGCACTCAGCTTGTAAGAACCAGCGTATTTATTCATTCCCTTCTACTAAGCATTTACACATGAACATGCAAAAGAAGCACCTTCTCATTAACTCAATAGGTGACTATTTTGCATCACTATTTTGCTTTACTGCAGACATAGAAGTACTCACTTTGTTTAACTCAATTCTGGTACTTACATTTCTGCTCCCATTGCTCAAGATTTTAGAAAGCTACTTTCTGTCAGGTGAGGTGGGTATAGGTCTGCTGTATATGCACCTGCCGTCAGCCTGTGTTGGACAGCTAAACAGTGATGAGTGTGAGTATTTCTTTGTGGGCATGTGGTAGGTTCACCTTTGTCTCATTCTATCTCAAGTCAGTCGTGTGCAATTTAGAAAATGCAAGTTGCTGTGGTTATGCTTTGTTGTAATGAGCCATGTGAAATTTCAGTGACTGATTTATTTATGCTATATTTATGGGGAAATGCTTTATAACTGAGAATGGAAAGAATCACAGTTTGTATGGCAGACAGGGGATGGAGATAAGAATGTTTTCTGAAGTCTTTCTGATAGCCAGTGACTATAAGTCAGAGAAAAGGTGTGTTCACGATGATGTTCTTATAGAGGCAAAAGACACACACACACACATTTTATTTCGGACAGATAGGAAATCAATATTTACAAGAAATGAAAGAGTTTTTGAATATGTTTTTAAAAATGCTTAATTCGGGGAACAGGAGCTGAGAAAACAAACAATAATAGTATGAATGGGTATCTTAAAATATCTATAATGTAATTAGATTTTTATTTTTACCTGATTTTTAATAAATTCTTACAATTCTAGCAGCAGCCGCTGTGTCGAAAGTTGAATGGTTGAGTGGCTGTAGCTCTTCACTAACAATTAACTGTATGAAAATAATTCTATTAAGTCTATTAAATAAGTTGAAAACTGTAAAAAGCAGTTACACAATGTGTTGCCATTACAGTGACACCATGGTAAGACTAGCTTTTCTCTGTGGTTTCAGCACTTCATTGACCATTATGCAGTTTTGTGTTGCTTGTAAGTAAACTTTTAGGTTATTGGAGAAAAAATATCTTATCTTAGTCCAAGTATGCTGCCTTATATTGGAAGTAAAACCACTGAACTAATCTTTTCTGACCAAAACTTTATGTAGTTTATTTACAGTGTAGATCCAAAGCAGCGTCCAGAGATGGCCTTGTAGAAATGCAACAGGTGAAAGATTATTTTTTACATGTTATATGTGTTTTCTAACTTTAATTAATTAATAGTGTCAGTGTTGGGTTTAACTGAAAACTGAATAATTACTTTAGTTAGAATAAAGAATAATAGCTGGAGGTGACTGCTGCTAAAAGTGAACTAGCAAATAAAGCAGTTGTTATACTGGTCTTGTCTGGTGCCATCTCCTTTTAATCTTTGACACTCCTGCTTGATAATTTTATCACTTTTGTAATACGTATTCTGACACTTCCACCACCAACAGTGAATTTGCCAGGTATCCCAGCCCTATGAAAAGCTGGTAGCGATTTAATGCCATACATGCTTTATTGTTAGTACATGCATAAAACAACCTCTAACTAAATTTAAGAGCTGAAAGCCAAATAAGAGCTATGGAGCACTTGTGAGATTCATATTTTGAATAGTTGATTATTAATTTCAATAATCAATAGAGCACTATAGATTAGTGATATATGTGATTCTACCATATATCACTGTTTTCTCTGCCTCCATGAAGAGGTCTGACTTGTGCCAGTCCTCAGAGACTCATAGAGGAAGACATAGAGATTGTATCAGTTTCCTCTAAACATTACTGCTCTGACTGACTGCTCTGTTGCTCTGTATTGTTAGACTGCCCTTTCCTTGTTAATAGTCCGTGCAGGGAATGACCACAGACATCAGCACTGCTGCCAGCTCTACACTTCCTCTACTTCCTCTCCCTCCCTCTCCTTTTTCTTTTTCCCCACTCATCTGTCACCATGTCCAGGTCATCCAGGCTTCAGCAGCAGAGTTGAACTTGGACTGGGCTGCCTGCCCGCTCTCGTTCGGGCCACAAATCAGGCTGAAAGCGGCACACAGATAATACACATAAATTGTAGGCCAGAGCTCAATACCCGCACATGTGACAGCCTGCTGCTCTGGGGCCCTGCAACATGCCACTACTCACAGGCTTGGCACCATAGCCTCTCTTCAGTTGATTTGTTGGATTACCACATAGTTTTATCAAGACCGTTTGGATCTTTATATTGAGCCTTAGTAAGAGTGGTTTACGTAGAATTTATTAATTTTGAATTGATACTTGAAGCCGTAGGCTGGTTGTGGGTTTCAGGAAAGTGTTGACTGTTATCTAGGTGTGCGAGAGCTGTACATACCAAGAGTATCTGTGTCACTGACGTGCCAGCAGAAAAGCCAGAAGAAGGGACAGGCTTAGACAGCCTGTCTGTAAAGCCTGTACTCCAATTATCTGTAGGGAGCTAGAGATCGAGGGAGAAGAGGAGAAAGGGGGGCGGAAGGGGGAAAGCAAGTGTATCTAAAAAAAAAAAAAAAAGCATAATCACATCCCACAGTGCAAGCTACTGCTACCACACTGATTTCAGACTAGTATATTTTCACAAACAGGGTAGACAAATTTAACTAAATTAGGTTTAAATGTATGAACTGTTTTAATGGATGTACTGTGTTTGTGTACACTGTGCAGTGACAGTATTTAATTGTCCATGCAAATATGAATAGTTTGCCTTGAAAACAGAAAAAAGTATATATAAAATAGTGCTGTACAGTGATTTCATGTAATTACTTACATGCTCTTTGGTTATTGAATCTAAATTAATCACATATTTACGTTTGTGCTGTTAAAGTATTTAAAAATATTGCAGTACAAATTAATTTTGGCACACGTGTGAATCATTGAATGACATTATGACATTATAACAGTAAAAACAATAAGGCACAATAAAAGGAACAAGCACTATCTGTGTAATAAAGTAACCAAGATAAATAGAAATTTAAAAAATAAATATATATTTATATTATATTTATAAGTGTTATATTCAAATCACAATATATATATGATACATGATACAACCACCTTTCCACTTCCAGGTACTGTATGTTGGGAGGTGCAGACGACCCTCTGACAATGAATGTACAGAATATGTCAGTAGTGAAATTATTAATGCAGTAATAATTCATTTTGTGTACAGTGTTAAAACACAAACTAACAAAATAAACTCTGTCAGCCCACTTGATGGAGGGATGGAGGAACGCCGCAGCACCTGCACTCCACGTGGTTATACTCATAGACTGTTTTGCACCAGATTAAAGGGCAGCACAGAGTGTGATTTTTTTTATTTTTCTGTAATGAATTAATTGAAATTAACAAGTTATTTTGCCACACCTAATTAAAATAAATATAGAAATATTATATACCATAACCGATTACTTAAATGTGGCGTGGTTCACTCAAACAAACTGACACCCTCTTTTCAATTTCATTTAATTTGTAATGCATCGATATTGAAATCGCCTACCTCACTAGGTGGGAGGATCTGCTGTACTATTGTAGAGCTATACATAGCAGAAGAATTTTAAATATTGATCGGCTGGAACTCATTTTCTAACAGCTACTTGCGTTAAACACTGCAGGTCATTTACAAGCATGATAATTCACGCTGTGCACCAGAACGTAGTGGAGTGGTGAGAATTTCCGCTTCTTGCTGTTCACCCTCTTTGCTCCCCAGCAACATTATCCTGGGTTGGGCTTAGCCATGCTTCAGGCTTGTGGTGTGAACGGAACCTGAGCAAAATTGGAGCAGGACGTAGGGTGATGCTCCGTCCTTTTTATTTTTTTGTTACTGGACCACTTTTATTTTGGGATTTGTTTGAATGAAAGTGAGTGAAAGATGGAAAAAAAAGTCATTTAATGGCATTTAAAAAAATATTACAGTTAATAAAGCTTCTCAGTACGCTTGTGATGGTAGAACAAATAGGTGCAGGAGCAGAGCAAGCAGAAGTTGTCCTCTCGTTAATAGATTGTGGATGGTGGCGTTGTCTGGGACAGATTTTTAAATATAAGGGTGACCAAACATACTTGGGCGACCGTTAATATAACAAATAAACTCTATGTGTGGGAAACTGCACTCCCACTGGTCCAGACTACCATGGAGCTGACCTCTATCCACTTAATGACCTTGAAAAGAATCTGGACATCAGCGGCATGTTAAGTGCTGGTGGGAAGGGGTTATTAGTCATGTTCCAGCACACACACACATACACACATCAGCAGGCAATGCCACCAACCTCTCCTTGAACAGCCAACCTGCTGAGTAAAAGCAGTGTGTATTGAACTGCTGTGACATGCAGTCACATGCTGTGTTACTGCGTGTGCAGCCTATTAGATAGTGAGTGTGTGAGTGTGATCACCCGGACCCTCTTAGATCCAGAATAAATCAATAGTGTTCCCCTGGGATGCTCGACCAGAGCTCAGAGAAAGTTGGAAACTTGATCTAGGCTTTGCTGGCATAGCGTTACTGAAACGCAAATACTAGGTCTGTGGTGATTAACAGGCCTCGCAGGTAATCGGTCTGAAAGATGACAGCGTTAAGTCTACAGATACTAACAGTGTGAATGCTCGTAGAGTTTGTGTACTAAGCAGAAGAAGAGGACACAGCTTAATGGGCTGTCACATCCCTCAGTGCTCAGTTCAACACACTGACCCACTTTGGCTCCCTGACTTTGGTGCATCTGCGGCACATATTTTTTTATTGCATCAATCCCTGCTGCTGCTTCTAGGCAAAACAGAAAGCACATGCCTGTACAGTGCTTGCATTATAAAGATAGTGTCAGACAAGAGGAGCTCTTAAGTTTTCAGAAAGCACAGTGGAGCCAAAGTAGAATTAGATTATTTTCTCACTCTTGAGCCAAATGTCTCATAACATTTATGAGTCTCGGTGTGAGTGTGAGGGAGAAGGACATTTATGGTTCTCTCGCATTGGGAAGCAAGGTTTGCAGGGCTGTTAGGTGTCAAAGACAGGCCTGCTGAGCTGCATGCAGGGACTGGCAGAATTGTCAATCCTGTTGAAGTCAGACAGTCTTTTCTTTATGCTGAATGCTACATAAATCTCACACGTCCGATCCTTTATTCATAGTATCACAGCGAATGACCTTTCTGTGATTGCACTTTGAGATACTGTACAGTTCTGTAAAGATACCTACAAACTTGTTCCTTCTCTCTTATACACAATGCACTAATCATTTGTTTATGCATACCTGCTGTAGTTTGTGTCTCATGTTGGGAGTACAGAGTAAACATATATACACACATACAAAAGAAAATGAGATGAAGGCTTGGAGCAATGTGGTGCACTCTCTTTGAATGCCAGGTTCTTACAACATTTCCTTTACATAGGGGCCATCTGGGTTGCTTTGCCACAGTTTTGTCATAACTATGACAGAATAATACATTAAGAAAATGTAATTATTATTGTGCCAAGGAGCACACAGCTGTTGTAACAGATGGTCAAGAGAAGGCTCATGGGAAAATTTCAAAAGCACTTTTGTCAGTATATTCCAAGTCATGTCAATATCCCAATTTTGAAGGCATCAATATTCCAGTAGGATGTTAATGATAAAGTATTTGCAAAGCTCCTCTGTAATAGTTGTGGATACTGTTAGGGATATGATGTACTTCTGTCTCACCTGTTGAGAACTTTTTTTGTGATAGTGTTGGTAGTAAAAATAGCAATAAATGCAAAGCTGCAATAAAATATTTTTTTAAATTCTAATAGTTTTTGAATCATTTTGTGTTGATTGATGTGTGTGTTGCAGAAGTTTGCTGGCATATGCATAACACATGAAACCATGTGCTAATAAGCAATGTGGCCTTCAGTTAGGCAGTGAGTGTCTTTGTATTTGCACTGCAGTATGTGAATGTCAAAAACAAGCCTGGGAACATGCATGAAAAGAGGGAGAGGCTGCCAGTTTAGAGAGGTCTGATTCAACAGCACCTGCTATGCTGTATAATGAGGCACATTTAGTTTAACAACGACACATCCTCTGCTACAAACTCCACAGTGAATCATCCTCTTTTCTGTCACTCTTGTTCTGTTATTCTCCGCTTCCTCCTCTAATTTCTTTCATAATCTCCTGAAGTATTATTGTTGTGATTCTAAAACACTGACAGCACATCCCAACAGCCCCTGTAGTGTTCCCACAACACATCTACATGTACCACTTCTTAGCTCCTTCAGCAAAGCATGAGAACACAACCACATAGAGCCAACACCTGAAGGAGCAAAAAGGAAATCTGAGTAGTTAAGGTTGCATAAGAATTATGTTTTTTAAGTAGCATTGCTGAAGGTGCGAATGTTATAAAGAGCTGTAAAGTTAGATGGAAACTGGTCTGTTGGTTGTAGTCACGACTGTCAAGCAAGTCAGCCAGAGAGAGCAAACTGACTGACAGCAGACAAGCAGAAACAGGATGTTGCCAGGAGGGGTATAAGCTGAAAAACACTGTTATGTGACGCACAAGCTATAGATGTGAGCATGGACTCTGTAGACTTGATGCACAAAGAGAAGTTTTTTCCCACATTCCTAACATAAAACTGTGTTGCCTGCCAGGACTTTTTTTTTTTTAAACCTACACACTGAAGCGTGGCTCTGTGTTCTTGGTCAAATGTGATCTTAGAGGGAATGTATAGGCTTATGTCAGCAAAGCTTTGAAGTTTACTTTGTTTGTAGAAACCTCACCCCACTATTCTGTTTCTAAGCTTTGTACCCCTGTAAAACATGATAACAACCTGGACAAGATGAGAAGATCTTAGCCCCTGTCTCATGGCTAAAGCCAACTAGTGTCTGCCAGCATGAAGCATTTGTTTAAAGTCCATCTGGATCCCACACAGGCCTATCTTTTAGAGTAGTGAGACACCTACTGGCCAATGTAGAGGCAGAGAGCAAGATAGGAACCACCTGACAGTTCAGTTTGGCTGAAAACAATGTGGGGCATATTGGAATCATATGTATACTGTTAAATACTGAATGCCAAGTTCATTGCTTCATACAAACGGAATTCATATGTTGATATCTGATAACTGTTTTTAATTGGTGCATTATAACTAAATATATCATCTGCGCATGTGGCCCATCAGCATAAAACTGAAAAACACCACACTTATGGCTGAATCTGCTTTCATGTAGATTGGTCTGGGTTAAACGATGTGAAAGGGGGAGTTTTGCTGCCCAAAAAGTCCCTAGTTGGGGAGTAGTCCTTTCTTAATGTTCAGGAACTTTTGAAGTTGTGGTGGCAGTGCTGAATTTCACTGAGTAGTCACATGTCCTGGCATTTTCTGCAGCATTGTTACACACCACACATAAAAAACAAACAAACCTTCAACTGCAGACAATTATCTTCTACTTTGCAGCTGACAATAAAGACCTAAAGAAATGCTAAAATTGCAGAATTGTAACTAGTCATAATGTAATTGTTAATATTTTTGTCATATCAATTATCATTATCATTCTTAGTAATCAGATTGCAACTGTAGATATCTTGTATCTACAGTTGTATCATTGTAATCGAGTCAAAATACTATTTTAGACATCTGAAATCTAGCTGAAACTTGCTTAATCTTCCACGGCCTTTGGGCCTGCAATGGATACACAAAGGCATTGTATTACATGATTTCTTTGGAAAATGAAAGTTCCTGGAATTTTTGGCAGAAAAGTAACTATAGTTTCGTATTTACTTAATGGTAGCTGCAGTGCTTTAGGATTGGTACCACTGTGTCATGGTAATAAAAACTTCAGGTCCAGTTTAGACATTTAATTGGAGTTGTATTGATCATATTCTTTGTCTCGTAATACTAGTTTTGTTAGCTCATCTGAATGTATGAGCGCTGAGGGCTTGTTCTGTAATAGTGCTGTTTCCCCCAGACTCTCTGTATGTATATAAATCTGTATATGTTGCTATTCATGCCAAGTTATTCTGTAATATGTATGTCATCGCAATAAGGTAGTTTTAGAGGGGCGTGTTAGTGTGAAATTGTTTGGCCATTTGGTGCAGTGAACTAATTGTTACTTGTGATGGTTGAGACAATGAAGAACAAGGGTTTCTATCAGAGCAGTGGCTGCACATTTTGTCATTGTAGTGGCTCATGTTTTGTTAAGCAGTTACACAAATCACATCATCTGTTAGATTTTTTGGCTGTGTGGGTTTTTGTCATGTACGGAAGACTCATGTTGCCTTCCTTTCCGTCTCTCCCTTTTCCCTCTCCCTCTCGTCTTCTTCCCTTCACACAGACAACAGGAGTCAGCCTCCGTGAAAGACAGGACTCGATAGACAAAGACAGCAATACAGAGCATCAGGCTAACCTCACTTCCAGCACTATGCTCATCTGACACACAATTGGTAAGTACGACCTTGTCTGTGTAGGAACAGCTTGACAGGTATGTCTGTGTGCCTGCAGGGCTGTGTCCTAGTTGTTTTTGTAATAACAGCAAGATGATAACAGCTGGACACATTGAAGGTAGAGGAGAAAATATAACTTGCTATAACTAACTAATGATATGAATGTGTTACAAACCAAACAACCTCTGTGACTTTGTTAGTAAAGTTTAGTTGTGGGTGATGTGCTGAGTCACAGAGTGGCCTTGTGTGTCAGCGTGTGAACCTCAGACAAAAGGATAAAACATACTGTACATAGGTATTAGGTCAGGAAGTAAGGTAATTACAGATGAACAACAGACAGACTTAGAATTGTCAACACAAAGAAACTATTAGGTAGGGCTGCGTGTTTTGGTGAAAAGTCATATTGTGATTATTGGGGACAGTATTGTGATTTGCAGTATAATAAACGATGTAATGAAAATTGATTATGTCTTTCAAAATGCACATGTTAATGATATAATGATATGATAGTCCAGTGAATCCAAACATTGGAAGCAACATATGCTAATAAACTCTGTATGTTTTGAGAAAATTAAATTAAACCTAATTAGTCAAGTAAATTTAACTTTAATTAAAGCTAACAAAGGGGATAAATGATTGGTCATTTTGGCCCATTCACAGCTCATTTACGCTTTATTCTGTCTGTTGGTCTCCTTGAAATACACTGAACAAGGACAGCAGAGAAGTCATGGCCCCAGGAGAGAACATTTACTAAGAAATCTTAGTGGAACTGGTTAAAAAAAGTTGTCACTTATTTGAAAAAGGCTCTAAAACTTGCTAACAACACTGCACACTGGAAAGTCATGTGATCATACATACTACTCTCCACTACCTAAACAGAGACAAGGCATCTCTTTATTAGGGGAGTACATAAGGAGCAAACTGCACACAGGCAGAGAATAGGTTGTCACTTTCACACACGTACACACTTATTTAATTAAATCACTTTTTGCTTTTTGCGGTTGCACAGACAGACATTGTGATTGCAATTAGATTAATCATGCAGCTAATGGGTCCTAAAGCACAGGCCATTTCAGCTTGAGCCTTGAGCCAGCCAAAAACATAGACACACACTCCCACAAAGGCTTACATTGTGAAGTACACAAGGGATGCCTTTGCTTGCCTTCGGTATTTTAGGCGGCTCCTTATTTTTCATTACTGTCTTTCAGTATGCTTGTGGCGAAGAATAGTCTCTGAGGTGTTTTCAGTCCTGGGTAGAGAAGAATATTCATCAATACTTAATATTACACAATATTACCTAAGACGACAGTTGAAATTACTGTCTGTGAAAGATCTAGACACTATGCGCAAAGTCTAACATTCATGATACATTAGTGTATTTCCAGACACCATGACTGATACTATAGTACTACTAACTTAGTAGTACTACATCAGCAGAAGCACTAAGATTGTTTATAGTCATCCAAAGATGACATTGTAGAATACTTCCTCTGCAACATTCAGGATTGCACATGCAGAATCTATGTATTGATTATCTGATTCTTAGAAAAATAGTCGCCAGTGAAGAGAACTGATTAAATTTTTATCAGTTATCAATAAATCAAACAAGTAACAGCTTTGAATACATTGGTGCTTTTGAAATTTGGTTTAAAAAAATCTTGTGTTGTGTATTTGTCTTTAATATTTTTATTACTGACTGTGTCATGATTGACATATATTCTTATGGCATTAGATCTCAGATACCAGGCATGATCTAATTTGCCCTTTTCCTGATTTTATTTATTTATTTTTTTCTTTGCATATTTGTCATACTTAAGTGATTCAGGTCATTACACAAATAAAACCCAGTAAATACAAAATGCATTTTTCAAATAATGATTTTATTTAGCGCTATCAATATTTCGTATCTAAGCTTTGAGTTAAAGAATGTGACAGTAAATAAATAAAACACAATAATTCTGTTGGTATCAAGTGATACTTGATAGAAGAATAAAACGTGTTTACAGTGTTTACTAGTTAAGTCGTGTCTGGAGGGTCAGAGTGGCAGTAGGTTGTACTCTAATGTCGGGTTTAATCTTGTTGTGGCTCTAATGGACAGCTGCTTCTTGCTAAAAGATGATCTCTACCTAATGCTCAGCCAAAGCTCCTTCTGTCTTATTCTCTCACGTGTAGTAAATCAAAGACTGTGAAAGTGTGCGTCCATATGGCAGGGACAGGCCTACTGGGACAGCAACTGAATGTGTCAATACTTTCACCACCATCTCAAGTTCAACCATAACACATTTTCTGAGGGTGAGTTTAGCGCAGCAGTCAGTTCAGGAGCTGCTAATGAACTGTGAAGTTGACGAACCAAAATCAACTTATTTCAACCAGCAGGTGGTGCTGCTGCTTCAAGCTGAGTGATTTGTATCTCTGTATGGAGGTATTAATGGTGTAGTTTTGGTGCAGTATATGGTCATACATTGTGTGTGTGTGTGTGTGTGTTCAGAGAGCCAGGCGGGCATGCTGCAGCTGAGGATGATGAATGATCTCCTTCGCTAGACCTCGATGGTGTGGGAATGATGGACCTCCCAAATGGCCAATCAAGCATCACCACCACCGGTGCAGCAGTCTCTGAGGTGATGCCGCACCCACTCACTAGACCTCTACATCTTTTCAAAATTCATCATCAATCATTCTATGCTTTTGTCGAGCATCTTTCATCACTGAATGCGTTAGTGTGTGATTAATAGGTTTAATCAGGTGTTTTTTTGTGAAATATTAAATCAGCACATTTCTCAGTAATTCTTAGTTGTTTAGCCCTCAGAAACCTTGCACGAATAACTTTGTTCTTAAGAACAAAGTCACCATTTTTGTTTCCCTAATAACCCCAGCTGTCACAGCCTCATAATACAAACTGTTTGTGTTTCTTTGTTTGTCCTCCTCCAGAAGAGCAGCAGCTCAGAATCTCTCAGTGATAAGGGTTCATCTGAGCTGAAGAAGAGTTTCGATGCTGTTGTGTTCAATGTCCTGAAGGTCACTCCTGAAGAATATGCAGTAAGTGAAGTTGAAGTGTGTTTTTGTGTTTCTGCTATTCTGTCTGGTTATTCAAGATTCAAGATTCAAAACACTTTATTAATCCCAGAGGGAAATTATTTTGGCATGTTACAGCAGCTCTC
>JAUMHL010000021.1:7573275-7589201 GCA_032362345.1 Sandelia bainsii | reverse complement strand
ATCTCCTGTGGCGCTCTGTGGAGCACTTGACATTGATCAGTCTCTGGCTGAACGTGCTCCTCTGTCTAGCCAGGACAATGTGAAGTGGGTGGGAGGGATTGTCCAGGATTGAGAGGAGTGTAGACATCACCTGCATGTATGAGTTTTTAAAAATAAAATATAATGTTAAAAATATAATCTTCAGTAAGCACAAATATGATGTGCTGACTACAGTCAGGAGGAGATGGGATGAGAGGCGGAAATGGGGTCAGAGTTTGGATCAGTAATAATTGATGATGTTTGGCAGTGCCAAGCAAGCATGGATAGATTTCCCCTGCCTGCATCTGAACAAACTTTCTATGGCAACTATGAGCAAGCAGGAATCACATTGCCTTGAATGAGCCTTTGTTGTGAAAAATAATGTGGCTCAGGTTTCCTATGTATAGTTTAAATAAAATAATTTTTCTCTGAATGTTTCTTAACATGATGATTTTGATGTTTGTAGCTTGTTCTACTACGTTCAACCACAAGAGGGCAGTCTTTATCTTTTTTGCCTTCAAGCATCTTCATGTAACATCTTTTTCCTGCCATACTGAGACTCATTCAACCATGCTATCAGTAAAAGCCAGTCCTGGAAATAAAGAGTTGTACACTATCATACCCACTTGTGATATCAAAGCTTCTCTAGCAAGAGAGTGTTTTAGTGATTTCAGTTTATGATTTGTACACAGTAATGTGGCTCCTGATACAGATGTAGGATTTGGGAAATTGTGTCAGAGATGTTCAAATTGAGACAAACTAACAACTGTTGTGTTTTGTCTCCTCCAGGGCCAGATTACACTCATGGATGCTCCTGTGTTCAAAGCCATCCAGCCAGAGGTGAGGTGCTCCTGAATCTGTAGAGAAGAGAGAGAAAGCCAACTGCTTTATTTGGGTGCAGTCATTTTTGGTGGGTGGGTGGGTGGTGGTGTATGAGCAGCTTTGACCAGAGCTCCCACACAGAGCCACACATCAGCGTAATGCAGGGAAAGATCATCCATGTCTCACTCAGTTTTTCACACCTTGTCTGATGCCTCAGGGACAGCCAGTGTAATCTTTGTAATGCTTTTTCTCTTTTGGATTGTTAGGTTCTTCCTGACAGCAGGCATGGATAACCTGTGTTTAAGGGTGGCCACTGTGGCCTTATAAAAGCACCATACAGACCACAGCCTACTGTGGTGTGGTATAGTCTGACTCATGCTATTGCACATGTACAACACTTGCTTGTCTCAGTTAACAGCTCACATGCTCCTCTGGCATGGTGTCATTACAATGCCCACAGTTTGTTTTAATTTAAATAACAATGTCATAGTGCAGTGTGACTTTTTGAGTCTTGTAGATAGTTTGTTGTTACTCAGTAATGGAAAAGACAAAAAATTAAAGTCCATGGGCAGATTTTGTCAGGGCTTGTCTTTGGAGTATTGGCGTTTCTTCACTCTGAGGGAAGTCATTGATGTTATCAGGGCTGCAGCCCCATCGCCTTCACAGAAGCTGATGAAGGTTTTATAAATGCAGACATGCTCCTGATTTGACTGGCTGACCCACTGAACGGAGTTTATAAGCCTAATGAAAATGTAGCCGTTCATTTCAATCCAATGTATTTGCAAAATGTAATGGAAAATTACGGTTCAGCGTCAAGAATCAAGGGTCAGGATGTGGTTTCATTTGTTGTAGAGTCTCTTCTAGAGTCACTTTCAGTGGGAATGAAGAGAGATGCGGGGGAAAGTGAGCATGAGGGGGCATTTGGCAAGGAGTCACTCACCTGACTGAAGAGATTGCTGACAAGGAGATGAAGGATGCAATCTGGAGGGAGAGAGGGAGCAGAGTGTACAGTATATAGAGTGACCCAGTAGCACTCTGGCAAGGATAGAGTGCACTAGCAAAGCTTTTCCTGTTCTCACCCTGCTTTTGTCTCAGAGCACTGGCTGAAAAAAGCTACGCAGCTACATCTGAACTTGACTCAGCTAGAGTTTCCACTGCTGTCAGTCTCTTTGCTCTCCTCACAGACATATGATAGGAAAAGCAGGTGTGAGTGTGTGTGTTGTTTCACTCTACTCACTGCCTGAGTAGGAAAATATTAAATAACTTGGTTGAATCCTTGAGTTGTGCAATAGTGTTTTTACTGACATACAGCCCATTTCTGCCTTTTAAGCACTCTTTAAATGCAGTGTCACGTGTGATTCCTATAACACAACTAACCCATAAATGGGCAACAGTTATGCACATAATTGGGGGCAACGGCACATTAATATAGAACAAATATTTCTACTTTTGCTGTAAGGTTTTCTTGATGAGTGAGAGAGTTGAAACCAGGTGAAGAATGTGTTAAGATGTTTTCACTTTTGAACTCCAGACAGTTTCTGGAGAATCAGGTCTGGACATTATCCGGAGTCACTCTTTCACACATGCAGCATGCAACAGGAGATTGTCCATATCAGATGCGTTCTCACTTGCATGCAGGAGGCACAACATGACACAAACAGGACAAGGCGGAAATCCCAGTGTTTTGTTCACATCATATTGAAGCAGAGCCAGTTGCATAATTAGAAACAATGCATTAACGTGTCCTGAAGGAGAGAAGCACAGTTCAACAACAGAAAGCATGGTAAATATGTCCCATACTTTGAGTGGATTTACTGAAAGGGAACTTGGGACTTGTTTGCTGAGAATTATCCAGACAATTACCTGGTGTATTCACACATGGGTTGAAAGTCTAGTTTGTTCTAGGGCGCTGGTAGGGTAATGTCTAGAGAACTTCAGGATTCCACTGCATGTCCGAAAACAGCTTTAGTTTCCATGATGTGATATGTTGCAATTCTCATTTGTTAAAATAGTTGTGAGGGAATTGGCCTTCACTTACAGCCTTTGGAGAGTTTCTTGAATTACAAAACTCTAACATGTCCAGATGTTCTTCAGAAGGCTTCAAGTTGACACATTTTGACTTTTTGCATAAAAATGAACACTAGACGATTCAAATTTTCCACCAGATTGTTTCCAAGAGTTGCTGATCTACTGATCATGCTGATTAGAAACATTTTTACTGCATGCTTACAGCATAGTGCAAATGTTGTCATATGCAGGGCTTAAAAGTTCTGTATCAGCAGTCTGTCATATTTGAGCTGCTCCGATGTTTCTATTTTTGGTGTTCTTCCAAGGCTGCGGTAATTTCCATAATAACTGTACGGGCTACTTGAAATAGTTGAAAGGATCATAAACTAGCTATGACTTGGCCTGTTGGCATCTGTGTTTAAGATTTAATATTTTCCTCTCTCCATAAACACATCATAACTGTCTTAATATAATGTGAACGTGTGTGTGAGTAAACGTGTATCAAAGAGAGAGCCTTTGAGACAGACTGAGTGTTCAACCGCTATTGTGTGCGCTCGTGTTTACAGTGTTCTACATGTGTATATGAACCATAAAAAGACATTCTGGCATGAGCTGGAAAATATTGCCCCAGACGTGATTTCAGTAGAACAGAAGTTCTCATTAACTCGGGTGTTCCAACGCTGACACAGAGCAGATGTATGGAGAGGAGCCTGAGGAGCCCATCCAAATCCTCTGGATGAGGAAGAAAAGATAACGGTCTGTCACAATAGCGGTAAAAGATTACACAGGAACTGTTGATGGAGACACCAAAAACAGCGAGGAGATAATGTTAAGTCTGGCCAAACCCTCCGGACAGTAAGCCTAACTCACTCTCACTACTCTTCTTTCTTCCAAGCTGTGGTTCTGTATCTAAAGAGGTGAAAATAATGACAGTCTGACACAGCAGACAGAAACACACAATCTAAATATATTTGCTTGTAATGATATGTAAATGACAGCTTGTAAGACATGCATGAAGGTTGTCATTATTGACTTAACATAATTGAACCTCATCTTCACAATACTCATGGTTCTTATCTGTGAACTTAGCACAAAGAGCTGTTGAGGAAAGCACTATCTTCTGTGTGGAGTGCATATATAATTGATGGAAACGGTAGAAGTTAGTTTTTTTTTTTTTTTATGATAAAATAATCTACAGTGCAGAGCAGACTGATTGTTTATGCACAATCCTCCGCTGAATCGCTGATGTGTTCCTTGGCTGTGGTTGAAATGACAAGATGGATTATGGAGGGGGAGGGGGTGGGGGGGTGGGGGTGCAAGAGACTTGTCGTTAAATCTTTTTCTCTCATCTAAATTTACGATACATAGATTCCTAATGGTTTGTAGAACTGGCTGGTTTAACAAGAAGGAAACTGGACAGAGTAGTTACTCACTGTAATATGGATAGATCAGCTGACAGGGGAAAGAGAGAGTGAAATGATGTGCAAGTGGGGAAATAGGCAAATGTGGAGGAATTGTGATGAAATAAAAGACAGATGGAGGACTTTTTCTCTGTTCATCGCTATGTTTTTCTCTCCCAGTGGGCCATTTCTAATTTCATAATCAGACGTGCAGCTGATGATCTACAGCTGAATGTTTATGAAACAGAGCCTGAAAGGAAAAGAGTGATGTAGAGGGTTGCCATTGTTTTTCAGACACAGCCATGACAACAGCCAAGTGAGTAATTTAGTGGCTTTGGCTGGCAAGGTTGTGCTTCAGCACTCAGGGAATAGCTATCGGATTGCATCTTACGTAACCATAAGAAGTATGTCAGTTTCTCACATGTCTGAGCACCCAGCATAGAAATCCTTTGAAGAGATTGAAAGTCTGATGATGATGAGACTTAATGTCTTCCAGCACTGATTGTGAGATTAAAAAAAAAATTTTGTTTTTTATCATCCAGCCACAATTGTAAGTGAGATATTACACACATTTCTCTGTAGGGCCCTGTTGTCTACATATGTTTTTTGTGGTGTTGGGATAGGACAATAGTTGCTACACAGAAAACACGTTACAGTCCATCGACACGATGGTCAATATACATTTTTTGTGGTGAAAGGAGGGGAAAAAAAACACAATGACAAGTTCTCCCTTGTTAAAGAGGATTTAGTCTGCAGTTTGAGGTTCAGTTTCAAAAAAGGTACAGATGGAATACTCTCAGGAGTAGTGGAGACCTGCTTTAAAATGAATGATTGTGTAAGGTAGAGACCAGTAATTGAGGTAATATAAGATAGGCCAGTCTGGGTTTACAAGCCTCAACAGATGGCCTGTACTACCTTAAGAATCACGTAGAGCACATGTACTTAAAAGCTCCTGGAAAAGTTAATTCTTTCCATTATGTGCACAGCAAGGTAACACAGGATGCTGCTGGTTTGTAGGTCCCTGCCAGGTCTACAGTTTAAAGCTGTCTGTCAATGCATTTTATTGATTTTTTTTCCTCTTTTCTTCTTTTCTCTTCTGCCTCTGTCTTTTTTAAGCCTCCGTGCTGGTGAAAGCCAGGGCCCAAGGCATTATGTTTTCATCTGCTTGGACTCGCACATAAACTTATTACAATATGACTCTGGACAGACATGTGCATAAACTACAACATCACTGTTTAGAGGAGGAAAACTGAAAACTGATGCTAATTCTAGTTTACCGGAACAGAAGAGCACAAACAAATCTATAGACATGACCTGACAGTCAATGGAGGGTTCCTCTGTCTTTCTACAAGCTGAAGTAGAGGTCAGCAATGGACACAGCCATGCAGATTTTTCTCTGCATAGCTTCTTGTGATTCTTAATAAATCTCCACAACTGCCTTCCTTCTGTGACAATCTTTATTTTATTCTCAACCACTTCCTCTCTTCCTCCTCCATTGTTTTTCATTTCGTCTTCCATCATTATCAGGCTTCCCTGTTTTGGCCTGTGGCCTCTTGTTAATATACCCTACAATCCCAGCATTTGAATTTTCCATTTACAATGTAGACAAAAACAAAAGGCATTGCTGTGGTATTTCGCATGAGATCATCACAATTTGTGGCTTTGCTGCAGTTGGTTATCTTATTCGTCCTGTACCTCTGTTTATAGAAAACCTCTCACAATGTATTTGCAGAGCAGCATATAATCTACAGTTGGTTTTAAACAATAGCAAAGGGAATATATGATGACATAGAAATGGCCACATGAAGGTTAGGTTTAGAGGTGGTTTGGCCTTCCTGTTAACTATACATGCCCAACATTGTAGATGCAGCCGGCTTCTAGCAGCCCCACAGGACCGTGCTTTAATGAAAATGCTGCTCAGCCAGACCAGCATGTGGAAATGACAGGCTGTCTGTGGTTTGGCGTAGAAGTTTTTCTTTTGTTTGTTTTTTACTGTGCCAATTAAAACCCTCCCCTTACCAGTGCTGCCTTGTCAGTGCCTTTCTCCAAAGACTGAACTGTTGTCAGAATGTAAAAAAAAAACAAAACAGTTGCCTGCAGATTGTAACAGCTGAGTGTGAATTGAGACTACAAAGGCACAAGAAAAATAAAGGATATAAAATCCTAATAGTTTCTGGAGAGGCTGTGGATTGGTTCCCTGCTGCTTACGTACACATGAGGAAACTGGGCTTAGTTATTACGCGACTGAAGAACAATAGCGATTAAATGACTTTATGTTTAGCTGGATAGATGTGTGGGATGGTTAAATTAGAAGGCAGTGTCAGTGATAGTTGTTCAAATGTTGTGGTTAAGTGAGCGAGGGAGATGTAAAGCCCGTCTGCGTGCTTCTTCTCGCGTGTACTACCTACCTGGGTGGTCAGGTAGTGGTCTGAGCCCTGAAACACACAAACAGACCAACAGACCAACCTCCCTCTAACTATGGAACATCTGTGTTTAAGAATCATTATGCAATTCAAAGTTGTGTGGACGTTGGAGAGGAGAGTGACTGACATTATGGCAGCAAGAAGAAAAGTGCTTATTTAAAAAGTACAGGTGTTAAATTAGTCCTGCAACAAGAGCAGTACATTTAAACTCTGAGAGAAATGGGTTTGTAAATATGCTGTTGCGTTTTCTACTGTGTTTTAAACTTTAATAGTTTTGCCACTACTTCCACTTATCTTCCCTCCAGAGTCCTCCTTTTTTCTTTTGTCATGTCCTCATCCTGACTCAGGCAACATAAGCCCCGAGACATCACCTCGCCCACGGAATAATGTCTGCCTCTAACATCTGTATATAATATGTTACTTCTTTACCCCCACTGGCTGGCTCTAACAACTCAAAGACTCACCAAATGAATGAGCAAGACTTCCCTTTGCGAGTAGAAAGGATGATGTGCTCCAGGTGAGAGAGTTGTGAGCTGTAGTTGGAGGTTACTTCTAGAAAGTCAGACTGTCTCACAGGGGGACAGTATGTGGGGGGAGCTGCAGTCTGATTCAGCTGTTCATATTGTAGTCCAACTCTGTCGGGCTGGCAGGGATTACGAGGAAAGCTAGCTAGGAGTATTTTTCCTACTGTTACGTCAGTGTCCCTGGCCTCTGGACAGCCTGTAGGGGCCAAAGGAGAGTCTGGGTTCCCCTTGCTGTGTCTGTGTGGTCTCCTCTCTTTACCTCGTCACTGAGGACAAGTCACAGAAGCCAAACTGAGTCCAGCCTGGTACTATAAATGACTGTTTGTGTGTTGTTGCAGTTTTCTCTGTTGCAGTTCCAAAATCACAGCCCTTCCTTCAATAAAGTGTACTCAAATCACTGCCACTACCTGTTTGCACTAAATGTTTACGAGGAGGTTTCATTCCTATTTAGTTCCAAGATGGTGCTGGAGCACAATTATTTACTATTGTAATAAGAATAGAACAATTCAGTGCATTTATCTCCGTGTTATTTTGTTACATTTTGTTTTACAAAGGTAGAAAAGCAATGTTTAAGTCGAGGCTGATACCTTCAGTGTCTTCAGTGGTGAGGTATACAGTTTATTAATTCAACAATTGTATCAGATCGGTGTCAGGCATCAGCTGATGTGCAAAGCCCAGCTATTAGTTTTGGTGTCAGGACAAAAAAACAAACAGATCAGTGTATCCCTAGAAGATTTGTTGCTATTCGTTCAGTATTTTGACATACATTGGTTTATGGTACCTTGATGTAAAGAACATGTGCTATAGTTTTTGACATTTTGTGGATAAACACACTGCACTGTGGATCACTGCCACATATCATTCTTTCCAGTTTAACCAAAATGCATTTCTTAAATAAATGCATCATGTTTATCCTTATTTGTACTCTTGAGGCCTAATAAACATGTATGAATGCATCTGTTATGTATGTTACATATGTATATGTTGGCATATACAAAAAGCTTCTGTAGCTCACATGCATAATGTTAATTTCCCTAATTGTTTGTATGTTTTCAGGAGCTGTCAAGCTGTGGCTGGAACAAGAAGGAGAAGCACAGCTCTGCTCCCAATGTTGTGGCCTTTACACGCAGGTTCAACCAGGTGAGGCACATTCACTGTTGCTACTTATGTGTCATTCACCACTAACCGAGGAAGGGAAGAGAAAAGTGTTAATCCTGCAGTTTTAAATATTTATGAGCCTTGTCTATCAATAAATTGAGAGATTACAGCTTCTCTTTCCATCATGTCATCTCCCTTTATCCTCCAAGTACTGAATCATTAACCTAGCTTTACCAAAAGTGGTAGTAGTTTTTTAAAGCCTTGCTTGTCATGACAATTCCTAATAACCTTTGTATTTCCTCCCAGTTAGTCTTATATGTCATAAATTGTCCTCAGGTGAAATAGGTCTGAAGAAAGACATGCTATTTTGTCCTTAGCTGACCTTTGGTTCCAGTATGCATGAAGTCATTAATGTGCTTTTGCATGTTAATGCAGCACGTGTAGGAATATTTTCAAGTCTTTTGAGGAGTGTGAATGGCATGTTCCCCAGTGCCCTGTGAAATCATCTACAACAAGTTGTGAGTAATGATGTAAAGAGGTGCCATGCCTTTTAAACCCCTTCTAGTGTTTTTGCCAGACTTTTAAGACCCAATTTACTGCCCCCGAGTATAAATGTGAAATGATCTAAAAAGAATGTGTTACTGTGGAAACTTTTCCATGTATAGCACATCCCAAACGCTGATTCAAAATGTTAGCTGCACACATTTCAGCTGCTGGGAGCCAAGGAAAATGAGCTTTTTGGATAATGGGACTTGGACTGGGAGGATGGAGAGTCCCAGAAAGCTCCTTAGCATGATCTGAAAACCTATTCTTCTTCCCTCAGTCACTGTTTTGCTGGCACTATACTCTGGGAGCCAGTGGAGCAGAAGAAATCTGGCGATCCAATTTAGTAGTGGACATGAAGAAAATAATTCAAAATCCATTATGATCAGTATGCAGTAATCTCTTACTGGGTTTTGAGACAAATCAGGAACTCAGGAATGGTAAGGTTATAGTAAGTAAATGAGAATAGTCTGTATTGTCACCATAAGTGAAGATATGAATATGATGACACATCTGTGTAATTTTAAGAGAAACAGTGTCTGACAATACAAACTTTTGACATTTAAAATATCATGTTGTATTGTACATTAAATCTTCATGTGTAAGGCTTATTATTTACATTTTAGATAACGTATTACAATCTTAATCTCTTATTATTATTATTATGTTATTATAGGTTTATTATGCATTATCAGAAAATGGTAAACACACATTATGACTTATTCTTAAATGAGCAGCAGTTTAATGTCTAAAGTGCAATAGTAAATACTAAGAAGAGGAGCATTACCATCTTATTACATCCTTATTCTTAAACACAGGGCTGTTACAAATTTACTTTCTACTGTCACACACAAGTTGGAAAATCAAGAGTCAGATACATTATCAGTCAGCTGTCGCATCTCCGTCCACTTCATTCCTCTCCTCCGACCATTAAAAGGGTTGATCCACAGCTCTCACCTTGCGTCTGGATCTGTCTGCTTTATGATTCTTGAAGCGCTGCGACCTTACAGCTCCATCTGGAAGCCTTGATTCACTCATAAACGCAGCACAAAAAACATGAACTGTGCTTCAGGACATAATATGACATGACCCTGTCTGCATGATCCACCATATCCCCAACACCCTCACTCAGTAACTTGTGTACGTACTGTCACGAGTGATCTCATCGCTGGACAGTTTTGGTGGCCAAGGCAGATGAGGACTTATGCTCTGTAATGAACCCCGGTGGTATAATGAATTGCTGAGACGTGCATTGTCCACACTGAACTCAGAATTACACAACTGACGGAAATAAATGAGAAGCTGCAGGATGTTGTGTTTCCAGATTGGAATCACATTTTACAGTTAATGGAAACTCCAGTCTACTGTATACTGAAGGTGGAAGATACATGAGACAGCATTTAAGTTTTATTTATTTATTTTCTAAATCTTGAAATTGGGAACTTCTTTGTTATGTGAGGTCACTGTCTCAAAGCATGAGATGCAAATTAAAATGCAAGACCGTGGAACTCACTCATCTTCCCTACAGACCACTCCATGTGAAATGGTGGAAATTAAATCCATATGGTTCTGATTTGTGGATATATAGAACCTCCAAAGACTGAATATAATTTAATGTATGTCTATGGTGTGCTTATAAGCGAAGACAGGAGAGTGAGTAGCTGGACAAATTTATGTCTTCACTCCTCAGGCCCTCACATCTTCCCTGAAACAAAAACAAGTCTCTGGGCTGTTTCCAGGAAAAAGTAGGAAAAACCAGCTGTAGGTTGTGCACATCACGTATGTACTGTAGATGGAAGACACACACATAGTGATCTGTGACTTTAATGGAAGAATGCAGACCAGACAGGCGAAATAAATGAATATTATACATACTAGTGCCAAACAAGAGAACATGAGAAAATTATTTAGGAACTGAAGAGGTAGAAGTATGTCTGCGTTAGAAGAAAAAGTGGTCAGTCTGCCTGTCTTATCAGAACACAATGTGCAGACAGTTGTGGGCTTTGAAAGTCCTCAGAGCCCTGCAGCGTTGAAGCTGACTTCCCCTCCCGTTACCTCTTCTCTTCCCTCACTCTTCTCCCTTTTCCTCTTTCCATTCCCTTTCTCCCCAGAGCTCAAACACTGATTGATTCACTGACTTCTCTCTACGTGTGTACATGTAATCAGGACTTTGGCTTACCAGCGTTCTCCCTAAAGAGACCAGTCCGGCCAACTTTAGCAGTATGCTCCATCCTCTTCTGCTGTGCTTTATGCAGACATCAGTCCAGAGTTGTCATGACTACAGATCTTGGCTCTGGACATAAAGTCTGAATATTTAACAAGGCAGAACTCCTGGTCTTTTTTATATATACCTGCAAACTTCATTGTATTTTGATGAATGCAACGTACAAGCGATAAAGTTTTTCTGTGTCATGAGTTTTCTAGTATCATGTATCTCTTTTTGGTGAGATTGTGAGTGTCCCCCTGTTCTGTAATCCCTGTTTTGTATGTTTTATCTAGACAAGTTTCTGGGTGGTAAGAGAGATCCTCCATGCGCAGACGTTGAAGATCAGAGCAGAGGTGCTGAGTCTTTACATTCGCACTGCCAAGGTACACTCGTACACACACACACACACACACACACAGAGATTGTTCTTATGAATGTTTACAGTGTAAATTCAACATAATGTGTGCTCTGTGTACTTTGACTTTCATAGAAACTGTGTGACATGAACAACCTCCATGCAGTCATGGCTGTGGTGTCAGGGTTACAAAGCGCTCCCATCTTCAGGCTTACTAAAACATGGGCGGTGAGTATATTTACTCTACTTTGAAGGCAAGTTTGGTTTATTACTAGAGTGATGTCAATAATCTGATGTCATGCTGATCTCTACTGAAACACTGAGCACATAAACAGAGCTAATAAAAAAAGCACACAAGTGAAATAAAGAGAGGACTGTTTAGAACATTCAGAAAACTTATTTTGTGAGTGTTTAACACGTGTCCCATCAGTGAACCTTGGTGGAGGATTTTAGAGATTGCAGTGTCCTTTGTGTTGCCTCTGCATCCTTTAATGAAATACCCAGCACCTTTACAATTTGAACATATTTTGTTGTAGACCGCATTATACAGGAAATTATCTATTATTGTCCACTTTACAAACGTATGAGGGACAACCAGTCTGTCTCAGTGTTCTCACTGAAGACGTAGAGCTTACATAATGACATAACAATGCTCTGATGTAATGGTGGAAATTTGTTATACTTGGGTCTACAAAACCACAGGAGATTCCTGTAGCCTGTCAATGAATGCTGTTGCTGGCAATGACATACCACACCTGCATCTTAAAGGACACAAGGGCAGACACACACACACACACACACACAAACACACAATCTGTGCAGATACCTGTATGACTGGTGTGAAGGGGTGTAAAAGGTCTAAAACCGAGATGGGAAACATGATGCAACCATCCATGGTCTCATGTCAGTACTAGAAGAAGGGTGAAGAAGATGAGTGACCTCTCTGATTGACGGGACATGCAGTATCAGCTGAAAAGCCTCTGACAGGACACACCACAGGATGTTTCTTACTATCATCTTATCTTTATGTGCTGACACTGGCCGACTGCTGTTTATAAGCTTGATGTGCCATGGCCTGTAGCATGTGTAGCTGTCACAAACAGACCAGCATACAAGTACAAATATGCAAATATATAGTTTGTTTCTACCTGGAAAGCTGCATACTTTTGTTCAATGGCATTTGCATTGTCCTTGGTACATTTTTCAGAAGCCAGTTCATTAATACAAGTAGTTTACTAGACAGAGTTCATAGGTTTGCACCAGCATCCAGTTTGTACCTTTGTGAAACACTGGAAAATTATATATTTTTCAATATAACTACACTTTATTTGCTTCAGAACAAAGCAGAAAATTACATTACGCATTTTTAAAGAACAAATAAACTAAGAAATAAAAACTCAAAATTCAGGAGAGAAAAAGTGGGCAGCTGGCTGATTTTCCAGCAGCAAGCTCTTACAGAGAATGTTGTAATCGCTACCTATGACATTGTTTCAGTATGAAAATTAAATCTTGTCATCCATTTTTTTTATCCATTCCTGATTCATAGATTTTTTTGTTCTGTGTTATAGCTCCTATCTGTTGCTAATATGTTATAATTGTCTGTTTACATTTCATGGCCTCATTAACTTCTGTCATCTCTCCCCTTTTTCTGCCTCTTTGTACCCCACAGTTACTGAGTCGAAAGGACAAGGCAACATTTGATCGACTCGACTACCTGATGTCCAAAGAAGACAACTATAAACGTCTGAGAGACTATATAAGCAGCCAGAGCATGGTCTCTTGTATACCATACCTAGGTAATAGACATAAACAGACACACACTCAAAGACCCCCTCACTGTTTGATCTTTGAAGGGTGCACTGATGATTCTTACTATCACCTTCTTATCTTTATGGGGGTTTTTTATAGGCAAAAGGTTAAACTCAGGACAAGAGTCTGGGTTTAAGAAACAAACTGTCTCTGCCTCTTTGTCTATTATAAGTGTTTTAAAGTGATTTATATTGTCTTACATTATCTCATGGATTACTCGATAATTGGTCAGTCATGTTTATTCCCCGTTGTTCTAGCTGTTTTCATTCTGCTCTGTTTCTCCGAACAGAGGGGGGTGAATGTGGAACATATTTTTTGCTGCTCTTGTTCCATTTAGCTGGAACAAACACATGAATCAGTGAAAAAGCTGAAAAAAAATAAAATAAATGTCTTTTTCCTTTCCTACAATATTTATACCCCTTCTTTCTTTGGCTCCACAGTATGACATCACACAGGAATCCCTTATGTGTTGTGCAAGGAAAACGCTCATGCCCACATGTGTGGTTTTATTGCTGTTTGTTCTTGTTTTGACTTGATGCTGACTCGATGACTTTATTCTTCACTGCTTCAACCTTCTTCTGTTAGAATCAGGCTTGTATCATAGCTACTGCTGCATGATTCAAACTGCTCAAGTATGTGCAAACAGACACAAGCACAAACACAGAGGGCTTGAGAGTCTGTTTGTCATTAAAAAAAACTTTAAGCCGCCCATTTTCCCCACCGTACAAAGTCTGAAGTAATAACAGACCATGATGCGAATGCAAAGCTAGTGATGTGAAACAGCATACATTTGCCAGCTTAACTGTGTGTCCTCCTTGTTTCTGTGTGTGAATAAGGAGAAGACTTTCCGTTTGGTCAGCTTTTCAGTGATGTATGACTACATGATTATTGTTAAGGTGGAGTCTCTTTGTACTGTATGTGTGTCTTTGTACATGTATGTGTGACTGTTTCCTTACAGCTTGAGTTTGTCAATGATGCATGTGGATGTGTGATGTGTGACCAGCTGGCTGACCTTCACGCTGGACTTAGCCAAGTTGGCACATAGGAGAGTAATCTCCACTCCCTTGTTCTCAGACATGGTCCTCTGTAATAAATCCACCAGATCCCTTTGAGAGAATGTGGGAATGAATGAGTGGTAGACTGAAACCATCAGTGCTTGTTCCAGAGCCTCACTCCCTACATAAATGTTGGGTGTGTCCGTGTATTGGTTAAACTTGGCTCGAGGTTTCTCCTGATGTGTTTCTGCATGTGTTTACATGTCTGTTCGCTAAACAAAGTACCCATTGAATCCTAAATTAAAGTCCCAAACTACAGGAGAGGCCTAAAATTACCACATGCACTTTTGTATGTCCTATTATGCCACAGGTGTAACCTTTACAGAGTGTATTTATGTGTCACTTTTGTGACTTCCTAATATGTTTCTGTGTCTATGCTCCATTTTCATATTTGTAGGTCTGAAGCGTATCTGTGGTAATAACACAGCCGTAGAAAAAGCCACGTGCCTGCTGTATAGTCATTGAGCTTTGTTTTTTTCCACAGTAATATATTTGTTGTGTGTGTGTGTGCGCACACGCCTGGACAAGCAAGACACTGTGAACTCTGACCTGCTATTAGTCTTGATAGACACAGCTCCCTCCTGTCTGTGCTCAGAACAGGGCCAGTCTGTTAAATGCTCAGATGAACTTGTTCCTGTTCTCTAACTATTCATGCGAGGACAAAGAGCTCACAGAAATGTATGGCTGCTGTGTGACAAAATACACTCGCTAAAAAGCTTCCTCATCTTGTTATTCTTTTACCTTGTCTATACCAGTCAACATAGAAAAGGCAACACAACAGCAGTAAAAGTAGTGTAAATGGCAAAAATAAAAAGTTTAAAAAGTTCTATAGCTGCCACAGCTGAATTAGTTGGGCTGTGCCTGGTTTTCAGGCAACTTCTGGAATTACAAGGGGGTGTCACTTTTTCTATGACTTTGAAGCAGATCTGTTTATGATTCAGGTCAAATCTCAATAAATAACATTTAGAGCATTAGCTTTCACCTGTCCTTTTGATCTAAGGCAGTGTCTTTGCCTTAGCTCTGTCCCTCTATTCTCCCCTTTCTACTTTGCCTCATAGTGGACAAACATTGTGCAAATGAGACAAGAACAGCTGACATATGTCTTGTGTAGATGGGGGACTCGCGTTATTTTTTTCTAATTGTCCCAGCTGTATGTTATTATATTCGTCCTAGTACTGTAGTAGCGCTTTGACATTTGTCAAAGAACAGGACTTGACTTAGGGTCATAAATCAGCTCACGGGTCCTTGATTTTTTTCTTCTCCAACATGCTGTTGGTGGAGCTCGAGCTATGTGACACTGTGTTAACTAACCAGAGGAAACTCCCATAGGTAAGCCAGCCAACTGACGTGTTTCTATTGTTTTCAGTGTTTGTTTCTCTGCTGGTTCATAGGGTCTACACCCTGGAGTGACCTGAACTCTTAAACTGCTCACATACAGTCATGGCCGAAATTATCGGCACCCCTGGAATTTTTCCAGAAAAATGCACAATTTCTCCCAGAAAATCATTGCAATTACAAATGTTTTGGTATACACATGTTTATTCCCTTTATGTGCATTGGATCAACACAAAAAAAGCCAAATTTGACATCAAACAAATTCAAGCTGTTCTGCAGACTCAGGGTGCAACAGTGTCAGCTCGAACTATCCGTCGATGTCTGAACGAAA
>JAUMHL010000021.1:7561185-7573175 GCA_032362345.1 Sandelia bainsii | reverse complement strand
AAATGGTTGAAGACAAAGCACTGGAGAGTTCTGAAGTGGCCAGCAATGAGTCCGGATCTAAATCCGATTGAACACTTATGGAGAGATCTCAGAATTGCTGTTGGGAGAAGGCACCCTTCAAATCTAAGAGACCTTGAGCAGTTTGCAAAAGAAGAGTGGTCGGAAATTCCAGTTGAGAGGTGTAAAAAGCTTGTTGGTGGTTATAGGAAGCGATTGGTTTCAGTTTTGTTTCCAAAGGGTGTGCAACCAAATATTAAGTTGAGGGTGCCAATAATTTTGTCCGGTCCATTTCTGGAGTTCTGTGTGAAATGATGTCAAATTTGGCTTTTTTTTCCTCTGCTTTTTTTGGGTTGAGCCAATGCACATAAAGGGAATAAACGTGTATATCAAAACATTTGTAAGTGCAACAATATTCTGGGAGGAATGGTGCATTTTCTGCAAAAATTCCAGGGGTGCCGATAATTTTGGCCATCACTGTATATAGTGTTTATCTGCCAGTTTTGTTGGTTTGCTGTCTATGTGTGTGTGAGTATGTCAGCTAAAATGTGTTGACTATATGGCTTCTTTTGCTTCTTTCCTCTTTAGTGTTTACATCAGACATCTCATATCTGTTTTGAATTACAGCTCCTCAGAGGGAAAGGTAAAGAGGGGAGCCATCATTTCAAGATAACTTTTTTTTAGGGAAAGAAAAGCTCAGTGGCTTTATGTGGAAGGAGTGTTTCCCTCCTTTTGTCTGTCTTTTGCCTTTTATCACCCTTGCTGTCTCTCTAGTTCTTTCATTTTATTCAAAATTATTTCACAGCAGCATTTTTTATCTTTATCTTTCTATCCCTACCTTGATATAGTTCAATCTACTTCTATGAAGCTGTCTTTTTTAAGGTGTCTTCTTCCTTTAAGAGCAAGATTAATGTGATTTTAAATTATCTCACTGAGGTCGTATTCATTTAAATTTTTTTACTTTCTTTAATTATTAAATCCCTCTGACCTTCTTGGGTGCCTTGACAGCTTGGAATGCACTTAAATCTGGTCAAACATATTTGCAGTGGTTCCTTTCAGCTGATTATATTACCCTTTCAGATGGAGGCTTAGTGGATATTTTATGTACTGTAGTATTTCAACTCTTACATTTATGCTGGGATTAATTTCTGTGAAGGAGCAGTTCATGAAGATGAAGCGAAGTGAAGAGTGAAAGACAATTCAATGTTTACAAATTTTTTTTAATTTGACTTGGATGAAAACTGACAGTGCGTATCACATATTCTCCATCCTCAAGTCAAGTAGACATCCACTCTGGATTTGTTGCTTATGCTATGTGTGTGTGTGCTTAATGTATCTCTTATATGGGATAAAAAAATATTAATATTTGCATTGATATAGGGCTAGATATTTAATGGCCAAGACTATACTAACTATAAATACAGTGTTAAATAACAAAGACTGGCAGAGTGACAACATTGTGAACATTTGGCCTGAGTAGAATCACATCTCTTAAATTAACAAATAAAGCCAAAGATATTTACACATCAAAGCCAGGTCACCCATATGCACACTGGATGAACACATTGTAGCATGAGTCGTGAGTTCTTTTTTGTGTTGGGGGTCAAAAGAAACCCCAGAAGTCCAGAGAAATCCCAGAAATGACTAGACAGTAGATGTTTTAATAATCCCTCCTCTAATCAGTTGATGGTCACGTGTTCTGACAATACAACTTTCAATTGTAATTTTTCATGCTACCAAGGTTTAACATCCCAATACATTCAAAGCCCCATAGTTTGTGTAACAATACTTTCACTAAGTCACCATTAGCTGCTCAGAAGAAATTTTATGTCTTTAGTGAATTATCATTCCCTTTATTACATACTGAGTGAGTAAAATAGGACACTTACAAACACAATGTTCCCAGGGAGCATGATTATTGTCCAAACCTTCCAGTTTGGACAATAAGGGAGCAGTTACTTACAGAGGGGAATGGCATCAGTCTTCATTTCTGCATTAGAGTCAGCTTGGGAGCTAGCCACTGCATAGACTGCTGGAGTCATTATCATCTGGCCATAAAGACGTACCAACTTATCTTCCTCCTTCGTTTTTTACAAGGCACAGCGATGGCAAAGGATTCCTGGTTCTGTCTTTACAGTATTTATTTATGGCTAGGTAAAGAAAAGGAACAAGGCTGAGTTGCCTTTTGAAGGGAACCAAAGCCCTGGGTTTCAGTCAATCGGTCGGATCATGAGTCGCACTGACTTGAGGGAGTAAAAACCTCCTCCATAGTCTGCCCAGAAAATTCCATCCTGAAATTTGCTACGGTAAACTCCCCCGCTGTACCATACACCATTCAGGTTGGTCTGGCCGCAAGCATTGTACCACCAACCACCTTTATGGAAGTGAGCGCAGTTACCTAGTGGAGAGGGACACAACATCATAAAACAAGATGAGTTTACTGGAAGGAGAAAAGACTTGCAGTCTTTTATGTCATTTCACTTCACTTTCCAGCTCCACTGCAGCTAACATAAGTATACAAAAAGTATTTGGGACTCATGTGCAATGGATTCGTCCTACCAGAAAATGCGTCCTTGTCGCGATCGAGTGTGGTGAACTGTTTGCCATTGTGACTGCTGAAGGAGTCACCAGCGTTGCCCTGGTAAGTGCCCAGCCTCAACCGGTAACCTTCGCTCTCTGATTCCAGGTGAAAGCTGCTATACTCGGCGTACACCTTCTTTCCTGTCCAGTCCTCTAGCTCTACCATCAGTTTGTAGTCACCTTGTTTCCCCAGGTTGTAGATATTGTCCAGCCCAAGCCAGTGTTCGCCATCTATGTTGCCAAAGCCTTTCTGTAGGGGGAAAAAGCACCATAGCATGTTTTCAGTACAGTATTGAGTTACGTAGTTGATACTGTAGATTAACTAACTTTCAAAAAAATATATTATTTTTTTCTGTGTTTATTAAAATAATGTTAAATGTGCATATAGTATGATTTCTTAGCCGAGTGATGAGCTTAACAGAATCTGGTGCCAATAATCAAGTAAGTTTTCGTTAAGATGATAATGTGTTAAAGTTGTGAGCTATGGTTTCTCAATTAAGAGGAGTTGGTTAATCGAGACGGTGCTGATTTGGCTGCGGTTGAATATAGCAAGTACAGAGACACATTTCTGTCACTGATCCAAACAGCATCTAAGTATTGATTTCTAAATCAGATTTTATGACTGAGAGTCCTACAGAGTCTTACAGAGAGAACAGACATAATGTTTTTTGTCAGACTGTGTCTTGGTGTTATAAAAACTGTGGCATTTGTCTTCCCTGCTTGCTCTGCAAAGCTGCATTTCCTTCTCAGCCCACTGGGTTTTCTGATTGTGTATACTTCTGTGTAGGTCCCTGGTTACAGTTCCTGGCTGTGATTTAAGTGTGAGGAAATGCACCCGTAAGCATTTTTTTATTGATGGAGCAAGTGCATACATATTGGCTCCAAAATTTATTGCAGAGATGCATTCAGAAAGGGAAAATAAAAAGATTTGAAAATGGATCTTTCTCATGGTACAAGCTACAAGCATCAGATTGAGATTGTTTTTTTACGAAACCTTGCTTTTACCCTTTAAAAACATATTCTTTGAATTAGTCCCCTGAACTTACCTTGTAGTTCTCCCAGTTCCGAAAGAAATTAATAGAGCCATCTTTCCTTCGTTGCAACACAGTCCACCCACCATTATCAAGCCCGTGTTCACACCAGGCTTGGATCAAACGATCACTGCCGTCTGTCTTAAGCAGGTACATCCCACTGGTGCTGTGACCTGCCTGTCGCACCTGGTAACAGTCCCTGAAGGGACCTGGATGTGGAAAGATGGTTGTAGAAAAAGAAAAAAATCTATAACTTATATATACAGACAGAACACTGTTGCAATATCACCACTGTCCACAATATATTGCAATTTGCATATTGTTACTAGTATTAATATTATAGTGAGTTAAATAGTAGATAATAGCAACCATTTAAATTTACCTATAAACCAACTTAAACCCCTCTTTTGTTACTTAGTCTTTATTCCTATTAAAACCAACCAATGCTTGAATCATGAACGGTATACAACAAGGCCATACTGTTTTGAATTCAGCTACATGTCTTTTTTTATGGCATATGCAGAAGTCATCATCATCACTTTAGGCTCTGTAAACAGCAAACGAGAAAAGCAGGAGAGAAAGTGGGGAAAGAACAACTGCTAGATCCCATGGTTTGACCGGATTGAGGGGAAAGTTGTGGCATAATTTTTTGGAAAATGTCTCCCTTTGCTACAAACATCCTGCAGTCTGAAGTTACATAAACATGCATGTGCACACTTTCATTGTTATATGAATATTCAACTAGATTTCGTCTCTAAATAAAGCCATGTGGTAGCACTGCACACAAGCTGAAGTATCTGAACCTAAATCCAGTAGATTTCCTCTGTCTGTCTCTCTGTGTAGATATCTATTAAACCAGTATGAACACAGGTATTGTGTATGGCATGGGGAAGAAGATGGTTTTCTCAGCTTACGGTTGGAGCACCAAGTGTAATGTCCCAGTACCTACCTAATAAAGCTTCTATTTTTCTTGTAATGAAACATCTTCATCACTGCTGTCAGTAAAGGGATTTTCTAATTTATTCCCCATTTCTATCTTTTTCCGTCACTTTCTTCTGATGGCTACTTGTCAGTTTCTTTAAACAGAGCTTTAAAGGGGTGAGATTAAAAATAAATTTAGTCATCAAGCCATAGTTGTTTGAAAAAGGGCTCGACTAGACAAAACTATGGTCAGTGTGTATTTACAGTAGTAGAGAGGAGAGCCTATTGGTGCTCTTGCCTTGTGACTTGGTTTTGGGTTTGGTTTTTAACGTTTCCCCATTGTAATAGGAACTGTATGTTGAAAAGCTTACATTCATCCATGTACAGCAGTGGCAGTCAGTATCAAATGAATGGAAATAGTGTAGTAAAATACCCATCTATATTGTTAGGAATTTGGAATATAATGCCTATAAGTTTTTTTTAAGTATGGCACCCTCGCTTCTGTGCTTATTGAACTTTAAAAAGTCATGCTATTTTCAGTGCAGTTGGTAGAAGATGTAATCCACGAGAAGTGTTTGTCTCACACTGGTCTCTGGTGGCTCAAGCACCACTAGACAGGCTTTTGACAAACACTTAAAACACACTTTCAGATACTATTTAGGCAGCAATGGCATTGTTTTAATAATGGAATTAATATAATAATCACAATAATCATAGCCACCATTTAAGCTCTAAATTAGGTAGTCTGGCACATTGATTTGTGAAACGGTACCTGCCTTCTTATCTAACATTTCTAATGGCAGGTAGTATAATGGTAATGGTATTTATTTATGAGTTTATGTTTCTGATTTAACTATAGATTTCAGTATCTGATAACAGAAAAAAATTTATTAGCATTTTCATTCATCTCTGAACTGTATTATGTCTACAAAGTGACTCCCATGTCATTATTAAAACAAGGCTTCTTTTATTACCCTTTTTGTCTGTGGGGTGCTATGAATGAGTTCATCCGTTTCATCATCTGGTTGTGTAACTCCTCACATTCATTCCCCACCATAGTCTAATCGCCAGTCAAAATACAACAGCCTTGACCAATTTTTCAGAGCCATTTCCAAGCAGCTTTTTAGCCTTGCAAATTGGTTTCATATTAGAGATGATCTCTATCAGATATCAGAATTACACTGTGAGAAAAGTGCCAATAAGCCTGCTCTGTCTGATTTGATTGTTTTTCACTTGGGATTTGAGTCTTTATGAACTAGACTCATCAGATGTATATATTGTTTTTTGTATCTTGTCCCTTTTGTTGTGTTTCCACAATCCACATCCTGCTAATTTTGTACATATGCTCAGTGCGCTGCGGCCAAGTGGGAACTATAAGAATGTATGATTTCATTGACTCTGTAGCATACCAAGGATGAGCCAACTGTGCCTTAGCAATACCAGCTGTGGCAAGAAACTGTGTTTTCAAATGCAGTTGTTAAGTAATTATACTTTTAGAGTTGTTAGTACAAGTAATTAGGATAATTACTGGACTAACTGACAATTCCTTTAAATGACATTTATGTTTTCTCAGCATCCTTCTCATAAAACCCCACCAGGTTCCTGATTATTTTTAGTGTTAGCCACTTATTGCCTTGTCAACCATAGCCTTTTTAAAATTGGTACATACCATCAGATGTAAGCGTTCCCTGTGGTGGGGGGTTGATCCCAAAGGGGCTTGCAGTAGGGGAGTCCATGCGTGATCCTCGGGGAAAGGCCCGGTTGTTATTGTCCCTCTGTATCTCATTGGTGAAACGATTATTAATTGGTATGTTCTGCGGGACCACCTGTACCAGTGGTGGAACTGCCGGCAACTCACTGCGTCCCAGAGTCCTCATACACTGCTCCTCCAGTGCAGAGATGAGAATGGACTGGTTGTTGACCACCCCGGCCATTGTGGCATACCGTGCCTCCAGCTCCTTGTACCTGGAAGCCAATCGCATCATTTCGGAGGTCACATTGAGGACTCGGTTCTCCAGCTGGGCTAGCTCTAGAGAGTTGTCTCTTTTCCTGATGATCTCATGCAGCAGCTGCATATAGAGTTGGGTCACCCTGGAGTTCATGTTCCTGCTCTCTTTCCGCAGCAGCTTCATCTCATTCACCAAGTTACCATCCACATCCACCACCAGCTGCAGTGTCTCAATCTCACGCCGTTGTTTGTTGAGCACCTCCCGTACATCTGCAATGTCCATACGGGTCACTCTGTCTTTGTCAGGCTCAGGGCCAGTGGTGCTGGCACAGATTGGACCTGATGACAGATATGAATGATTTAGGAGATTATCAAGAATGTAGTAGGGGGAAAAGGAGAAAGCACATAATAAAGACTTGTTACATACATCAGAATCTATGATGGCTATATATTGAAGAACTGAAGGTTTAGTGCTAAAAAATAGTTGTCATATGAACCTGTGATTTTCTGCTCAGGTACCAGGAAGGTGTATGAACACTTTTTGGCATCAGGATCCAGGGGAGCTCTTTTACTTCTGTGAAGGGAAGGCTCTTTGGTCCTCCGGGCTTCCCTGGAACTGCAGTAACTTTCCTCCCAGAGTGAGAGGCAGAGCAGGGCACACAGGCTCCACATGAGCCCCTGCATTGCTGCTGGCTGGTTAGATGGACAGATGCACAGCTACCGGTGCTCCCTCCAGTCCTCCCTGTTATAATACAAGATCGTAAATGTTAAGAGTCAGAAATAGCCACTTCATACCAAGTCTAACAAAAGGAATGTAAACCGTAGGGGTGTTGATTGGGTGCTTTTCCAGACTAAACAACAACACTGCCATAAGGCTTTAATAAAAGGGTATTAGACTCTTAATTGTTTAGGAAAGTATTCGCTTGTTGCAGAGGCAGATTTGTCAGGCCATTGTTCCCCATACCCTGATGTTGTGTCTGATCGGTGTAATGTGGAATAGAAAGATTGAAAGAGAGGACACATTTTCTAACCAGCCAACAGGAGGAAGTCTGCTTTCTATCTCAGTTAGTTCCCCTGCTGACAGACACCCCATTTTTCTGAGGTCCACTTGGTTTTTCCCCTATTAAGAGGTCTAATATGTGGCAGCTGTCTGTGCTTTATCTTTGGTATCTTCCCTCATGCTTACTTTATCTTGTTTAGTTCTGAAAGGAGATTTTTCTTTTCGTAAGCAAACTCCCATCCTCTTGTATACATGTTATTCTCCCATTTAGGAAACAAAGAACTTTTCTGAATCTTGATCACAAGAACTTGGTTTCTGGGCCATTGTAGTCCCTATACCCGAAAAATTGCCTGAGTTGGTACTTTATAATCACCCGGTAATTGTCAGGATTAGAAGCAATTTTATATCCAAACTTAATACGCTGTCTTTATTATTGATATGGGTGTATTACCTCATTGTTGTTTTAGTCTCCAGCTCTACCTATGTAAAAATCACTGTCAGCAAATGTACTGAATTCTGTATATCATCATCATGTTTTAATTCATTATATACCTAATTTTTAACTTGTTTTAATACAGTAAAAATGCGTATTGCTGTAGGAACTTTTAAGATCTGATTTAGTTCCCGTGGTTCCTTAGTTTTTAGTTCAATAAATCACACATGTACAATCTGTACAACATATGACACCCTCTGTCCTTAAATCCTCAAACTGGAGAAGGAAACACTTCCCCATTTAATGGGGGTAAAAGAGGTTCAAGACCCCCTTTCAGCTCAGAGAACTGACATTATTGTCCCTAAAGCCTACTTAAACAGTGCCCCCTCAGTGAAAAACACTAACCCCTAATTCTGATCCAGCTTCCTGTGAGACAGGTTAAAAATGCTCACTGCTGTGCACCCTGCTTCTTATGGCTGCATACATTCAACAGGGTTGTTAAGTAGGTGGTAGTATTTGTGTTTCACTTGAACGAATTTAAACACACACACACACACACACACATAGTCACTGCAGGGGTGTTAGACAAAGTCAAGAGCGGTATGTACAGAGATGTCTTCAACTGTGTCTAATTCAAGGAGGGATTTGCGTTATTTCCTCTTTCTTATCCCTGCTCGTTCTACTTCTGTTTCTCATCAGTGCACAAACACACAAACACAAATAAACACTCCCAAGCAGATGCACACACTGCTCCATTTAACCAGTATAAGGCCAAGATTGTCTAGTCCTCCTATTTGTCACATCATTCGTCAGTTTGTCTTTACTCAGTGCCACAGCATTCAGTCCTGGCTCCACCCTGAAACCCAGGCCCTGTGTGTCTCTTATATGACGCCATTGTGGTTCTTCAAGAATTTGGAGAATTCTGTCACTTGGAATAATGTGGACAGGGGACAGAATTACAGTTAGCTCTAACTAATATTGCAGATCTGTAGTGTGTTTTTCTCACTGGTATGTGTAAGCTTGTGTGTGTCCATCTGTATGATTGAATAGTGTGTGTGTGCATAAATATCCAGAGACATTTTTCATTTTCACGGTGCTTCATTTTTCCAGCAGCTGGTGTGTCAGACAGCACGACCAGGTACTGTATCCTTGATGACCTCAGTGAGAGCTGCTAATGACTTTAACAGCAGCATTAGCAGTATCAGTTCTGGCTTTCTATAGCAAGTATCACAGAAGTGTCCATAATTTACAGTTTACAGGCAGGCATCATTTTAGCTGTGAGCTATTGTCTGCTTCATGTCTCTTCACTTTCTTGTCATTATTTTCCTTTTATTTTTCACCACTCTTTGCTTCTTTCCCTGGAGTCTGATTTTCTCCTGGTTGGTGCTTCTGAGTATGAGGCGTCTAGTGTCTTTCGTGGAACAACGTATCAAAGACATTCCAGCAAACGTGGAGACGTCCCCATTGTGTTGTTATGGTTTTCAGTGTTTACTAAGTAGTAGTTTTTACTTCACAGGAAACCAAAACTAAACATCCTGAAAACCTTGGGTACTTAGAGGGCTGTTGAGTGGGGAAAAAAAGTGCTCACCTGTGGGAGTAAAGCCTTTATGAACACAAATGTTGTATTTTTGTTTTGTAGGTTAGTTTCTTCTGCAATATAATATATAATATATTTTTGTTACATTACATAGATCACAGTTGGTACAAAGCTGAAACTACTAATTATTTTGGTTGATCTTAGATGGAACTGGGCCTTTACCCCAGCAGTGGCTCACAATTGGTGCTTTTCAGATTCAACAACAGAAGAAGCAACAAATAATAAAAGTCCATGCATACCTGGCATTCACTTGAATGTTTCTCAACAGAAACAGAAAGATCAAATTGGGCAGAATAGCCAGTTTTATTGAATGCAGTTTAGCTTAGAATGGACATACTGTGCAATCCTAATCTGAATGTATGTTCGTGTTCGTGCTTTTAACTCACACATACTATACTGTCAGATAAATGTTAGATAAAGCCACAATCTATTAGACCACTGCATTGTCTCTGCACATACTGACTGTAGTGGGTTAAAGGTACAAGAGCAAAGTGATGGTAGAAAGTGAGTCATGGCCTTTTCTTCTCCAGGCATCACACAAAACCTGAGGCAGAGTATCTCACAGATTAAATACTCGCCTTCAGTTTTTAAAAACTTTTATTCTTGACAGCACTGGTTTCTCTGCCTGTTTCTCAACCACGTCCTCAAGTTCCCTCTTTTCCTTTCCTCCTTTTTTTGAATACTTGTCTTTCCCTACACTTTCTCTGTTTGGTGTTCCTTATTTTATTTTCAATTACAGCTAAATAACTTAGGCAGAGACATATGAAAGCTATAAACTGTAAAAAGTATGGCAAATAACATAAACTGAAACAAACTTTCTCCTTGATGTCATAAGATGTATTAATTTAAATTTCTTGTTTACATAGCCACCCTGAGAAACAGTTCTTTTATTCCATAACATCTACGTGGAACCAGTGAAACTCTGTGTGGAATCAAGGATTTAAAGTGGGCCTCTAGCTCTGCCTACTTTATATTTTGGCAACAGTACAAGCTTCATAAACCTTCCTAAGGGTGCTGCTAGGTCCACATCCCATTAATGGTTATTAATAGTAAGGAGACAGTGGCTTTATAATTGTTCTCACTGCCCTCTGTCTCTCTGAGCTGTTAATTTATTTCCATAGTTGTTATTGGAACAGTGTAAAGACACTGTCATTATGTGTAGCCAGCTTCCTTGGCTCATTTTACCACACACTGAATTGTCCAACTGGGAATAATTTTCAGTTGAACAAGACACAATTATTTCACTGTTTAAACTAACTCTCTCAGAATCTAAAGACACACTTTCCAGTGTACCATATCTGGCTGCAGTTCTGTCCTGTCCTGTATTTCATTTGTGTTGTTTTGTTTGGTTCTTTTTGTTTGCTGTCTCATCACAGTTTAAGGCTCTTCTTTTTGAGATGAACAACTCAGCTGGTTCTCACTTAATAATAATGAAAAAGAAGATAATACTTTTATAATATTGTTAGAGAGGAAATAACAAGAGATATCATTTAGCAAGAGGGCAGCGCTGCTGACCTTACTCCTAGACAGGAAACACTTGTTTTGCCTTGTTGGTTAAACAGCATAATGAATGTTGATTGTTGCATCAGACAAGCATATGTCAGACTTGTGGCTTTAGTGTACTCTACCAAAGCCTATTAGAGCACAGATAACACTATGCGATTCAAGCCAGCGAAAACAACTGGTTAATAATTTGCTGATTTGCTGATATCCCAGCTGAAAAATGTGTAGAAAACACCTAGCACCACCGCTACTAGTTCCCAGTGTTTGGAACTATTTGAATGTTCTTTTAATGAAAATGTCATCACTCTCTCTAGGTTGAACTACAGCCCCAGAACTAAATTTAGACTCTGGTTCCTCCTGTGGAAATCCAGGTAGAGGTAGAGGAGTTCCTCGAGAAGTCTCCTGGTCGCTGGGAAATTAAACCCTAGATTGAGATAGTTTCACTGCCAGAAGTATTTTTTGACTGTGTTGTGTGGGTTTTAGATCAGTGTGTCTCCTGTAGTGACTTCCCAATTCTGATGCGTCAGTCTGTAGCAATACAACAAGCAAGGGAGAGTGACTTGGACCAAATTTATTTAGATTTTCATAGCCAGTGTATTTCCCAGTCTAAAAATCCCCAGTTTCCACTCCCCCATATGACCCTCAGATTTTTGCACAACACATCAGCAGTGGTCAGACGAAATCAGAGAAAAATAGAAACCGAAAAGTAGTGAGTGAAGAAGAGGAGAGGTTTCAGAGCATCAATATATAGCAGTGCTGCTTTACATGAAAACATGGAGCTCAGCCAGCTTTACTGTACACAGCCACACATCAACTTCCTCTCAGCTTTTCATCTGTACATTATGTCAACAGATCTGATTTACATGACCACTCATGTGTTCTGTCCCTCAAACACACAATTTGACTCATACTTGCATGCTTGCTAAAGCAATTTATTACAGAACCACAAGCAGGAGAATAAAGGGTATTTGAAAGAATAG
>JAUMHL010000021.1:7550810-7561085 GCA_032362345.1 Sandelia bainsii | reverse complement strand
GAATAGAGGGAAGAAATATATGTGATATAATATATGTGAGGCTATCAAAGACACGGCCTGAAGAGGTGAACGCAGCATGAGTGGGTTTGTAAGAAAAGTACATTATGAAGCAATTAATAACAACAAAAACAACATTACAGCACTAACAACAAGGAAAAAGTCATAAAAGCCTCATCAACAAAGCTGAAGAAAAGATTGCTACCACTGTGCAACAGCACATACATTGTGGTGCAGTATTAATGGTGCTGTTTTATATCTCATTAAACTGTGCATGTTGGAAATATTAAGGGAAATCAAGTCAGAGCCAAAGAGTTAGGATAGGATTTTCTCCACTTTTATAACGTGAATCAGTAACTGGGACGGGAGCCTCCCTCTGGAATTTCAAAATGAAGGATGAAGTGGAAAACCAAAGGTGCTGTGTTAGATTAAGAGGTTCAGTTTAAGAAGATATTTGCCTGTGGTTAGAATATAACCAACCTAATAAAACCCCACAAGTGGTTCCTGCTTCCTAAATTTCTAGCTTCTGAGTTGTCTACCTCCATGATGCTGTTACTAAGGAAGAAGCCCTCCTGAGGCCCCACAGCCCCCCATCTGTTTTCCCTCTTCTGTATTGAAACTCTAAACATGTGGGCTGATGTAGAGGTCTAAATGTGGGGATTAGGGTGCAGCCGCACCCTTCCTGTACCTCTCCCCCTACCCGTTTACTCAACAACCCCTGCAATCAGTCGACCTTTGTCGACCTTTCCTCTTTTTGTACAACAGAAAAATACAAACGCCCTGGTCTCATGGCTGGGGTATCCAGGGGGAAAGAGTTCGTAAAAGGCTGTCCCTCTCTGTCTGTCATATGTAGTCAAGATTAGACCGTTCAACTCTCCAACAGCCTCTTCCATCACTGACACTTATCTCCTTACCTCCCCCATCCCAGAACAAATGTAGCCTGCCCCTCACAACAAACACAACCCTCCCTGTGCACAAAGACGTGCATACACAGTCATAGTATTCATTTTTGCTACAACAAAATCCCATCACTTGACATTAAATTACTTTCTACTCCAGCCTCACAGATTAGTTATTAACTTGCCCGTTCAGGTGGCTTTCTCTTGGATCAATTTAGAATAGAAAAGTACAACTTGGCTTTGATCAAACATATTTTGCTACTGAGGTTTTAAGTGTTAGAAAAGAGCTGGAGGAGGTTCAGGGGACAGAGGAGAGTCAGGAGGAGGGAGTATTAAAAAGTTACAGTGTTTATAAAAATGCTTGTTTGTCTGGATATTGTACATTTTCAGATGTAGGGGATTACTGCTCTTTGTTGGTTTTATTTCTCCTGTGAGTCACATCTCACCATAAGCTCATACCTCCAACTGCACATGCTTTCTATTAGTTGAATCAACACATAGATTCTCACATGGCTCTACATAGTTAGGCTTCCACTTCTCCTGGGTGTTTATGCTGACCTCCTGGCTGACCTTTTCCTCTATGGTGACATGTCCGCTCAACTGTGCCCAAGCTCTCATTAGGGGAATTCTAAATGAACTTCACGGTGGAGCTGAAGGTTTTTCTTTGTCCATCCAATACTGCTACAGCTAGCACAGTGACACAATGTAAGGTTGTGTTTTAAAACATAAAATGTGTCCAGTTTGTTATGTTGTGGTTGGATTTAACCACATGTGGTTAGCACAGTGCACAAGTGGTGTTTTGGAACAAGCCGATGTCTCTATTCAGTGTGTGTTGTGTGTATCTGCTTCTATATGTGGCTCTGTTATAAGATCAGCCCACCTGCCTGTTACGCATCTGTGTCTGAAAAGGATCCACACAGCCTCAGGTTAAATGGTGAGATGTGATTGGATGAATGCCCATAGCCCAAAAAACACAGCTGGCTGGTGTTGGTTGAGTAAGCTATCAGTCTCCTGCTGTGTTACAGCACAGTCTGTGACAGGACGTGGGGGAGGGCAGTGGTTAACCAGCTCTGACAGTCCTGCCATGCACGACCTGATGACTATTTATTGGCTTGTCCAGGGAGTTTTAAAAACATTAAATACAGGGGACATCAAACAGATTTTCTGTTGTGATTTAGACTCTGGGGTGAGGGTTAAGTGAATGGTAAGTTTATGTGTGGATTGGTTGTAATGACACATTTAAAGCTCGTCTGCCATGCACCCAGGGTTCAGGTGAACCCAAGGGTCAAGCACTGCTGCTCAGCACGCAGTGTTCAGGGTATTTTTCAGACAGCTGCGTCTGCCTCCTCTGCATCGTTTTAACTGTTTCTCTTCTTTTTCAGCCTGATTTGTTGCAGGTATTGATATTATGATTTATTACTCTTCAGGTAAAACGAAGAAGCTCATGAATTGCTTTCTTAGCCGTAGCCATATCCTCATTTTGCCTTTTGCTTTGAACTCTGACTTTTTGAATGTCTATGTGTGTCCCCTATGGTTGTTCACAGCGTTCACAGATATACAGATTTCCACAGATCCCACCAACCAGGACTTAAGTGAAAACATTTGAAGATAATTCCGAGTTGGTGATATGGAAGGGCACCACATTGATGAAATTAGTGGTCAAAGCTTTTGCTATCATGCAGAGGTTCTGGCTGAGGTGACTTATGTCCATGGGGTGTATGTGATAAAGGATGTGGTTAGGGTAGGATTACATTGTGTCATCACTTTATTGTTCCAAACACAACCCAGTGAAGTATCCTCATAGAAATAGACCATCACTTTCAAGGACTCCACAAATTAGAGTGCATTCTCTGTGTTTTCCAACGTGATTTCACAACCCACATAATTAACAAGGAGTGACGTGCATTGAGAGACATGTCACCACATCATGATGTGTAATGATCTAACCCTGACTCCAGCAGGTTAACTCAGCTGCATCACAGCACCCCTGTTAGCAGCCAGGCTCTGATGGTGCTGCATTAGGAAACCAAAAGCCAAGAAAAAATAAACAAGCCTGGCTCCAGAGCTCAAATCTCTCCATCTGATCAGACCGGCCTCCCTCAAGTGTTTCGGTGGAATGCCCCACTTTTCTTTCTCTTCACTTTTTTCCTTTTAGCTTTCTGTTTCTCTTCAGGTAGGGCGTATTGTAAATTTCAGATAAGGTTTAGGAGTTGGAATTTTACTTCCTTTTTAATCTATGTGGATATACTGACACCAGTGACTAAAAAGCTTTTCATTATATAACTATTTCTTTTTATTTCCCTATTACAAAATCTAATTATGGCCCTGCGATAGTCTGGCGACCTGTGCGGGGTGTACCATGCCTCTTGCACAATGACAGCTGGATAGGCTCCAGCACCCCCACAACCCTTAAAAAGAAAAGCAGACAGCCATTGTCAATTATGAACCCCTATCCTATAAATGGCCATCACCAAAAACTGTAATTGATTGCTGTATTGTGCCAACACATATGGCATGCTATACTCTTTTATATGCCTTCCTTGGTCTCAGTCACAAATATTGAATGTATACACACATTACAGTTCTCTGCGTGTCGTACAAAGTAAACCCCAGTCATCAGACTCCAGAGGAATGGCAAAGAAGCGTTTCTAAATGTTTCTGTCTGCAACCAGAGCCTCCAGTCACGAAGCGTCCTAACCTCTCCAGTCTCTCAGCCAGAGCTCCCACATCTGCCCAGACACACACTAATGCATACACTTACACACGCACACACACCACCTTTCTAGCACTCTCCAAAAAACAAACCATGAAAACTGAATGATTCAGGCTACATTTACCTTTTTGTTACCAGTAGTGGGGGTGTGTTTCCTGCAGTTATAGTTTGACCTGTGTATTGTATTGTGTCTTCACCAAGCTGCAGTGTTCAGGACTCATCTCTCTGTCTGTCTTTATTTGTCCCAGTCTTCTGAGGTGCTCCCCTTCATTCACTCCTTCTGTCTTGCTGGTGAAAATCACAATATAAGTTCTTTAGTCAAGGGCCTACTTCCCAAAGATATTCTCCTCTCTGTGGACTCTGCGCTCCCCAGGTTGTGTCTGGGACATGGTTCAAAAGCCGGCCACTTAAACAGACTGAGCCCTGACGACTGATGCCTTGAGTTTTTCACAAAGGATGGGGGAGAGTACAAGAGGGAGGGGAAGGAGGAAGAGAGGGGAGGAGTAGGGGGATGAGAGTGTGGGAGTTGGAGACTGCTTTTTTTTCTTTTGGACTCTGACTGTTTTTTTGGAGTGGCCCAACCTACCTCTGATGTTACTCTGATGGAAAAAGACAGAGAAAGAGAATAACAGAGCTGCCTTTCCTCATCCTCACTACTAGCAGTTGTGGTTCTTATGAAGAAGTGAATTAAGTGAAAGAGATGAGACCTGTTTGAATTCTGTGTGGAGCACAGAAAAGATGCTTTGTCCCATTTTTCCTCTATTTCAGCCCTTAATTTCCCCATTATTTTGCTCTCTCCTTTAGCAGTGGGAAGAGCTGTTTGTAATGCTGCTGAGGTTTCAGAGAAGCTTCCTGAGTTACACATATTTATGAGAAAGCAGGACACAGAGGCAGGCAGTTAGAGCTGCTTCCCTGTGTAGTCTGAGTTTGCTTGGTCTTGTCTTGCTCCTTATCATTTATCATCATAATTTACTTCATGTGCTTAGGTGTGTGACACAGGCCTATTAATTCATTTTGTCTTTTAGTTAAAGAGTGAAGCAGACATAGGAGGGTGTTATCTTCCTTCTTTGTTTAAACCTTTTCCCTCAGACTGTTATGTTTCTAACTTGATTCTTTTCATACAAGGTTTGACATATACAAAGTGTACCCTTTGTACTCTAACCTAACTAACTAACTCTTTGAGCATGCATCTGTTCATGGGTGTTCCAGGCAGTATGAATTTGTGCATGACTAACTGTTGTTATCCCTGACATGCTCAGAGACGAGCAGCTATAGCAGTTAAGCCTGTAGGATCCCCCTCTTCCTCTACATCTCCCCATCTCTCACTTTCCCCCTCACAGCTGAGTTTTCAGAGGCTTGTAAACTGTTTCTCGTGCTCTCAGCCTCTGTCTGATTCTAATCAGATGGTGTTGTGTTTGTGTCTGTGTGTGTATATGAACACAACGTTAGGCCCTTTTATCTCTTGGATCTGGTCCTGCGGGGATGTTGCTGTTGCTTGTTTCTACATGCACTGTGTGTGTGTGTGTGTGTGTGTGTGTGTGAGAGAGACTATAACGCCATTTCCCAAGAGGGTGGGGGGTGGCTATTATGTAGTGTAGTGTGTGATAACTTTTCCTACATCTGCACTCAATCTCGACGCTGGCGTGTGAAAGAAACACTGAGCAAGAGAAAAGGCAAGAAAGAGGATAATGGAAGGCACACCATCAGTTCACTTTTGAAGCTTGTTAATATCTCTTTTCAGAATGGTGGAAAGCTGCTCCTAGGTTTGACTCTTAATGTTAATATTTATGTAATGAAAGACTGAGAATCTTAGCTCTGCTCCAAGTCTGCCAAAAAGAATCAATGAGAGAGGCAGTGGGAGAGAGGGAGATGGGCTTCAGTTGGAAAGGCTGAATAGATGATCAATCATCTACTCTGAGGAATTTAGATCCATGGGGAGCAGATCACAGCAAAAAGTCTGTTTAAAAATTTGAGCAAAGTAAATGGACATAGAGGTATAGCAGGGTTTTTATTCCTGCCTGTTTGTACTCATGTGATATCAAACAAGCAGTCTGCAGTTAACAGTTGGTGTCACACTAACAAATGCACAGCTGCGTGGCGCTTACATCATGCATCCAAAGAAATCTGGCTATATTACGATGTCCAGCTTTGTTTATCTGCGTGTTTGCTTTCTAATGAGCTGAGTTCAGTGTTCAGTGGGGAAAATGCGTGTGTTGCCCACTTGTGTTTAAAATGACACCTCTGATGGATGGGCGCTGTGCTCTGAGGCCCTCGACTCACTCACTGCGTTTACATACACTGAAGTAACCAGATAATCAGGAAGCGCGGTTTACATGCACCTTGTTACTGGAAATCAGCTTTCGCTAATCCACTACCCTGATTACGGTGACCAGGTTTCTCTTTTACATGACAGTTAATGAATCAGCTAAGAGAGAGAGAGCCGACTGTAACCCGGTTACCTGAGGGCATGTAAACGCATTGAAGGATGAGATCATGAGGAAAAGATGGATATGTAGTTCTGGTGGTTTGATATAACATGTTGCATCTGTTTCTGTCTGCTGCTCTATTTCAGGCATGTACCTGTCTGATCTGACGTATATAGACTCAGCCTACCCCTCCACCGGCAGCATACTGGAGAACGAACAGAGATCAAACCTGATGAACAACATTCTCAGAATCATATCGGACCTGCAGAGATCCTGCACCTATGGTGAGGTTTGATTCTCACACTCCTCTGCCTCTTATCCACTGGATTACATGATGATATAGTAGCTGGTAAAATGAGAACTCTAGTCTAACCTGAACTCTGCGATGTGGTTATGTTCCTGCACATTGAATAAAAGTTAACAAAGGTGATAGGAAGGTGTCTGTATAAAGCCTGAAAGGAAACGGCATTAGAGCAATATCACTTCATTTTCCGTTGCCATGGAGACAGTTTCTGAAGTGAATGAATCTGTGGTATTCATCAATATTTGTGTATTTTTGTGATATCTGAACAAGTTGAATAAAACATGGCTCTAACAGTTGGCTCCATTTTTATACAAAATCAGTCAAAAACATGTACAGAACTAGAACTTATGATCACTCATTTGAATTATTAGGGATGATACAGACACCAATGAGTTCTTAAACTTGTTCAGTTGTAATGGCGTAGAACATGATTCATCTGCCACATGGTAACAGCTTAGAGTCTGTTTGAGTAACATGGGATCGCATGCACACAATGTCTGAATTCCTTCTAATGTCTGACAATATCTCATCTCTTTCAGATATACCGATGTTGCCTCATGTGCAGAAGTATCTCAACTCAGTCAGGTATATCGAGGAACTGCAGAAGTTTGTGGAGGACGATAATTACAAGTAAGACAAACATAAAATACATACGGCAGCAGTTGGCCTCATCATTACTGATGTAGTCTCAAGAGGAATTTCCTGCCAGGAAGTTATTTTTATCCTGTTTCTAATTTTATTGCTCGCTGTCGGCTGATCTGTGTTGGCAAGAGAAAAAAAAAACATCCTCGCATTTGTTTTTATAATGAGAAATACAAGCTGATGGTTTCATCAATATTTTTTATTAAGGCTGTCGCAGAAGATTGAACCAGGCACCAGCACACCACGAGCAAATGCCTCCAAAGAGGATCTTGTTGGTGAGTTTCAGTGTAGCTCTCTAGTGGGTGTTAGATGTTGAATAAACCATCATCTGTTTGCCTATTAGTTCTTTCTTGTCTGTAAATGTATGCCTCCCTCCCAAGCTTCGGCATCTCCTCTCTGCAGCCGTAAGTGTACAGTAACAGGTGAAGGGCCCAAAGCCCCGGCAACACCTCCATCCCCCAGGAACCTGCTGCCCTACGGACACAGGAAGTGCCATAGCCTGGGCTACAAGTCAGTTTTTTTTTTGGCAGATTAAGTATTTTTATCATATTTTTACAGATGATGTTGATGTAGAATTTACACAAAAAATACTGGCACATCTCTCTTCATTTCCCTGCTGTCTCTGCAGTTTTATCCATAAGATGAATACAGTAGAGTTTAAAAGCGCTACATTCCCCAATGCTGGTTCTCGCCACCTGTTGGATGACAGTGTGTTAGAGAGCCACAGTCCCGCCAGGGGACAAGCAGAGAGCTCCACTCTGTCCAGTGGAATTTCACTTGGTAAATCTTAAAAATGTATACTTCTCAAGATAATGGAAAGCAGGCAGTAGCTTCAGCGGCATGTTGTGCATTTTTTTTGATGATTTGTATCTTTATACAGGGAGCAGTGAGGGCTCTGAGCTCAGTGAAGAGGTGTCTTGGCCAGCTTTTGAGAGGTAAGTCTATGACATCCGTTGTAGTCAGTAGTGCTTTTCATCACATTCATAAGCAAAATCATAATTTACCCCAATCCCAGTTGCCATTGTCTAATTTTAAAAGATTTAAAAGCTTCAAGACACAGCTCTGCAAAATAATGTGCCATTAAATCTCATACACACGCCATGTGTAGCTTTGCTTTTAGCCTCGCAGCCAAGGCCTCATTCCTCCACCCCTTCTCGCAGATGCTTCTGCTTCTCCAGCAGCCTGAAATGTATTAAGTGGATTTAAATCCCCTAACCAGTAATCCCACTGTGCCAACAAGTGTTTGGAGCCACACTCAGTAGTTCTGAAATAAAAGCTCTCAGCTCAAGAATTTCTGGCCTGAAAATCATCTTTGTCTTCTTTCCAAAACACTATCTATCTGCATAACTGCAGACACACATCTATCAATAACTGCTAACCAAATGACCACTCCTCCATCCAGCCCTAACCCATGCAGTTTGAAGGGTAAAATAAGCAAGAAAACAAAAAACACCCGCATAGCCTTAACAGTGTCCCGTGCCCCTATCATATCTTATCCTATTCTGAACAGGACTCGATTCTATCACTCTCTGGGCCCAGTGACCCGAGTGGCCCGCATCCCCTACAGAGGAGTCCTGAGGCCCAGCAGGTACACACAACCAGATCTGAACAAACCCTCTCTTATCCTCACTTCATGCTCCTCAGTTCGTGCAAGGGGCCACTGTGTGCTGCTGCTTAGAGTGTATAGTGCTAGGACAATCTTGGTGGTGGGGAAAGGGTGTGTGTGTGAGTGCGTGACTGTGTTGGTGAAATCAAAGAGTCGGGTGGTGGGCAAAGGATCAGTTTGAGATTATGATTCTTCATCTTTTGCTGTGTACCACCAGCTTGTCTTTTGCTTTCTTGAAATGTATTTTGCATGTCTACATGACACACACACACACACGCACACACATGTAGCACTTAAAGTCCACCTAGACTTCTTCCAATATATTTCACAAGCTGGAGTTAAAAATGAGTTTCCACAGTCACATTCAACTCCATGTGTTACTCCTCAGATTTATTAGAGCCAATTCTCATGGATGTTGCATATTAGGCGTCCCTTATGGTTAGGGATGGTTCTCTCTCTGTCTCGCTCTTTCCACCAGGCTTCACTAGGCTCCTGCACAGGGTTTCCTGCTCTGATCCTCCAGCCAGACAATCTGCACAGCACCATGACCATCTCTGTTTTTCTTTCTGCAAATAGCAGTGTTAAGCTTCAGTGAAATCACTGAAATACAACTCTGTGCAAACAAGACAGAAATTTCTGGTAGTATAAAAAGATTATTGATGAAGCAGAGATTAAGGTAGCTTTGCAGAGTGTGTCTACTATTATTACTAGTTACTCTTTGGTTTGATCTGGTATGTTTTCGCAAAAAAAAAAAGCATGTTTTCCCCTGTCCATGTTTGTGTGTATAGCTTGTAATGTTTGTCTTTGTCTTGTTGTAGCTCAGCAGAGTCAGAAGAGCTTGCAGTTCACTTGTATCCTGGAGCAGTCACAGTGCAGGGGGTGCTGAGACGGAAGACTGTGCTCAAGGAGGGCAAGAAACCAACAGTGAGAACCAACACACACACTCACATAAACATGCATAGCCAAACACGTGCTTGTGTTTTTGATTTATGTCCTGACAAGGGGGTGGGATATATTAGGCAGTAAGTGAACACTCTTAAATTTGATGTGTTGGAAGTAGGATAAATGGGTGTGTTAGATGACTGACTCAGTGGAATTCCAAAACAGCAGGTATTGTGGGTTGTTCCCAATATGGTGGTCAGTAACTACAAGAAGTGATCCAAGGAACGACAAACAGTGAACCTGCGATAGAGTCATGGGTGCCCAAGGCTCATGGGGAGCAAAGGGTAACTCGTCTGGTCCATCCAGATAGAAGAGCTATCACAGCACAAGTTCCCGAAAATTTTAATGCTGATTATGATCAACAGCTGTCAATACACAGTGGATCGCAGCTGGCTGTGCACGGGACTGCATAGCCTCAGACCACATGCTGACCCCTGTCCACCGCTGAAAGTTTCTGCAATTGGCATGTGAGCATCAAACTGGACCATGGAGCAATGGAAGAAGGTGGCCTGGTTTGATGAATCATCTCTTCTTTTACATGTAAATGACCCGGTGTGTTGTTTACCTGGGAAAGAAATAAGGCCAGCCGGCAGCGTGATGCTCTGGGCAATGTTCTGCTGGGAAACCTGGCATTCATGTAGATCTTACTTTGGCATGTACTACCTACCTACTACCGCCCTGTAGCACTCACACCCATCATCATGAAGTGCTTTGAGCGGTTAGTCCTGGTACATCTGAAGGACTCT
>JAUMHL010000021.1:7534565-7550710 GCA_032362345.1 Sandelia bainsii | reverse complement strand
CCTAAACTGCATTTCGTTGCCTTGTACTTGTACATGTGTAATGACAATAAAGTTGAATCTATCTATCTATCTATCTTAACATTGTTGTAGACCCAGTACACTGCTTCATTGCAATGGTATACCTTGATGGCCTGCCTTGGTGCAAAAATTGTTCAGGAAATGGCTTAGAAACATGACAAAAAGTTTAAGGTATTGCCCTAGCCACCATTTTCCCCACATCTCAACCTAATCGAACATCTGATGGATGTTCTGGAAAAACCTTTAAATGGAATTAAAGTTATACTGTTTACAAGTTGCTTTGATGATATAAATAGGTCTGAACATTTTACTCAAACTGGACATCTAGCCAGATAAAACCTCTCCACACCAGGGGCGTTAATTAGCTAATTAAGTTAATGTTTCACAGGCATTTCCTCCTCCTCATTAGTGTTTTTATTCTCTTGTTATTAGAAATAATAGCTTTCTGTACATTTAGTCAATTTTGGAAGTACCCCTTACCCTTCCTGTGGAAGGTGACACAATATTATGTTATCCCAGATCCAGCACAGGACTAGACTTACAATAAAAACACGAAAAGCATCACTCATTTTACTCTTTAAAAAGAGCCGATAAAACAAAAGTGATTCTATCAGGTTGAAGTGAAGATGATGAGAAGGTTTCACCTTTGTTCCTCCAGGTGGCATCTTGGACCAAATACTGGGTGGCTCTTTGTGGAACCCAGCTGTATTACTACCCTGCCAAGTCCCTGAAGGCCACTGAAAGAAAACATGTAAGTTATCCGCACTGGTCCTTCACCATCCTTTGTTTAACAACCTGATGATGCATTCATGTCATGCAGTTTTGCAGCAGGTGATAGAAATTCTGGTAATTTTTTTAGTTTGTATAAGCAGGTGAGGACATTAACAGATAATACATAACTAAACTGAGATGTCGCAAATTCTTAGGCTTCTTCTCTGTGAACTGCGCTTGTAGTTGGAAGTGAGGGTCAGTGTACAGAATTGCCCCAAATCACATTCAGTTTAACAAGGAGACGACGCATGATAACCATTACGTACTCATTCTTAGAAAGTTTAACTGCAAAATGAACTCACTTAAAAACACTTGTGTTTCTTCCTCAGGTGCTATTGACTTGGTCCTTTTAACAAGAAAAGGAAATAATAGAAAAAAATGTGCATGAGAAAATATACCAAAATTTCAGGTTGCTTATAGAATAATTTAAATACAAGTGGTCTTGCTGATTGTGTGGTTGTGACTGAGTGTTTGACAGGAATCTTTACTGAAACTATACAGGATCTCAGAGGAGAGTGGAGAGAGGAGAAGAAGCAGGAGGGAGAACTGAAGTGAAAACCAATGAATGAATGGATGTGGGTTGGTGTGTGTGCATATGTGTGCATGTATGTGTAACTGGACTGGATCTATTGCAGTGGAGGGACAGACAGATGGTAGCACTCATTAAATAATGAGACCAATGACATCACTGCAGCTCTGTGTGTCACTCACAGGCTAATGAAAAGCGTGTGCACATGCAGGCATACAGGCCACATCCTGAGGTTACACACACACACAACTTGTGTTAGCATTTCTTCATCTTCTGGTAGCATTTAGACACAACAGAGTTCTGTTCCACTTGTTCTCTGCCTAGTTCAAGTCAACATCCAGCAAGAGCGTGTGCGTGGTGGGTCTGATGGCCATGATGGCAGATGATCCCGAGCATCCTGATGTCTTCTTGCTGACGGACTCCGAACACGGTGAGACTAACAAAAACAACAGGAAAAAGAAACGGAAATGACTAATACGAGAAAGCATGCTTCTGAAAACCCAGTGAGTAAAAAGGGTGAACTGGGTCGCCTGTAAACACACACTGAACAGTGAGTAACTACCTGCCAGCTTAAGTATGTGACTGTGTGCTAGTGCTATATCTGGTATTTTTATGGCATTGTGTTTATACATACACGAAGCAGCTGACTTTGTCCTGAACCTTTTCCACTGTGACTTGGTTTTTATTTTACTGGCTGGGCCAAAGTCAAGTGAGACTTCAGCCATCTTTCCAGACTGTTGTGAAAGCAGGTGGAAACAAGAGACCTGGCATCTCATACTGTTTGTGTCCGTTGCCTAGGTAACACCTACAAGTACCAGGCAGGGAACAGAATGAACGCTTTGCTCTGGTTCAAACATCTGAGTGCTGCCTGTCAGAGCAATAGGCAGCAGGTATGGAGCTGCACAAACACACACACTCAGTGTTGAATAGTTGAATATTAGCCACCTACTTACACGTCAGTCCTTTCACAGGTGCCAGCCAACCTGATGTCGTTCGAGTGACTGATTCAGAGGCGTGCAACGGAGAGAAGGATGGGGGAACGGGCGAGGAGGATGAGGAGTATTGACTCAGTAGTGGGAGCTTTCACTGCCATGAGCCCTGACCGCCGATTCTCCGATTCTAGCCCTGGCCTCACTGCAGCCTCATCTGCCACCACTGCCTTAACCAGAGTACCTGTGTGTGTGTGTGTGTGTCTCTGTGCGCGTCCGTGTATACTGTATACTGTATGTGCACACTTGTACATGTGAGAACAACGTTGAGTCTGTGTGTGCAGATGAAAGTGAGTGTTTCAGATGTACTGACTACTGAACAAGGACCTTCACCACTGCTCCGGTGTCCCGTTTGCTTTGTCTTTTGTTTTTACTGTGAGCGTTCAGCACTTCTGCAGAGCCATTTGACTTCACTCCTCTCCTCTCTGACAGAAAAACTGTCCTCAGGTGGACAGAAAGAAGCCCCTCCTTTGGATTTTTAAGGGGCTATTTTTATTTGGGTCCACACCATGCTCAAATTTCAGCTTTTTATTTGTCTGGACACAGAATCACAACATGCATACTCGCTTCTGACTAACCTATTGAACTTTAGAGGGTTTGAAAAACAGTTTTGTTTTTTGTTTTTTTCTTTACTAAATTGGTTCACACTTTGAATTCACTTGGGTTGGCTTGGAGTCACAGGATTGCACTCTCACACACACGCACATTTGATCACATAAATGTAAGGGCTCTGATTCGCTGTCGATTCCAGCAGAAACAATACCCACACTTCCTGAGTGTGTCTAGTTTTTATTACAGAACACCCCCCACACCTTTTTTTGCTAAGTGTTCTGTGTGTATATTTGTGTGTTTGTATAACTGCTTTGGGCAGGTGGGTGAAAATGTTTGCTTAAAGAACAGGAGTCTGTGTTTCACGTAGGTACGATAATCCCAGAATCTAAGCTCCAACATGTCCCTTTTTCAGTAGATAAGAATTACTCCTTTTTACAAACCTTCATTTCTTTGTTCTTCAGTGTTGTCGTCTCTCTGTCGGCTGCCATCAGGCAATGTGTGGTTCACCTGACACACACCCATACTAAACACTAAAGACTTGAAACTGTGAAAAAGTCCAAGAGAGAGCAACAAGAGCTCATAATACATTTTATCTCCTCTTCTTCTTCTGGCTTAATATGGTTGGAGCAGACACTCAAAGCTACCTGGAGCCATACAGAGTCTATTTTAAACCTTGTTTGTTTGTATTGTTTTGTGTTGTTAGTTTATTTTCCTTTTTTGGGAGAGATGGTGCAGTTCACAGTATTACCATGTAGTAGTTACATTTGAATGTTACATTTTTGTGTTTGTTTTGTTTTTCCCCTTCTTTGGAGCAGTCATTTTAAATATTTTATGGACATGTGATTTTTTTCTTTTCCTTTTTTTTTTTTTATATCCTTATTCTGTTAACCATGACCCACCTCAATTTTAGGCCCTAACCTCAATGCGTCATACTGGGAAATAACAAAAGCTCCTTGGTTATAATTAGTGCCAAGTGATGTTGCTGTCACTGTTCTTCTTCAGGAGGAGTTGTTTCCACTGGAAACACTGATGTTTCAGTATGCCACAATAGACTGTTGCTTTTTATTTCTGAGCACGCGTGATCAGGACAGTGGGTGATGACAGTGCTTTTCACCCAACACTACTCGTCAAATTCTTTTTTTGAAACGGCTGTTTACATTGTAGGTTTACTCAATCCCTTTACTGCTCCTTGTGTACTGTATCTACTGTAGGAAACATGTTGTGTAGAAACAAATGTTCCCCTATCAATGTTAAACATGGTTAGTTTCAGGCTGTTGATAGTGAATGATGAGCTGGAGGGGTGAACATCTGCAGTGGCAGCGCTGGATCCCCTCCAACATGTCTCTCAAAACAATATACAATCCAACAACTGAACCTAACTCATTTGTTTAGGTCAGACAAACGTTAGTAACTCTTCAAAGTCATTTTAGTCCCAATCAGGAGATGTCCAGTCTTTGTATATTGATTAAAGGAGCGATGGTGGTGGATGAACCTGTGGAAAAATGAACGACTACGCCAAAGACAGGCATTTATAATGTAGTAGTTACTCTCAACTATGTGTGTGCCTGTGCATACTTCTCTATTTTTTTAAACGCATCGTAATTCAAGCCCGATAGGCAAATCCCTCGAGGCTACCTTCACTGCTGAGCAGTAGGGGGGGGTTGACCAGCTGACTGCCAGCTCATGGACTCGCGATCAGATAGGAAGCCGAAACTGTACTCATCTGCACTGCTCAATACCCAATACCACTGCTGCAGAATGGAGCGGAGACGTGACAAAAATCCCAGAGCTGAAGCGCTACGGAGGCTGGTCGTTAACTCGCGTTTAAAAACGGTCGGTCGGCCAGGGGCATAGAGGGCAATGAATGAAATGAAGTGAGACAGAGTTTAGGGTGGGTGTTGAGAGGCTGTTTACCTGTTTATCTACAGGTTTCTCTCTTTACTGACATATTGAGACATGTTTAACCTGCTATCATTTGCAGTGTATTGACAGAGTTGGTGCCGTTAAGCAAGAGTTCATGCTGGCTCCGAAAACTCTATGATCCGCAAACAGGACTGTGGACAGAAGCAGCTGAGATGTAAACAAACGTGTTGACAGTCAGCGTGCGACATCACATTTCCCTTTTTTTCTGTTTGCTGTATCATGTGTGATTTGAGAATGATTAGAGGGAAGGAAATGTGACTGATACAGAGGGCTGAGTTACAAGTTCTATACCGAACCAGATGAGACAGGTTTGTGGAGTCATCTTGGAAGGTTTATTTCAATTAACTGTGGTTTAACAATCTCTCAAGAAATTTTCAAATCAAGTTGAGCGCTTTTTGTGATTTTCTTTATTTTTTTTCCAGTGTAACCTTAGTTTACATGAGTGTCTGTTTTAGTATCATTTCTGTACAGTGCATGGTCAGAATAACGGAAACACATTTCATTTCTGATTTGTAGTTTTACTTGACTAATGTTCTTGGATTTCAAGGCCAATCATTACAAACATGATCCTATGTTCATGTAGTTTGGGATGAGATTGAAAATTCAAATATGAGCCGTTCATCATTTAGGTTTTCGTAGATTTTTACAAAGTTTGCAATGCTTGAAATGTCCTTTTCCAGTAATCAGAGTTAATGTTGTTTCCTTTAAATTGACCATACTGCCTACAGATGCACAACATTGCTTGTGATTGTGTTTTCAGTTAGCCTGCCCTCTGAACTCGTCCTTTTTAATGGTCATGAAAAATGTTTGAAACAGTTGAAATGAAGGGTTCGACCAGAGGAAGGGTTTTCAGTGTGGTTATACGATGTGCTTGTCCCGTGATGTAGTGGAGAAGTGGAACCAATGTGAATCTGTGCCTCTTGTGCACTGGACGGGCATCAATCACTGTTTACCAAGGACAACAACAACGACAACAACCTTCATTCAGGTCATCAAAGGTGACAAGTGTGATGAACTGAACTGTTTACCTGGCGTCTGTGTGTGCGTGTCTGTCTCTGCCTGTGTCATGACTGTGGCGAGCGCCGTGACCTCATTGATGAGTGATGTGCTGCCTGGTGTGAAGACTGAGAACCAATAAACACTCTGCCCTTTTTTACTCCACACATCCGTCTCACACTCATTGTCCTGTTTAATGTTGTGCGTTTGTTTACCTGGGATACATATGAGTGAACTGAGGAATTGTGGTTGTATGAGGTGACTCAATAACTATTTGACAATCTATTCCAGCCTTTTTCAAGCTGCTGTTTATGTGGTTGTAGAGCAGTAGGAATGGCTGTTAGGGCTACTGTAACTTATTTATAAAAATATTCCCTAAATGTTATCCAAACATTGTGTATTGTTAAGTAACAAAATACCAAGGAACAACTTATGTTAACTCCAGTTACAATAATTGTGTTTTTAGTCAGCAATATTATAATGACACATTTTTTCACTCAGTTACAGTAATAGTCACATCCATTACAGATGTTGGCTTTTCATTATCAACAAATTCAACGGCTGTAAAGTAAAAGTTCCTGATGCAATCTCAAACTAGTGGTGTTTTTTATTTATAGACTAAAAGATGTTCAGAGATGATAATTTTGGGTTCTTATGAGTTAATGCAAAAACCTGACACCCATAAACTTTTCTTAGTTATTCAAACAGAGAAATAATTGGCCATGACTTGCAACATATGCAAACTGGGATAAGTGCTATAGAAGTGTCACACACATCACTGCTATAATTCGCCTTTATGTAATAACCTACTTTAAAATTAATATGCATAATTCCAGTAGAATGAGACTCAAAATCTATCCATTACACTCCAACCAGCTCTCCCTGACCACGCTGCTTCGTGCTCTGCTGCTCCACCATACAGACTATGCTCTCCAACCACACCTTCAGGTATTATGAAATTACAACAAAGATTTGTCCTTCTCTGATTGGTTTACAAAGGGGAGCCTCATTCGAAAACGTATCTCTGCACAGGTGATTCAAAGAGTGTGGGTCACAGAAGCCTTTGTTAGCACTTCTCTACATTAAGATAAGTTTTAGAGCATATTTATGATTAAAAAAGTTTAATGTAAACAGCTGAATTGTCTCCTGTGGGCACCTGGAGGCTGATGTCTAAACCAATAATTAGTGGAAATAAATGAAAACACAGTAACGGCATAAATGTGCCTTCACGTGTTGTTAAATGTCCACACACGTCTTATAGTTGCTTACAGTTATATAAATCTTTTATAAACGCCAAACCTGAGGACTCACCTTCCTGCTCGCACAGTCATGCACGGACCTGTGGCGGTGCAGCGCTGCCCCCTGGTGGCCGCCGCCAGCTCCTACAGCAGCAGCGCCGTGTTTCGGAAGTGGAGTCGACGGGGGCCAGGCAGTCAGGGAAGGAGTCGAAGGAAAAGGGCGGAGGAAAGGGAGCTACCGTGGGGATAGAGAAAATGAAAAACTTAGTCTATTTGAGCTCTATATGGGAGGACTTCACAGACTAATGGGCGCTGCTTCGTGCACGGTGAACGGATTATGGCCCTGAGGTAAGTCGGCAGCTTGTAAACACAGCAGACGACGTGTATGCAGCTAGCTGGCTGTTTTAGCTAACACGGACAGCAAGGTGTACCGCGGCTCGCTAAGCAGCTAGCCTAGCTCTGTCCTCATAGATGTGATGACCCGATAAGACGAACAGCGCTGGAACAAATGTCGTAGAAAGCGTCCGAGCGGAGCCGCCATTGAGAGGGGTGTTTGTGCGGTCAGTGCTGGCCAACCTTTTTCTTTCCTCACTCGTGTCTAAAAACAGGCAGCAGCAGCATAATGAAAGACCGACTGTGTGAGAAAAGTGATTTGCCTGCGTGGCCAAACCTGTGAGCACCAGAAGCGTTATTAAGTGTTTCAGCTCGGTTCTGGTTAGCTCACAGCTTTGACAACATTATGCTAACGACTATTATCTGTCAGGTGTACGTGGCAGTTAGGGTTAATTTTACTACCGTGAAATCCTGACACGTAGGATTTCACCCAGCCCACTTTGTAAATATGCTCAACGTGAGGCTTTGTGATTACATGAACATCACTGAGGGTTCAGGCCGCTTCTCTCTTGCAAGGTTAGAGCTTGAAGGCAGAGGGCTTGTGCAGGGTCCACCTCATCTGACCCCCCTCTGCACCACCGCTGGGCCATCATGTCCATCATATGCTCACTGTAAACAGGCAGTGTGGTTAAATGCATGGCGTTATCCCCGTATCCAGATCCAGTGTTGGAGAAGTGGTGCATCGGTGAAGTTTGCATGCTGTAAATGTGGCCCACAGCTCAAACACAGCCCACACTGTGCTGTAGCTGAACATACAGTGAAGGGGCTGTTTTCAAACGGTGTGACAGCCGAAGCTTTCCTACCTCTTGGACACAGTACAGCTTGTGTACTGTGTCATACTTTTGAATGTACACATCTTGTACAATTACACATATCAGACTGTGTCATCCTGATGTAATAACATGCTTTAGCTGTGCTGTACTACTGGGTCATCGTCTGCCCTGAGGGGAAATGAGAGGGGCAGATCAATCAGTTTTCTCCCCACCTATTATTGACAGTAATTTTCTTTCTATATGCATCAACTCTTTCTCCACTTTTTTGTCCCAGACCTCTCTTATTTCTGTTTTTCTCCCTCCAGGTGATTACCTATTTGCTCAGATTGTAGCTCCAGAGAAAAGGCAGAAAGGCTCTTGTCCATCACAAGAGTGAAGAGTCTGACGGGGGAGGCGGGGTTGCAGGAGCCATGCATTAGAGGCGAGGGGCAATCGCTTACATTCGACACGCACAGCATCGGGCGAAGAGGGAGTCGGTGTGGAGATGAAGCTCAAACAGCGCATGGTGGTGCTGTGTGCCGTGCTCCTCCTGCTGGGCCTGGCTAAGCTCTTTCTGCTGGATGGAGGTGACGGATCTGCAGCCAACCGACGGGACCTTAGAGCATTTCGCAAGGTCAGGGTGCAAGTCAGATATTTCTGTTTGAGTCTGGTCAGAGCTGGTATAACGTCATTCTGGACAATGCTAGAGAGTTTTTTTACACACATGCTCATCAGTGCACACTCTTAACTATCACCCACCTATAACAGATGGAGGCCAGCCTTTCTCTGTCCCGCGGAGCTCGTCTCACCCACACCCTCCAGTCTCCATGGGAGATAGCGAGCCAGTGGGTGGGTCCGAGGGAGGTTTACCCCGAGGAGACCCCAGAGCTGGCTGCTGTGCTCACCTCCCTCAGCTCTGCCAGGCTGGAACGGGCAGATGTTGGCTATAAGGGCACGCAGCTCAAAGCCCTGCTGGTGCTGGATGGGGGACAGAAAGTGGTCTTCAAACCCAAAAGGTTAGTTTTCTTAAAATGAGATTGTATTGTTTGCATGAGAGTTGTTTCTTATTTTTGTCTTTTTCATACACTTTCAGATATTCCAGAGACTATGTTGTTGAAGGAGAGCCATACGCAGGCTATGACAGACACAACGCAGAGGTGGCTGCTTTTCACCTGGACAGGTGTGTAGTTATTATTTGAGTGTCTGACGTTTATTCTTAAAGCCTCTCTGAGTTGTCAGTGGAGCACAGGTGTTAGATAGTCATCTCTTGTGATTCAATCTCTCTGCAGGATCTTGGGGTTCAGGAGAGCACCTCTTGTGGTGGGGCGATACATCAATCTGCGAACAGAGATCAAGCCTGTGGCCACCGACCAGCTACTGAGCACTTTCCTCATGCAAGGTGACTTTCTGTCCACTCATTCATTCCTCTTTCACATGTAAATAACAAGGTGGGTGTTTTTAGACATCCCCGATTGAGAGTGTGGCGGTGTTGTTACATTAATGAGTTACCCTTCTAATGACTCGCCGTCCACTTTCTTTCTCAGTTTCTCAGTTCTCAGTGATTTCAGTTTTCATTCTCTGTTGATTACTCTCGCTTTCTGTCTCGCTCACTCGTTGTCTTTGTCCGTCTCTCTCTGCCAGTCAGTCCTGTTTGAGGGTGTGGCGCAGTGCAGTTTGTTCAGTACGATCACGTTAAAACTGAATTGTGCAAGAAAAGTTTAAAAACATTGATGCTTGTTGAAGTTTTCTCTAAATTTGCTTATATTTATACTCTCTATGTGGCTATTCCATTAAAAGATAATAACGATAGTTGGACTTTGTATGTGCACTCTGTGGGTGGTTTAGTCTGTGCAGGGTAAAAGTAGTGCAAGTTGCATGGTGTTTACAATAAACTTTTCAACAATATCCTTGTAATAAATAACCACATTTGTGGAGGGGAAGCCCGGCAGTTTTACACATAAAGGTCAGTTTACCAGTCATGAGGCAGTGCTGCTCATTGTGTGGAAATGCTTCTGTAATGATTTGTGCAGCTTTAGATTAGTTGTTTTTTTTTAAAGGGTGAGAAGAACAACCCAAATGATGTCATCAAGATGGCGTAGAGAGGTCGGGAGTTAATGCATACAGTGGCAGCTTAAAGGTTTAGAATGGAAAATATCTCGGATGCTCTTAATGTTGAAACCGTAAATGCATTTTGTTTTGTTTTACCTTTCTATTATATAAATTATATGCTAGTTCAGTTCAACAGCACCAGGTATTTCTTTTTTCTCCTAACAGATTCTATGCATGAACTAAGACTTGGGTAAAGTATGAAAATCTATCTGTGAACATTGGCCACATTTTTCCACATATAGTGATGTGATATAGCTGAAAGGAAGAACCTGTCTCTTTTGGACATTTAATTTATTACCTAGTAAGAACCATAATGTACTAAAATGTCATAGACACTGTTCGGAATTGGGTTGGACGTTAAAGATACACAAGAACACCATCAGCAAAGAAGACCAGTTTCTGTTCCCTTTTTTTGCGTTTTGAATTACTCGTTACGCCGGTGGTTCAGTAAAGCTTGCAGAGAGCAGAGGACATAACAGGAAACCTTGTCTTGTTGATCACTCAAGTAGAAAAGTCTGGGATTTATCCATTGATCTGTAACTGAGATGATGGTCTGTCAAATTATCTTTTCATTCCCTGAATTATTGTTTTGTTGAACACAAACTTTCCCAAAATGTTAAATAGGAAGGTCCACCTCACTAACTGATATGCTTCTTCAGCTTTCGCACTCTCAATTTTTTTTTCAGTCTTAGCTATGCAGAGTCTTGTTTTATTCTTCTGTGAAAAAGTACATTTAATGATTTAAAAAATGATGTCAATGTCTTTATGCTATGGTTGTGGGTGGGGCTGCTCGATTTGGGAAAAAAGTGATATTGCGATTATTGAGATCAATATTGCGATATGCGATTGCGATATGATAAAGGGAGTTTATCCTCTCCACTGTCGCCTATTGCTTGCTCAAGTGGAACTGTTGGTTTTTCTACATTATTCTGTATATACTTTTATTCTGTAAGGTCTTAAACCTTACACTGTAAAGTGCCTTGAGGCAACTTTTTTTGTGATTTGACGCTATATAAATAAAGTTGAATTAAATTGAATTAAAGGGCACTTGCTTGCAAAATACAGTAAACACATAGTTAATATTGATATTGTCATGTCAAAACTAAGACAGGTGTGTTCTTCAGACACTATCTCTAACAAAAGGTTGTGAGAGAGACTCTGTGAGGAGCGTCAGGTCGTTATCACAATCGACAGCAGTACCGACATTATCAAAGCCGTCGAGCTAAATAAGTGGACACAGGCTTCACCTGACCATCAGTAGGGTAAATTGATTTTATATTTTTTTTTATAGGTTACAGAAAATATTTTGTGAGAGATAATAGATTGTCACTTCAGTTCATGTAGTCATAATATAAATCGCAGCATTTTGCGTTGATGTAATCACACAGGCTGAAATCACGATTGCAATTGCGTTTCGATTAATTGTGCAGCCCTAGTTTTGGGGACTCTAATGGAATAGATTGTAATCTATTTAATCTGCCTGTTGTTTCCATAACTTACGATCAGCCACATCATTAAAATAAGCTGCTGGTGGTGATGTTGTGGTGGACAGGAGTCAACATAGTGTCAGATCTCACAGTGTATGACAGCTTCTTGAGGTTTGTGAATTATGCTATAATTGCAGCTGTGTTGGCTCTTTCTTTTCTTGCAGCAGATGTTAAAGCAGTTAATCTACCCCTCATTACCTCTTTACACACATCCCACAACACAGACAGACACTGTAAACCATATGTTTATTTAAGATACTAGAGTTAAATTGCCACCGTATTGCTTTTTGTCTGTTCTGTATTTCCGCTTTCTGTAAACTGAGCAGTAAAATGAAAAGTCCATAGTTCCTTTGTCACAGCTGTCCACCTTATAGCTGTCTTTTCTTTGTTGGGGTATTCTCTGTCCAAGTACCAATTTTGCTTAGTATACCCCGTGTTTCTGTCTGTTATTTCTTATTTACAGTAAATGTTCCTAATAATGTTTCCTGAAATCAAAGCAGCTACAGTATTTATTTATTTTATATTACTATTACGTTTCTCACCTACACCACATACTGTTGACCAATTCTGTTTACAGAACAGTTTTTGTAATCCCCCCCCAAAAAAAGAATTACAATAATTTCCAAAGTTATTCTGTTATTGCCCTAGGCTCCATATGGTAGTCATGTAGCATGGTACCAAAGTACAGAATGGCCTTAAACCCGAATAAAAAAGTGAACAAATTAGTAGGGGGTAATTAGTTAAAATGATCAGAAATCCTTCCTTACATTTCCTACATGCTCCTTTTTGTTTTTTTTTACATCTTCTACTTACATCTTGTAAGTTAGTTGGTAGTCATGTAAATTTGGCCTTTCCATGTTTGAGGAATGTTGTTTGGTCTCTGTTTTGTCTTTTAAGTGCTGTGTTTCACACTTAATTTCCTGTAGCTTCTCCTTGTGCGTGTCACCGTCCACCGTTCCACTTATGTTATTATCAATATTTGAGGCTATGAATGCTTTGGGACGTCGGTGTGGATTTGATGTGCACTCAACGTGTGTGCAGCCTCTTGAGACTTTGACTTTTTCTGATCCCCATATAGATTGTGCATTTCTGCACCTCATCATTTGCATAACCATGGTCAGAGGAGATCAGAATGGACAGTTTGTGCACTAGATCTTGATTTTAGCATTCTTCGTTAACACCTGGTGCCTACTAGTGGTGTAAGGATTCATCAAATAACAAACAATTCGACGATTTATGTTGTAAAGGATGTAGAATGTTAACATTGACGTGTATGTATCTTTTTTTGACTCTCTCGTCCCAGCCACGTCCGTATGCATTTCTGTTACACATTCTCTTAAAATTGGTGATGCAGCAACTTAGAAGAAAATACACAGACAAGAAACAGTGGACGTTTGTTACCTTATATGGATGTGAAGTCATTTTGTATAGGGTGTGAGAGTCTGAACCAGGGCTCAAGCGTTTCACTTGCATATGCAACTGAAAATGAGAGTGTGCATAAGTGAAACATTTGGCCACAACGCAACAAGTGACTCTGAGTAGAAATACTGGATCGGTTCTCAACCAGATGCATTTTATTGACACTTGAAGTGAGCAGTGAGCGAGATTCAGTGGATCTCAAAATACAGTTGTGATGTTTATGATGATGATGATGCTGTATCTTGCAGCAAGGAAAAGGAACGAGCCCAGGTGAGGCGAGACATTACTTTAATGTGTTAATAACATCTGTGGTCATTACTGTACATGCTATAAAATCTCAGTGAGTAAAAATCCAATAAAAGAAGTTTATAAATGTAAGCATAGAGCCCTGTAGCTGTTCCTATCTCAAAAGTTAAAGCTACGTTAAATTGCATATCTTACATAAAATGTCATCATGAGTCCTTGTTTGTACCTCATAAGCACTATAGCACACAGAGGCGTTCAATAAAAGATTGAATTGTATTTTGGCTGCAGTTTTAAAGTCGATTTAAAGACTTACAAAAATTTAATTGACTGTGTTCAAAACAACTAAATACAACAAAACATAATTTCTTATTGATCGCAGGCCTCTGGATCAAATTAGGATATTTTTTTGTATCAGCAAACGTCTGAATCCTGGCTTAGAGAATCAATATAAGATCGTATCAAGACCAAACTTGTGATTTAAACTCTTAGTGACTACGTGTATTATCTGACATTCAGAGTGTGTTACAGAAGTAGAGGTTAATGCAGCAAGCAGATATGTGAAGCTGTCTACAGAGGTCTTATAAGCTCACTCCTTTCTAACTCCACACTCAGATTTTTGTCATTTTCAAACTTGTGGTCTTCAGACCCAGATGATACAGACTCAAGTGCCGCTCACAGCTCCATCTGGAGGCACAAAAGGTTTCATACAGTGTTTTTTCTTATGTGTACAGGTAGTTCAGCTCAGCGGAGTTCCCCTTTAAAACTACAATTCGTGACTTTCCACTTGTTCGGCAAACGGCAAAGATTGTTACATTTCTGTTTTACTTTCCTCTAAAGCTGCAGTGTTAGTAGTAGACTAGTTAATGTTAATTGTATGTAATATTTCAAACATTTTGACAATTCCTGTTTCTCAGATATGAGGACTTTTTCTTGTCTTATATAATAGTAAATTGAGGATTTTGGGTTGTTGATCAAACAGATGTTTGCTTATATGAGCTTGGGCTCTAGAAAATTGTGGCGAACATTGTTTTCTGTTAATCTGATGCTTTTTTTCAAACCAGATGATTAATCAAAAAGTGTCAATCATTAATGAAAATTACTACTAGTTGTAGTCTTATTTCATATAATTGATGTTAATATGCAGTGAAAGTTATAATTAACTGATGGGGTAAATCGTAAACGTAGTGTGTAAATGTCCATATGTCACTGTTAAAGGCAAAAAATCAACGTGTGACCACATCTCATCTTTGCCGCTGCACTCTTCCTGCTGTCAGCCCATGCTGTCATAATTGTGCGGCGCTGTGGTTTTCTCCTCGTCACACTGCACAATGCTTTAGTGTTTATTACTGATCACTACATGTTCCAATCATTTAAAGCCAGCACTGTAAGTTGTGTTGTGTTTAAAGTGACTTACCGCATATCAGTGTTTATCTTAACATGAGTCAACTGTGTAACGGCCTTTGCCATTGAGGTTTACAGCGGGTGGACAGAATACCACCCACTAACAGAGTCATAGGCAGCTACACAAATGTGTCATTTAGTTCTCCACAGTGGTATTTAATAAAGAACTATTTCAAAGGGTTACTTCACCCTCAGTACAAAAGACCCCCACCACTAGATTCAGCTAGTCATGCGTAAGATTTGGGTTTCATTTTGAAATATGAGAACACCAAAGTGAAACTGCAGTGGAGTTGGAATGGAAGCTTGTGCTGAATACGATGTTGAAAAATGACATTTAAAAATTCGGCTGCATCATGGTTACAGCTGCACTCCCCCCCAGTCACTCGCTTAAAGCTGCAGAAGCAAACGAGAGCGATGTTCACACCTACATCTCACAGACTAGTAGAGTCTTAATGAGATATTAGCGTAACAGTGTTAACGGCAACACGTGCTACAGTCATCATCTGAACATTCAAAGTTCAGACGTTGGCTATGTGATATGTACAGTTAATTTCCTGGTTTTCTGCTTAAATTGGTCATACCTTGTGATTTGAGCTTCACAAAAATCACAAATATAAACAAACAGTATTTCTAAGCTGCTAAAACACAGTCACGATCTTATGTGTCTTTTTGTGAAGACACCCATTAAACACAGAGTTATGGCGGATCAAGTTATCACTTTATGTGATATATATTGGACCGATATAGTGCTACATGTTTAGTGTTTTCTTGTGAGTATAACAGCTCATAAAGAACCTGGATAGTGTTTCATACTGTACAGGTGGCTCAGAAAAGTAGGTTTTATTGTGACAAAAGTGTCTTGAATGACTAAGAAACCAAACCAGGATTCTTTAAGTCAACTCAGAGCTGAGGTCAGTGTAGTCAGACTGATACATCAAGCTCAGGTCACATCCATTCACAATGGGGGAAGGGGGAAGAAATGATGTAAAAGATGTAAAAACAAAACTGTTGTTGTTTGTGGTTCTGCAACATGTAACACAAATATAACACTGAAAATTAAATACTACATACATATAGAACAAATATATATATTCTAGTTAGATTTAGTCAATTTTCAGTGTATTTTATTGACATTTCAAAGAGTGATAAAATTGTGATTTTCTATTAGGCTGTGGTCATGAGTAGGGATGAAACGGTTTCTCTTTTCACCGTAAATCATGGTAAAATTCCCAATGGTTGGTATCACTGATACACTACTCACAAAAAGTTAGGGATATTTGGCTTTCGGGTGAAATTTATGGAAAACGTAAAAAGTTCACACT
>JAUMHL010000021.1:7499555-7512866 GCA_032362345.1 Sandelia bainsii | reverse complement strand
AAAATGACTGCAACTCCACCTCCTCGTCTAGAGAGTCTGGGTTGATTGAGATAAGAGTAATTAGGAGGACAAGCTTCCTCCTAACTCATCATAGTAGACAATGATGAGTTGATAATAAAGTGGTAGATAATATATTATTGAATTAGAAGTTCAGTGGCCTGGTAGCTCAATGGGATAAGCATCAGCCTGGGATGCAGAAGGTGGCAGGATGGAATCCCAACCCAGGTGTGTCCTTGAGCAAGAAACTAAGTGCTAGCTCCTTGTAAGTCGCTTTGGATAAAAGCGTCTGCCAAGTAAAGTAGAAGTTAATGATTAGCTCAGAAGTAGTTCCTGAATAACTCTGAGTCACTGTGCTTTGCAGTAGCTTATGATGAGTTACTAGAGAACAGACTGGGAGATACTAAAGGTACATTAATGAATCAGTGGTTAATGATAAGATAATAATAATAAAGACTGCTTTCTTCATAAGTTGTTCCTGATTAACTCCCATTAAACTATAGTTTATTATACAACAAGTTTATACACAACTCATTAATTTTTCATTACCTAATCATTAGTTACTCTTTTTGTGTACCTCTAAGTAATGTGACACCACATATTGGGTAATTACTAAGTAGTTCCTCATTAATTCATCAAATAATAAGAAACCAACTTTTTTAATCATCATATTCCAAGTATATACATTATTTTCACATCTAATGCCATATACTGTACAGTTAAGCCTATGTTATTTTAAATGGTAACTATATCGCAATACAAATATTACTTATTTATGAACCTTCATCAACAATACCTTGGGCATGGGAGTTTTCCCTCTCCACTGTCGCCCAGTACTTGCTCAAGGGGAATTGTTGGGTTTCTTCCTGTATAACTTTATACTTTTCACCATATTTGTAAAGTGCCTTGAGATGATTCTGTTGTGATTTGGTGCTATATAAATAAAACTGATTTGAATTGAAAAACTTGTAGTTATTAGCAATGTTAAAATTTTAATGGGATTTTCAATGAACTACTGAAAACCCCTTATGTGTTGTTACCTATAGACTGTGAAACAAAAGCAGCAGTCAGTAAAGGGCTGATTGTAAACCACCTTATATAGTGGCAGTAAATGATACACCAGCATTTTATAAGTTTATAAAGTTTTTTTATAAGACTCTAAACCTGCTAAAAGTAACTAATGCTGTTAAACTGAATGTAGTGGAGCAAAAGTAAAATAAATTAACATACAATGGAAATATAAGTACAGTACTTGAGTAAATGTATTTAGTTACTTACCACCTCTGCAAACCTTGTTGCCACTTTCATGTGCAGCTAAAGTTACACTCTCCCTATAGTTTCAACCTAATCATACATGTCCATGAGTTCTGTTTGTTTTCTAATGGCTCCGTGCCATTAGTTCAAACAACAGTTAACAGTTAACAGGAGCATGTTTCCTGAAACTGTAGTCATGCGTATGCCAAGCCCTGAATTAGTTCCACAGCCAAGCTGCAGTTGTAGGACATAAATTTAATTAAGGGTAAGAAGGTGAAATCGATATTTCATTACTGAAATGTGTAGTAGTAGCAATTTGATCTTGTCTAAACAAGGTATTCACCAGCTGATGAATCTGAAGCAATATCTCTTGAGATCAGTGATCTACAACTGCAACATACAGTATAATTTGTAACAAGCTAAAAATACAAAGAAATGAAACCGAAATAAACATACAAATGAGATAAGACTGAATTATGTAAACAACTAGGCAGATAAGTAGTTTTTGTGAGTTCACTGATGTTTGAAAACTCAAACCTGGCAGAAGATCGGCTCGCAGCCAGGACGAATACAGAATCACAACAGTGATGCAAGGACTTGAGGTGTGGGTGGGACAATAACAGTGATGCAACAACAGGCAGTTTCTCTTGTGGAGGAATTTCCTGCTAACTGTGTCAAGGTACACAGGTAGACTGAAACAACAGAGACAGAAAAAGAGGATGTAAAATTACACTTTCGTGTTTTGTACATTTGTGTTTCAGCCAAGCTTTCACTTTACCACCCCTGCATTTGAGTGAAACAGGTTACATAAATACATAAAGTTGAGCATATGAGCATCGAGCACAGTATGTGCTTCAAGTCGTGGCTAAACATTATTATAAAAGAGATTCTACAGCCTCTCTTGTGCTCTGATGCCGATTCCTGTACACACTGTGCTTCACAAACAATTTCTACAAGTGGGAAGAATGAAAAAAGGCTGCAAATCATAACACACACCAGAGATGACAGTGTGGTGGCTTAAGGTGTTCAGTCATGACCGACAGCGTGATAATTGTTGTGCTTTCACCGAAAGCAAAAACAGGATCTAGAGCAAAAAAAAGTACAGTGCTTGTCTGGGCATGTTTAATGTGCAGAATTAGCATTACTGTGTCACAATATTTCAGACAGTGTGGGAGTGAATGTAGGAGTAGTATTAATGAATGACTGAGTAATCCTGAGTATAGTTGCCAGTATGGGTAAATGGCCAGTGTACAGCACACAGTATGTTGTCAGGACACTGACTGACTGAGCAGCAGCCCAGCAGCACCTATTAAATATATCTGCAAACACAATTTAACAGCTTGTTTAACAGTTTTACAGACCTCTCCTCAAATATGTAATTTACATTAAAACCACCCAAAGCTCAGCAATGTTAACGTTTCACAATCATAGAAGGAGGATCATACTCATAGCACAATACTAACAAGCACGTCCACATCTTCTGTTCCAGTTCCACGAGACAGAGATTTAAATCAGGTCCTGATAAGCTCTGGCAGAGATAAATAAAGGATAATGAAAAGAAAAAGGAGTGTAATTATTAACTTGTGTGGGTGTAGAGGGATTCCCTTGTTCCTTTCTATTTGCTTTTTATTGCATGTGGGCGGGATTCCCACTTTCTTTGTTTCTGTGTGGGATGACAGAGGATATATTAAGAAGCCACTTGCACTGCAAGCTTCACAGTCTGCATTATGGAGAGACACCAAGGAGGACAGGAGGAGAAACTGGTGGAGATGAGGATGGACATGGACAGCTTGGAAGGCATTCATCAACCCAGAGGTTCACCTTCAGATCCCCGCTGCTGCTTCAAGTGTGTGGTTGCATTGGTAGCAGTGATGGGACTGATCATTGTGGCTCTGGTGTTGGGCTTCATCTTTCATTATTTCATGTTTACACCATCATCCATACAGGTGAGAACCACCTCCAGCATTGATAGAAATCTTCTTCACTGTTCTTTTCTCTATTTATGCATGCATAACTATTTATAATTAATCTCTCTATCTACAGAATGCTGCACCACTGAGGGACACTGGAAAAGTCAATATAGCCTGTAAACTAAAAGGTATACATCACTTATATTCAGTCTCCTTCCAAATCAGATTCCTATTCAGATATTAATATCTCAGTGTGCTGATGGACAACTTTTCCTTTTGCCCTGCAGAGAGTGAGGAAAAGGGAAGATACGATATCTTCACAACAGATAAAGCTGCAAAATACTTAATCTATGGATGGGTGAATCTCACCAACATCACCAGTGAGAAAGTTATTCTCAGGCAACTGCTAAATGGAAACAGCAATGTCATTGAAACGAAGAAAAGTGAGGCACTGGTCTCTTTTTTCAACTCTATACTATTGGTGGATAACAGCAGAATGAGTATTTACTTCAATGCTTCCTGCACAGATAACTTTTTCCATGTCTATGAACTGTGACCAGGCTGAAGTCTGTATTTTAAGCATCAAAAGGGCCTTCATGTCTGAATGTGGCATACTGCTGTACTAAGCTGTCAAAACCCATTGCTCTAGATGCTGTGCAATTTCTCTGGATACACACATTATACACATCTACACATTTTATCAGAAAGGAGTTTTGTGAAGTGCAGGGCAGTTTCATGTATGTGCTCTGTTTGCTCTGGAAGGGGTAGGTGTGGTTCCACTGAAGTCTAATGTGAAGGAATGTGATTTTGAGCTGAGCAGCAAACTAAAGATGCAGTTGCAGATGTTTCCTTTGTACATTCTGGACTTGAGTTTATTCAACTTATCATGGATCAGTGTTGACAAGGAAACTACTCGGATGTAGTGGAAAACCCTAACAACTGTGGCTAAATTAAAGTAGGAAGCCCCATAAAGTGGAGCTGCAGTTTTAATTTGAAATATATATATTGACAAGAAAATTACTACAGTCCAAGGAAGGATGTCTCATAATTGTCATGCTAACTCATAATGTGCTTTACTTTCTTTCCATTCATCATTCTGCAAAGGTACATTCCACAAAAATAGTGTTTAAATCTCACTCACAGAAAAATGTCTTGTGTACTTAGTCATTTTCATCTTTCTGACTGACTACATACTTTTACCTGTTAGTTTCCTTTTTGTGCACCAACTAACACACTGCTTGTATTAAGCTTTAAAATTTACAGAAGCACTTGGCTTTAGCGTGAATAAAATCCATTGAAAAAATGAAATGAAAATTGTTCTCAAAGCCCTCCATTTTGCCTTTTGTGAATCGTGTTGATTTGAAAAATTTGTTTGTATTTAATTTTCTTGCATGTGAGATCACTGGTAAGTGGCTGGAAATTGATGTAACCAGTGATTCTCTAATACTGGGATGTCAGATATTGTTATACTGAATATGTTGCACAAATTGTAAAGCTCTTGGAACAAAATTGTGATCCAGTGATTCTGGAAATAAAAATCACTTCTTTGTAAAGTTTGTGACTGTAACTTCATGACTCTCTGTTTTTCATTGTTTAGTGGGTCCTTACAGGATGGGTTCACATATTTTCCACTGTATTGCATACACATTTTATATTCATATATAGAAACAGTACAGACTAGAAAAAGTAATTTAATGTGTCAAAGACTCATTCCTTATTCACATTCAGTTGCATTTTTTCATCTTTTACACTCAACTGACTAAATGAAGGTGTTTTGGTCTTGGTAATGACCAGAAAAACAGATGCAGCAGCAAGTCCTTCTGATTTTCAGCAAGGTTGAATGAGCTCTTTGATGCTGATAAGAAAATACCAGAGAGATTACTGAAGGAAGAAAAGGCAGCTGGAGAAGGAAAAGGGGTGCCTTGTTGGACATGTGGGCACTTTGACATCAGTAAATATGTAACAAGACAAAACAAGGTAAATACTGTTGGCTGTGGTTTCGAGGTAAAATAGCAGGACTTTGTTCCATTTACTGTAACACAACCGTGTCATATAGAAGAATACGAAAGAAGAAATGAAAGAAAACTTCATACACAACAAGGGCACAGGTTTTGGGTGTTTTTACATCTGTGGTTCGGACCATTTAATCAGGACAGAGGGAACTAAAAGACACAAAAACTCAAATTCGCTTCCATTTAAGTTTCAAAAGAGATCTCATAAAGCTCCAAAATATATCCCACATTTTCTCAACTTTTGTGCCTCTTTTTGATCTCAGGGAGATCAGTCAGAGAACTCTGCCTGGGAACTTAATCTGTTCTCTTTCCAGCATGATTCATGCATCTCATGCTGAGCTCAGACAGAGCAAATAAAGAGCTCTCCACAAACAGCCTCTGAATTCTTATCCAGACTTGCATGCAGAGGAAAATATTACTGTTCAAAGCTTGCTCTTCTACTGCTTGGAGACAAATTTGTGACTCTCATTTCAGTCTCATGAAAGAGGTTAGGTTCACCTAATGCACTAGGAGGTAATGTACTGTGTGCATAGACTCACCCTTTCCTCCATCCATCCATCCATCCATTTTCTTAACCGCTTGTCCTCGTAAGGGTCACGGGGGGTGCTGGAGCCTATCCCAGGTGTCATCGGGCGAGAGGCGGGGTACACCCTGGACAGGTTGCCAATCCATCGCAGGGCCCCTTTCCTACAAAGAAACTGTATTATTGCTCACAAATGTGGAGCCATTTGAGTCTCAAGGATGACTTCTGTCTCACCTAATTGTCCTAATGAATTTTAGGAGAAATATACAAGACAAAATAGAAACAAATATAAGGCTGAAATAAGAAACACAACTTTGTTTCATGAGAAAAACAAACTTTGAGCAGTAACATTTTCCTTTGGGATTATTCACACCACACATGGGAAAAACAAATTCCAGTTAATTGATTGCATGTTGTTCTACACTTGAATGCTTTATATGTGTATATTTATGCTCTTTAGTGATACAAGAGCAAATTGATACTGCCATCAGTGTTGACAAACAGAGCAAAGAAATTTGATCTCTTATACAGGTACAAGACATGAGACAGGGCATGAAAGAGTTACCTGTGTTGGCATGACACATTGTTTCACACCCACATATTTGAGAAACTTCCTGCATATAGCTTTTGCGTGCTGTAAATCTTGTTTAAAGAGGAAGCGAAAGATTACATGAAGGCAATCGTGTAGAGCTGCAAGGCTGTGTGTCATCATCGTGATGCAATGTCTGAAGTAACACCTTGGCCTCTCCTGTCCCATGATTTGAATCAAACATTGGCAGGCTTCATCCAAAAAAACAACAACTAATCACAAGGCTCGCATTTCAGCACAGGGACTTTTAATCAGTGTGATTATTTTTCACACCAGGGTGAGTATAGCAATGAAAAATGCCCCCTAAGTTCTGAATCAGAGCAGTGACATATTTACATGTCATAAGGTTATTTTTTACTTTTCATGGAATCTGACAGTGAAATGTCATCACCATTAAATTATTTTACATGTGGGAGACAGGCGGGAGGCAAAGCTAAAATAATTTATTTACAAACTGTTCATATTCAATGCCTTCACAGTATGGTCCGGGTCAATTTTGACCTGGTCCAAGAAAACCCTCATAAAAAGTGTGCATACCGAATTATGAACTATGGATCTATTTAGAATATATAAATAGCCTATCTGACATTAATAAATTCATTACTAATCTTTAATTTGTCATTTAGACAACACAAAAATATATATTTTTTAGGTTCTATACCACTCGTTTTTATGGAAAAAATCTTTATCACACTTTATTATGTCCTGTTTTACCTAAGACATGAAAACTTCACAGCCATAATGATTTACATATATTTTAGAAAAGCTGCCTGCTCCTCTTCCTCAGAATAATTTTCATCAGATTGGTTGTAATTGTTTTTCTCAATCACTATCAGCTTCCTCATTGTTGAAGATCTGGTCAAGGGCCTCTTGAATACTAAGTCTTGCTGCCACAACCTCTGTACCTCTGTCACTGAAAGGACAGCTCAGGTACCTTTTTTATAATCTTATAAAAAATAAGAAAAGACACACACAGACGTAGAATATACAGTTTCACACTTTCAAGATTCCCTAGAACAGGGTTAGGTAACCCTGGTCGTAGAGAGCTGCAGCCCTGCACCTACAGCTTCTGATTGGCTGAACACACCTGATCCAGGTAATTAGCAGCAGGAGGGCCAGAGATAGTTGGTAAACAAGCAGGACAGTGGATCTCTAGGACCAGGGTTGCCTACCCCTGCCCTAGAATAACAATTTTCCTTGATTTGACCCACACTACTGGGTCTAAAATCCATCTCAATAGATCCAGCCTCAATGTGCAAAAATTTGTAGCACCTCTGCAAAAGGATACAATTAAAAAATATTTTAATTTTTGTGTATTTTGGGCCACTTTAGGAAAAGTCATCAAATTTCATGTTAAAAGAATGACATTTAGGGTGTTTTTACTGCTCTCAAATGTCAAAACAGGTCAGTTTTGACCCGAACAGTATGTAAGGGTTAAATACCGTAAGAGACTGCTTGAAGTTCCAGAATAACTGAAAATGAATGAGAAGTGTGAGTTATGTGTGTGGCCAGCAGAGTGATATCATCAAAATGATAAATGATGCGGTTGCGATATGGTCACATCTTACATTAAGGAGGTTAATGTAGAAACATAATCATATTTGCTGTTTGGCAGATGACAGGAAAACCCGTAGAGAGATGTTGAAAAAATGTTGTTGTTTGAGAAATGCCTGGTAGTTTCACAAATAATATCTCGAGGTTTTTTTAGACATGTATGTAGTTGGATCAATGGCCTGTTAGGTTTGTCAGCACATATGAAAAGGCCCAAAACTATCCTAAAAGTGCCACTTGCAAATTAACCACAGAAAATCATTTGCTCATGCACTGAGAACTCTCTCTGCTTTACTTCAATCAACATCTGGTCCTCACTCAGTATGTACACCACTCTGATAAAAGGTTGGTGCACTCTATTAGCTGTGTAAGATCAATTTAAATCATCCACTGACACATAAGTAATGTGTATTCAAATGTATACTGAATACACATTCAAAATACAATTTTGAGCGAACAAAAAGCAAATAGCATTAATAACATTTATGGTGGAATTGTTCCATTTACATTTGGTAAGTGTCCTGATAAGCTATATCACTGAGACTGCTGTTACGTTTATGTGACAAAGATACCCATAAACATCTCATTAAATCATCACACGGGTCTAAAATCTCTCTAACAAATATAAAGTATTCATGTTTGATTCATTCTAAGCATTGTTTTCTTTTTTTACATGTATTCATCCATTTGGAAATTAATCCTTCCACTGTGCAGCAGATTGCAGTCTACTACAAGACACTACCTGCCACATTGCATAAGTTGAAACTATTTAGAGGCATATGGAGATATTGCCTCACTCATTTAATGCTACGAGACAGTAAAAAATAAGTGGTGATAGTCCTGTCCCATCTTCCCCCACATACTGCGTGTGGGTGGAAACAAGTTGATGAGATTATTGCAGTGGTGAAATTGATGTAAAGCACTGAAGTTTCAGGGTGGAAAATCAAAACACTGAACAAAAAAAAAATGCAGTTGAGGGGAATTGCAGAGCTGATTGTCATTTGTACTGTATGTCCAACTGCATGAGCAAACCCACACACATGAACACATGAAAGTGTGATTGCAGAGAGACTGCAGGGAAATAACAGGAAGAACTAGAGTTTCAGGTGAGCTTTGAGTTCAGTCAGAGGATGAACTCAACACAAACACTCCCACACACACAGTATCCAGCTGACTTTCCAGTTAACAACTGCACAATTGTTCATTGACTTTTTTTCTGGCAACATCAACATTTCAGTGGTCAAATTGGTGCAAAAGTAATCAGACCCCACTCACTTTTTGCACAGTTTACTGCATTTTAGATTATATTTTAAATGCCTTAAAAAATTTGCCCACTAATCAACGCTCAATAGTCATTAATGGTGAAGTAAAAATATTCTTTCATAAAAGTTTGCAAATTGCAAATGTTGTCTGAACTTCTGAATTTAGTAAACATGTTCTCCTTTTTTCCCCCCACCAGTCACAGGTATATATATGATATTTATTCCAGTGTAAGAGCCCACACTAAATACATGTCTAACTTTGAACTTATTTCAAATACTTAATCAGAACCCTTGTAACCATGTCTATTGCGGGACAATATTCATTGATTATCTTTCCATCACTGAGTGCAGACTGAATTAAATGTCACATCAACATGTTTACATATGTAGCTGATGAAACACTGGCTTCTTTAACAAAGCACATGCTTTGGTTACAGATACAGAGTTTCTTGTGTGTTGCACCCATTGCCATCTCCACTAAATAACAGGGCCATTTTTGCTGCTAAATCACCATTATATTCTACAAGTTTAAGTTTCTTCACTTTTCTTGTGCACATAACTCATGATCTAGTCCAGACGTTGCAAAGTAGCCTCAAATCATATTGCTCCCTCCTCATGTAACCTTTGGGATGATGTTTTTTGTTGGTATGCATGCAGTGCCCATTTCACACCGTACATGCATCTGTGTGTGATTCAAGTTGCAACTGTTTTCTGTTCAAAAAGAACCACAACAAGAAAAAGAACCAGGCAACGCCAATACAAACCTATAAAAATACAGTGTCAATAAGAACGAAGAAAATCTAAAGTTGGTTAAAACTGTTCAATAACAGTCAGGTGCGAAAACAATAATGACATTAATAATGATTATGATGATGATAGAAGACGCATGAACAGAGATAACCAGCTCCAAAGATTAATTTCAGTCTTTAGTTGTCACTCTGGACTTTTGCATTGTACCTGTGGACTCATCTTAGGTGGACACTCATTTGTAAGCAAACAAATTATACTTTCTCATAAGAGTGGGACAAACAGTTCGTGGGAAGTGTGTGGGAAGTGTCCTGACTAGCAGGGACCTCCCTGCCTGTTTTTACCACTCTTTACAGAAGTTTGTGGTTATGAGGTAAAACACTACAACCAGACTCTTTATAGTGCATTTATAAACTCTTTAAAAGGATAATAAAAAGCTACACTAAATGCACTAATATATAAAAGACACTTTTACAAAAAGTTAAAGCACTTTACAGCTTTGTACTCCTCAGCGTGGACAAAACTGAAATGCTCACAACTACACAACACGCACCAAGGTGTCTTTTGCCAGTTTGGTGATTGATTCAAGCTGCCATACAGTAGACCTTGAATGGTGCATTTTAACTTAGATCTGAGTCATAACCAAATCAATTACGTCACATATCTACATGTTGGCAGGATTATTTTTAATAGATCTAACTCTGCACCTAAATATGTACATCAGTGAACAGAGTAGGTTTATTTTTTTTCCCAGGAACCAAAACTTTGTGGGTTTGTGTTGGTATGCGTTAGAATTAGGTGTTAATTATAATCAAATAACCATAGCTAATATCACACAGTGTCCCCACGTCATTCATACCTCCTCTGTTTTGATGACATTTGTGGTAAAATTAAAAAGGAAGTGATGTATAGTCAGGTCTCATCAGATGATGCACTTGAAGAAAATGATCAACGACAGAGCTAAAAGAAGATACATAGCTTCTCATTCAAAGATGTTTTCTATTATGTTTTTTTTTTTACTTTGTTTTTATGTTCTTATTGCAGATTAATAAGCAAATTCTTCAAAGTAACCTCTGTTTGACTTGATGACAGCTTTGTACATTATTGACAATGTCTTGACCATCTTCTTTGGTTAAATAATGAATTGGTGAAATTTCACCAAAACAATTGCTCAACTGAATACATAGATAAAAAAGTCCATCATTACTTTAAGATATGAACATCATTTAATTGGTAAAACTTTCCTCAAATACACTTCCCAAAAACATCAAAGATTATGTTCAAACTGAGAATACGTTCATCAGAGTTATGAGACTCAAAGATCACCAAGTCCCAGTTCCTAAGATTAGAGGCCTGAGCTCAAGTAACTCACCCATTTAAAAATCAAGTACTTGGAGGACACTGCATCAATTAAGGTTTAAGTTGCTACTAGAAACCACTACTGAGGTTATTGCTTGGGTAAATAAATGCATAGTATGGACATAAGCATTCATATGAACAGATTTCTTCATACCTGCCATGAGAATTTTCTCTTAACTAGTCTTAACAACAAATGAAATGTATGAGTGGTTTGGACCCGTCATTCGTCATACTCTTAAAATAAAACTTATAGAGAGAAGTGGGCAATATTTAATATTTAACAATTTGAAAATGTTTTTGTATGAGACTCATTGTGCCTGGACAGTGCAAAGCCGATATTAAAGCAAAACCTGGCTACTTAGAAGAATCTAAAATTTGAAACACAATGTGCTTTGTTTACAGTTTTCGGTTAGTACATAAGTCCATATATGTCCATTTTGATGCATTTAGTGTTAATTTACAATTTAGAAAATGATAGAAACAAAGAAACTGGTGAATGAAAAAATAAGTCCAACCCAGACTAGTTTGTCAGTGTTGTTTCAGTTGCCCCCCTCAGTAGAAAAATTGCAATTGGAACTTCAAAGATGTTAAAGACATGATTGTACTGCTCCCACAAAAGTTTACCTTTAAATACTATATCTACTACAAAAAATTATTTCAGTTTTAGTAAGCACTGAATATGGGTCTCACAGACCCAAACATCAGGCAGGGGTTCAATTGAATGTAATTGATATGTTTGCATCTCATGCTCCAATCAAGCTGCAGCAACCTCACCGCTGACGTTAAAAGCGTAGCTTAGCTGTCAGTCGCGTGGCAGTGATTTAATGTGAGCAGCTCGCCAGTGTGTCTGGTGAATGTGTGTTCACAAGTTAGTGGCTATATTACTCTTTGTAATTTTTGATTTTGTTGACTGCTTGCTGCCTGGAGACTGAGCCAGGATGTAGATCATTATCTACATAGTGCAATATGAAAAACTGTATGGAGACATTCCCTCACACATGCAGGATAACCTGATGTCTAGTGTCAGTAGATTTAGAGGGGCTATTCTCCGTTGTGTTTTTTTTTTCTACTCTCCACTTTCTAATACTGCCTATTTAAGTCTGAGTTAACAGTCCTCTTTTGGTTGTGGCATTTCTTTTATATTTTTGTTTCGAGTAGCACCTGTCGGCCCTTTGTTCTCCCCTACATGTTTCAACGACCATCATCATCATCATCATTACAATAAATAACCCAATTTAACCTCTACCTTCTGCTTATTTATGCTTGAACACACTCTCAGTGATCTGATACATTAAAGTTACAAATGCAGCAACTGCCAGTGCAATGTGATGCGATTCACACCCCAGTTTGATTCAACACAGTGCAGTTCAATGAGATATAATGTGATTGGACAAAAGCTAAGAAATAACACTCTGCAATACAATGAGTTTGATTATTTACCTTTCACAAGTTCTGTACAAGTCTCTCAAGTTTAGCACATACTACACTTTTAATACACCTGGCTCACAAAATTAACAAGAACAATTAAGTGCAATATGAAAAACTATGTGCTTAACATTTTGTAAGCAGCAGGTAGGCTAACTCACCAGTGAGCAGCAGAAAGCAATAGTATATTATAAACAATAAACTAATCGATCACAAAGAAAAATGCAAAGTACAATTACAAAGAATCAAAATAAATGATATCGGGACACCTTGTGGCCATCCAGAAGAGAGCACAATTCCACAGCAAGTTTAATGTCGCGTCTGCCGTGATGCCATGTTGCTGCTTATAGGGCTAGTTGTACTGCCTGTGTACAGCTCATGTGTCAAGCTTTCCCTCTCTCTTGTAAAACCCACAGTGTTAACATGGCACTCAACTGACTCCTATGATAGTTGCTTAGTGGTCAGTCTTCGATTTATTGCTCACAGGTATAGTGGGTATATATGCTAAGGCTTCGCCATGTTTTTTTGTACTCAACTGCAGTGCACGATAACTTAAAGTAGATCTAATACAGGAGGAGTAAAAATAACAAAATATCAGCTTACTGGTCTGAAAGTTGAGTCATGGCAACTGGACTTCGTTCTTGTAAGGTAGAGACGTTTCGCTCTGCATCCACAGAGCTTT
>JAUMHL010000021.1:7482823-7499546 GCA_032362345.1 Sandelia bainsii | reverse complement strand
CAAGAAAGAAGTCCAGTTGCCATGACTCAACTTTCAGACAACTTCACCTGGATGACTGAGAATCTTCACAGACATCAGCTTACTGGGTTTGTCACATTTCTAAACAGATGCATAAAATATATAATAATCAAAAGATCAGATTTTATCGATGCAAACGTGGAATAACCAATGAATCAGTTTATTTCCAAAACTGCATCTCTACATGTTTGTGCATCGATACGGATTGGTAACCTAAACTATGTTAGTTTGCATTTATTAGCTGAACACTTGAGGGTTGGCAATAATCTGTCAGTAGCTAAAGTTGGCAGTGGTGGCAGCTCATAGAAGATGTTCATATGATTTATTTTTGGAAAGGTCATATGCATTCTTTTGGCATGGACAAATCACCTTCTTGTTGTCTAGGTATGGTATGAGGGTGTTGTGTCTAACAAACGTCAAAACTTTCTTTTCCAGAGACTCAAAACTTGACAGGAATGTAACAGAAACCACAAACGTGTGGACTCAAGATCAGAATGTCAAATCTCGGATTCCACAGCAGTACCGTCTCTGTCGTTTTATGAAATTTGCAGAAATCTTATGGGTGAGGCCAGTGGTGCACATATTGCGGTAAATGTGCACTAATCACCAGCAAGACAACGTGAAAGAGGACGTTTTTGCATTCCACCTTTCGGCATCAGTATCTCAATGATTCACAAGAATGATATGACAGTACTTGTTTAAGGCTGTGAGTGGAAGCTTTGCCATTCTCAGAATATTAAAAAAAATATACTGTGATTTTATAGAATTTATAAATTATTGGGACTCTTTCATGGTTTTACACTGAGGCTAAGATTATAATTTACTACCTAATAGGCCCAGTGTGAAAAGGCAATTAGTGTTTTAGGCTCAGATGACATTTGAGTTTTGCAGCTTGTGCACATGAACAGCCATTTCTTGAGAAAAAGGTCAATAAAAGCACAATCCAACACGAGAACATATAAGTAAGTAGGAACAAATTGTAAGTAGGAGTAAGTTGATTTTTCTATTCTGGTGTATTTGGGAAAGTCTGTGGTGTGCCGTACGTCACTAAACCATTTATTTTTCCATCTATACCACAGTCCATCAGCTTGCCCATCTGATTAACTTTACACATCCCCCCACCGAGTATGTAGATCTCGCCTACAGTCTCCACCATGATCCATTTCCTTTACTTTTGATCTACTGGGGGAGGTGAAGTTGGAACACAGTATGTCTACCAATATCACTGGTCTGTCTTTCCGCTGTGACATATAAACATCCCCTTTGTGACAGCAGAGATCACACCACACAGGTCAGCTGACTTCCTGTGTAACTGCCTGGTTACAGAGCAGGTAAACAAATTGTCCATTCATATACTATTTATTCACCTTCATATACGTAGCTGTGCCTCAGACCATAGACAACAGCTGATCACACATCTACATTACATCACAATAAGAATATTCTGCATTCACTTCAGTCACACTATGAATTCAGCTGTTTGGGGGATGATTTAGTGTTACATTTTGATTAAAGAAAAACACATTTGCACAATTTACTTCTCACTTATTTCTCAAGATTCTGTTAGCAGTGACCCTTTCCACGTGTTTCCATCTTCTTCCTTGAAATGATTTCACTCACAGTTAGACCTCTATTCTATTCTCTATCTACAAATAATTGTTCTACAAGAATAACGTCACCTGGCACCGTTATACCACAGGCATCCATAACAATGTCTGAAGGAGGAAGAATGCATCCTCTATCACAGTGGTTCCCAGACTCGGCCCTCAGGCCCCCTGTCCTGCTTGTTTTCCAGCTACCCACTGCTGATTACCTGGATCACGTGTGTTCAGTCAGCTGAGAAGCTGGAAGATACCAATTCACTCTGTCTTCCCCTACTCCACACTTTTCTGAGATGGCATTGTTCTATCCACAAGAATAGGTTTGCTTCTGTTTGTCCGTTTGACTTGGGCTGGTAACTTCAAAATCTTTGCAGGCAATGATAGTTTTTCAGTTGGGAAATTCCTCTCCCTGGTTTGTATCTTTGACATGAGCCAGATGAAACAGCCCTCATGGACAACATATATGAAAAAATGACTCACTGTGTTTGTGTTAGAGTAGATGAACTGGTTCCAGTGCCAAGTCTTTGAGTCTTGGAGAACCTTCAATAATGTTATTAGACTGTAGTCTTCCAGTGACGCTTGTCATGGTTCTTTCAAATGAGTAATCAGTGTCTTGTTCCAGCAGCCTCACACATCACAGCCTAAAAATTACTTTTGCCCCGAAGTCTAGTCTCCAACCGATCAGTCGCTCTAGACCACATTTTTGTTTTGTTATACTGTAATACAGCTTCCTGTTTCCTCCAGAACTGATTTATGAAAGACATGTCTCTGTGATGACCAGACTAGGAGAGGCCTTCACCATCAGTACTAACTAAGTTTTTATTCATTTAAATACATGTTCTTGCTTGTTAAAGTAAGCGTTATGATTCCCAAGCATACTACAAAATGTTCAGATCAGTTGAATAGTTAGTAGTAAAATACCTAGAAATGTTGCCCTGGAAAATAATTTTGATGTTCTCATCTTTTCCTGTTGCTCAGAGCAAACTGTAAGATCACTGCATCATTTACACAATGTCTGGGTGAAAACTAAAACATATTGATATTATGTGTGTGTGTCTTTGTACTAGAAATAAACTTAATCTAGGTTTTTAAGTGCTATTTGCGTTTTTAGAGATTGGTGTGCTATAGTTTTCACAGTAATACTGTAGGTTACATTTCAAAAAAGAATTATGTGTATATTGTACAAATGCAGTACAAATATTGCATACATCCATGCAGTTGATGCGCGGACATTTTTAATGACATCAAATTCTCATTTCATGGAAAATAGAATGTGATAAGACATAAACAGGGGGAGTCCCATCAGCTCTGCGCTGTAGGGGCTCTGTCATACCACCTCTCACTCTTGTCTGTAAAGCAGTAGTTCAGTTTCATTAAAATCAAAAATGTTCAGATTACCAAAGCTTTTAAATATCAACTATCAAAAAGTACCTCGGTTTGACTCGGTTTTACAACATGCATTTGCTTTTTGTTCGTTGTTTTTGTTTTTAAAACTCTTAAAGCACTTTAGAGCAGCTCTTTTTATAAAACTGGACTTGTTTATTATTAGGGTAGCTGCACACTGTACTGAATGAGTCAACACACATTTTAATTTAAAAATCACCATTTTGTGATGCGGTTGATTGATTTACTGTCAAAGATACAAAGAACAGCCAGTGCTTCCTGTCAGATTAATTATATGGGTCAGTGAAACTGTCTTCAAAACAGTTTTTAAATCATAATGTAAGTAACAAGTGGTGGTATCACTGATGCAGGTAGGCGCATCAAAATATTCCTTAAATGCAGTGAGAAAAACCTATATGAATATGCAGCTGTTGACACTCAATTGATACTGAAAATGCAACATACACAATGATATTGCAGCTTTTAATAAGTTGTACACAGGAGTCCCACCACTACCACTGGAGCCCCCTGCGTATTGTTAGTGGCTATAATTGTCGCAGTCAAAGATGACAGAAGAAAATTGCTCGCCTGGGGCAGGCATGTAGCCTAAAACATAGCACCCAATTGATTCCTATGAAAGTTGCTCAGTGGCCAGTAGTCTGAAAAGTCATTCTTCTACATTCCAGCCATAAAAATAACCCACGTGTTCCTCTGCTTCTGTGATTTGAGCCCAAAGAGAAGGTGCATGTTCTTCTGCAGTTGAGCCTCTCCCTCCCATCACTGTGTGATCCTCTGAAAAATCAGTTTTCTCTTTTATAGCTGCTCTTTTTCAAATTATTGTCTTCGGGGAAAATGCTTTTGGGCTAATGTAATGAACGCACAAGAAGTTGCAGCAAAATTGCTTCACAACCCAGTGCTCTTCCTGGGAGATGAAGAACCAAAAAAAGTTTTCTAGTTTTCAGGTTTGCTTCAGTGTTGGTGTGGCCCACTGCACATGCACGTTAGAAGACTGCTGGCTCCTTCCACAGTTTCCCACTCAGCCCATAGACATAGATGTTGCAATTACACAAAAAAACAAGTGTTAACAATATAAACCCTGCCTAAATTCAAAATTTGTAACAGATATAATAAATTTCACCTTGTCTATGAAGAATCTCAGTTATCCAGGTGAGGTTGTTTGGAAGTTGAGTCATGTCAACTGCACTTCTTTCTTGTTACGTTTCACTACTCATCCAAGTAGCTTTGTCAGGCTGAGAAAAGACATTAAAATTACCCTCCAGGGTGGTTTCACTTCTCACATAACATGAACATGCTCGTTAAGAGGGGAGTAGGTGTAATAGTCACAACTCCTACAACTCTAACGTCGGTTGTTAACTGTGTGATGTGTGAGGTGGTCTTGATTTTCATGGGGATGGATGAAAGGGCAGCATGATATATTGGAAACAGATTGTGTCTAAGGCCTCCACCTTTGTTGAAGGAATGGTTTTTCCACTTGAACATGTTTGACTGCTCTCACGACCCTCGACCACCTGTGTTCTCTGTCCAAAATGTGTACATCCTTGACCTCAAGTGAGTATGAAGGTACACAGCTAATTCCTGATGTTTTGCTCCTCTTGTGCTGGGCTGTCCTCCTGTTTATCAGCTGTTTAGTTTATCCAAGCTCTGGACAGTCTACACCGCACTGGACCACACATACTATATTTGTTATCTGGTGTTTTCATGTCTGGACTTTAGGTTGGACGAGCCTTTGCCTCAGTTTGTTTGGGGATTTGAAGAGGACAGGTGTGTGTCCTTTCCTTTTGAACTTCTCCAACACACCAGATATGTCAGGAATGACAAAGATCAGGGATCTGCAGGATCAGGACTCTGCCTTGTTAAAGGCCCACTTTCAGAGCTGTCTCCAGAGACCAGAAATCCTGTCAAATGTTTCACAGACATCTCTTATATCATTGTGGAGAAAATGTTTTCACATCCATTCCTCTTAATATATGGCAGACTAAAAAAAGTACACAATGCACTTTCTTTGAGACTAGTTTACCCCTGCTTGGTAGCAGTGGACAATGGACACTTTTATACTTGAGTTTCATAGGCATCATTTGTGCATTAGCAGTTGATAGTTAATGTTATTAAATCTAGCTGGTTAGCTGCTACTCTATATTGAGGTCCTAAATCCATGTGAAACGCCCTGTAGACTTATTTAAAAAAGAAGTCGAATTTTAAAAACATCTCAGTGAATAAAATTACATTAATATTAATGTATTTTAATCACACTCTCTGCATATATCGAAGGTGGTTTACAGATAAAATCCCTAAAAGTATTACATGAGACAATATAATAAGGATTACATAAAAATACACCTTATGGAAGCTTTTATTTATGTTAGAGACTAAACACTGTTCAAATATTCCACAGCTCTTTTCAGCAGAGGAGCAAAGTTTCATATACTGTGGAACGGCACGAGACCTGAGGTGTTCTCACATCTTTCATCAGTGAGCACAACCTGTCATTCCAGGCATGTAAGCACAAAGCTAATCTGGATTCTTTCTCTTGATGCTCTAATGGCACTGGAACCTAAATACTCAGATGTTTTGTTTGATGATGGTAACAGTATTGTCTGTCAGAAGGAATGTTGCATTTTAGCCAGGTACCACGATAAAACACCTGGACCACAGATGCTGATATGTCATTGTGCAATGATACCAAAACAAAAAAACATATTCTAAACATAACTGCTTTGGATCATTGATCCGTGATAAATACCGTGAATGTCCTAACGGTGCAGAATCTAGCAGTGACAACAGCATTGTGATGATTAGCAAAAACAGTTCTGCGTTACTAAGAGTGAAAGGACATGCCCCTCAGTTTTACAGCGTTGGCTGTCCAAACCACCGGAGTAAGATTTCATTCATCATTCACGGCAGGCATTGAACAGGGTCTACAGTCTAAGATGCAGACACAAATGTGTGGAAGTAAGGGTGATTCCAAGGTTTCAGGACTAACATTGGCTCACAAAATGTATGTACAACGCTATGTAGTCCTAGTTAGTTATGAAAAATGATCCATTAAAGTAATAATTAAGTAATTTATAAACAAATCAAATATTGAATTGGTTAAACTTTCCTTACACCATTAAATGTGTTAATGAAAAGATCATTATTTTTATGATAATGGTTTACCCTTTAGGCTATTTAAACAATGATGGAGTTTCTTTAGCCAGTTCAAAAGATGTACAGTATTATGGGAATTTTCATAATGCATCTGTGAGTTTTTTGATAACAGGGACGAGGTGGGCAAAATACAGAAACAAATACATCAAACAGTAGGAGAAAGAGAAATGATTATAAGACTAGATTCAAAAGCAGTGTTCATGTTCAGTGAGGGTGAAACCAACGCACATCGTGCAGATCTTGTTGCCAGCAGTGATGAGTATAAAAGAAATAAAATGAAGGCCAGTTTGTTAAATGTAACTTCTTTAGTTTCACTGCCAGAGGGGCGATAAACAACAGCTCTTTCTCCGTAAACAACACAGGTATGGTGTTGTCACACATTTGTATTGAATATTGCGGTTTTCACATTCACTCTGACTCAAAAAACTGTAGCTTCTTTTATTTGAGGGGCACATTTTACGCATGTGGCACAACAGCTTAAATATTGTGTATGGCCGTAATGGTAAAATCTTTTATAATTTTCATTTATTTGGCATCATGTGGGTAAAATAACACTATTGCTGCTTATTAGTTAGAGTGCAGGAGCTGTGCTGCAGATGATGCTCATTGAGAATCACCCAATTATATTTACACATAGTTGTACAAAATAGCACATAAAAGCAGCTCATCATGAGCCGTGATAATAAATACCCCCTTATAATGTCCTGATCAATCATGTCAGAGGTTGTCCTCCACCTGTCTGTGCAGAGCAGCAGCAGCCGCAGAACGTTTTACTTTACTCCAGACATGGAGTCCTAATTTAGGCACCCTCGCAAGTATAATTTTTTCTTCAAGTCTTTGTAACTGTGAAATTGCTGCATGTGACAAGAAACAAAATCTCAACATAAAAAGTGACATTTTTTCAGGTTAACTCCCACTGTTTGATTATTTTGTTTTTATTACTTTTTTTTCAGAAAACCCAACACATTTTGTGTCTCTCCAGGAAATTCTTAAGTTAGTTAGGTTCGTTAAATATAAGCTAATACACTGCAGTTTCTACTGAGCTTGTTCTGTTTTTGGTGCTACATTTTCATTTTAAATGCCACGGTTTTTATGTTTTCAAATGTTTTATAACTGAAACATTTGTGAATAGATAAACTGAGATTTCCAGTTTTACATCTATCAATTTTTATTTCACCAAATGCTTTTTTTCTATCCACACGCAGACTGTGAAACATTCCTACGCACAAGCTCACAAGCATGGCTTCACCTATATATCGGCATGTATGCCTTTGTTTAACGAACACTAAATAAACACGGTACTGCACCTTGTATTTTACTGATTTGTGTGTTTGTGTCATTGATGTAAAAACTACCCAGTAATTTTACACACCACTGGTGCACATGATTTTCCATTTTGGCTGATTAGACCCCTTCTCAGTTCTGTAGATGTTTTATTAATTATATTTGACAACACTGCAATATGAGTTATTATTGGTTTATGTACCAGGCTGACACTGAACAGAATGGTATGTAGTTCACTGACCATAGACTACACAACCAGAATCAGTCGAAGCACAGGCATGGATACAGTTGCAGCCACAGCAACAGCATTTTCTGAATCATACTCACAGCTAAAGTCTTTCTCAATCAGCCTAAGCAGTTATAGTCTATATAAACACAGTGTAGGGAGCTAGGTTAATTAGCTTTGTTAAATAATTATGCTATCTGTCAAACACCTTCACTCTTTGCCAGAATGTGAATGTGTTTTCAGTGGCTTAGCTCTCCAGCCTTACTGTTGCCTGCCTGCCCATGCTTTGACTATTCTACATACATTGGTTTCCTGCCCCTGTCTTGCTCTTTTTTGATTAATTGCTTCTCTGCCAGTCTGCTTACGACCATCTGCCACTTTTTTGACCACAAGCCTCCTTTATTCTCACTTGTACATGTTTGCCAAGCTGTTCGTTAAACTGTGAGAGCTACCTTTGAGTTCTCTCTGCACTTGAAGAGCAGCACTCCTCTTTTTTCAAACCAAATAGCAGCATATTTTACAGTACATTTAAATTAAAAGCTACATCTACAGATACAGGTTGGGTAGCATGCTCTGGTTGTTCATGGTAATTAATTCACAGTGTCAGCATTGATGAAATGCTCCTTGTGATAGGACACTTAATAAAAAACCTGCCTATAGTACTTTCATATCACATTGAAATGTATCTTGCTGTGCAATGAGCTTGGCCAAAAAGTAAAAGCTGCTTAGTTATTCAAAGAAAAGATTGTTTATATTATCTAATCATCAGCAACCTACATTTCTGGTAAATTCATACTTTCCATTTCATTCACACAGGGAGACGATTGGCACATTTCTTGGACAATACACCCACACTTTTTGGTATTGTGCTCCCAAAACAGCAAGTGTGATGGCTGTGGGGAGAGGAGAGCAGTGTGGAACAGGTTTCTGCTGCTGGCTGAGTCATTGTGAACCCGTTTATGCATCAGAGAGGACACTGTCAGAGGGACACTGAAGGAGAGAGAGAGACAGAGAGAGACCTAGATAAACATCTTGCACCTTTCTATGGAAAATCAAAAACTGTTGTGTGTGCATGTGGCAAGGCTAAGATGAAACTGCAAGAGGATGCTAATATAGACATAGATCAAAATTGAGAGACAAAGATAGGAGAGGGGAGGAAGAAATGCAGACAGAGAGAGAAACAGGCAGACACAGAGAGTAAAAGAGAATCAGCGACAAAGAGAGAAATAGATTTCCCAATATATGGACAGGGGAGTCCCCCGGGCTCAGTTATACAGCGGGGCTTATTCGTCCCACCTCCACACTGGGCGATAGGCTTTATCTCGTATCATGAGTGGGCTCATGTCATAGCTGTTTGTCTATGGCTTGTTGTGTTTAGCGTCGCCTTCCCTAAACAGACTCACAAAGCTTCAGCATGGCATGGGGAATCCCCCCCCTGCAGCTCTCTGCCAGTATCTGTGAACTTCTGCTACATTAAGCTTCACAGACATGTTATAGGCATTTGTGAGCAATTTATGGAGGTTTAATGTATACTGTACAATTCCAGGAACCCTTCTGCTGACTAAAATAATAAACACTGGTGGGCCCCCTTAGTGTTGTTATTGGTACACTGTTAGAAAAAAGGTACAGTCCCTACAACAATTGGATACCGCTCTGTGCCTTTTATTTGGGAGAAAATTGTGGTCTCAGTTTCAGATAAGCAGGTCAACTCAGTCTGTGAGTTTTATTTTGATAATAACTGAAGCAGAGTTTGAAGGAATCAGATTAGATTACACTGGATTTAGAAACAGAATTCAGCAGCCTTATATCCTTTGCTACTACCCAGAAAAAGATATAAGAAAAACACAAGACACATAGATAATACAAGTACAGCAAGAACATACTATGATATCCTGCACATAATACACCAAGTACATTTAAATGAGCAATATAACTTTCTGTATTGTTGTATGCTCATACATTACATTGTATGTTTTGACTCTGTGCTCTTTTCATTAATGGACTTTCCAGCTTCAGTGCTGAGTTTCTGGCAGTCACAACCAGAGATATGTTTGGATTGACCTTCTCAACTATACTAACACGTACAGTTTTTGGTTCCTGAGCAACAGGTTTGGATCCACAGTTATTATGTTTTTAAATGTTTTTAGAATGTATGCTGAACACAAAAACTGAGATTTTCAGTGTCAAAACTGCCAATTTTGTTCTCACTTAATGCTTTTTTCTACCCACACACAGACTGTGAAACATTCCTACACACATGCTCACACGCATGGCTTCACCTATATATCACCACCCATGGCTTTGTTTAAAGAACACTAAATAAATGTGGTAATGCATCTTGTGTCTTACTCTTCTGTGTGTTTGTATCATTGTCACAAAAACTACAACGTTACTTTACACATCACTGGTGCACATACACAAGTGATTTCACATTTTGGCTGATTAGACCTCTTCTCAGCTCTTTATACATTATTGATAGTCTTCATTACTGTGGACTTTATTCATCAGTTATTACCATTTTGATGTACCAAGCTAACTAAGAGAATAAAGCCAAAACCATAAAGTCTTGTGATGTTAAGATTACCTTTGCATGTTTTTCATGATTTGTGTGTGTCTGTGTGTGTGTGTGTGTGTGCGCAAGTATGAAAGCAACTGAAATGACACTTCACCCACACCTGACACATTCAAGTGATCTGAATAAAGTTTATCTGACAAATCATCAAAGTCTCAACAACACAAATGGTGACACCTCTGATATTACCTTAAATGCACACATTTCAGAAACGGCTACATAAAATTTAGAATTTCTATTTTATTTCAGCACAATTTTGACAGGACCACTGGTCATTAGTAAAAATGTGTTTCAAATTTAGCATTGTATAATATATTATGATATGTGATATGAGAAGTATGTTACTACAGATTTTATCACTTGACTTTAATTCAAACTTTATTAATCCCTCAAGGGAAAATTTGTTTGGAGCACAACACACATACGACAATCATTAGATTGAAAAAAACAATAAAAACAACAAACTTATATAGAAAAAGATCAAATCCATCAGTATTGCTGCAGATCTGCAAAGCATTTAACAATCAAATTGCACAGGGAATAAACAGTTTAGAGTAGTGGTCAGTTTTGCATACACATAGGCCATATTGATGCCCTGATGAGGCCATAATGCCTGTTGCTTTCTGGAGGATGTGTTGGTTACAAAGGGAAAACAAATCTCACTGTTTCATTCTTATAAACAGAGTTTAACAACATTATTCAGGCTATTTGTATCTTTTTTCTGTGAGACCACTGAACCAGCAAATAAAAGACTAGCAAAAAAAGACTTTCAGTGACAGAGCATTAAAAATGACAAAGAATAACGGGGCTGACAGAAAAACAATCAAGTTTACAAAGGAGGTGAATTCTTTGTTGCCCCTGCATCACAATAGCATCAATGTTCACATCAAATTTGACTTTATCCTCAAATGTTGTTGCCAAATCTTTGTGCGATTTAACAATTTCCACACTTGGATCATGTTTATCATCTATGTCCAGAAAGTTAAAGATTAAGAGATAAAATCTGAGGGGAAGTGGCCATGGTCTGTTTGATGCCCTTAAAGTGGAGCGACTGAACATAACTTTAGTATCTGAGTAGCAGCCACTGATAAAGACCCTCTGCTCTCTGTCAGTCGCGGCGAAAGAAGCTGAATAAGACAGATTAAAATCACTGAGTGACTATTCAATTAAAAGATGACCCTGCATCATATAAAATGCTGAAGAAAAATGTGCAAACCAAAGCCTTGTGTGAGCGTGTGGCTTTTTTAAAAGTGTTTATACAGATTATTAAGTTGAAAAAACTTAGCATCTCTCACACCTCTCAGCCATAATGGAACAGGTTTCCCATCCACAAGTGTCAGGACAAGATATACTTTTCTCAGAGGTCTTTATTAGAGCAACAGGTCTAAAATGATTGTGCTGTGAAGGACTGGGGAAGGACACCTCCAAGCTGGTCAGCACAGAATTGCAAAGTACACCCACAAACAAGATGTGGACCAGAGTCCTTCCTCCTGATGTTTACATATTTTAAAAGCATCTTCCTGCCGGATGACAGTTTCACTGTCTGTGGGGACAGACTCTGAAGTGAGTGAATTTTTCAGAAAAAGTGTTTTTTTTCTAAACAAGAATACAAATTGTTGATAATATTTGGCCGATTGTCATCGGTTATTCCATCAATTTTAAGATGTTTGTTGTCATAGTCACTATTTCTCTTAATGATTGAAGACATAGATATGTGGCGCTGTGTCACAGAGTGTTCAGAGTTGTTGCACAGGTGACTAGTGATCATGTGTTTTCAAAGACCTATGAATCTGGAAGCAATTAAAATCCCAAGACAAAATACAAGGCACCAGGAGAAAGAGTATTAAGCCTGTCAGTCACCTCCAAAGTCAGCTGAGTAGCTGAGGAAATGCTTGTTCACTGGTAAATGTAAACAAGGGTAAAGAAGAGCTGGGGAAACTCCCCCAGGCAGCTAGATTTCCTGCTGAAACCAACCAAAGTAATACGGAAGCCTGTAAAGTAATATCAGTCTCGTTCTTTAAATCATATTTTTACATATTAGCCTGTTTTAACATAAACAGCACATACAAAGAACTGGCCTAACCAAAACTACAAGGGACAAAAACAATAAAAGAACTTCATGCAAAAAGTCAAAGAGCAGCACATCAACATAATATAATTTTAGCACTGAATAATTTGAGGTGATGTCTCATTTGCATCATGAACTGGTAAAAGTGTGTTCTCCATGTCAGTATGACTATGCATGACTATGTGGTTGGGATGTTAGGACCTTTACTGACAACACTGCACACATCCTCTGTCTTGTAATAGACATTATTAGTTTTGAATTATTTAGTTTTGCACATTACACAGAGAAACTTTGAGCAGTTTGCATCAGATTATTAGTTTTAGGGGAGAGTGAGGTACAGTAAAATGAACCAGTGGTTAAGTTGACCTGTATCTAGGCATCTGTGAACAATTTTTGTCATATGACCACAAAGTCAGGAAGCACTAATTCATTAGCTGTGATGGAGAGAAGCATGTAGCAGATTTTGTATTTTTTTACACACAGAAGTATTTTTTTACACAAATGCAGTGGTTTGGTTGTGAGCAAGCAAGTAAATTAGCATGTCAGGTGTAATGATTGTTATGACAAAGCACATTTATCCAGGTCTAAAAATATATGTTAACATGTTGGTGACATTTATAAAAACCATGTGTATCACCTAATTAAAGATTAACATGGATTCCTAAAACAGACCATATATTTTCAAAAATTGTGGCAAAGTGAGTAAAGGCTGTCAAGTATCGAACCACAAGGCACTAAAGTCACTGCTGTATGAAAACCTGCTGATACAGTCTCCCAGTTACCTTCAACATGTCCCTTATCACACATATCTGTTGCTCGCACAAACCAAATCCACTCCATTCAGGAGATCTGAGATAGATTCTACAGATAATTTTCCTAATTATTCTGTACTTTACTGTTTAAATCAGATCTAAAAGTCCATGGTACTGAATGGCATGACTCTTTAACTATGCATCACATTTATAAATAGTTTCATAGCTACAAAAAAAACAGAAGTATGTTGTCTGTACTTGATCAGTATCTTCTCAAGGACTCTCCTGCCAGACAGGATGTGGTACTGTGACTGTCTGACCCTGAATGTGATTAGGATGCCACCTGGGATGTATTAAAGATGCTTCTTCTAATCAAGACCACCATTACTTTCACAGGACTTATTTAATTGCTTTCATTGAAAATAGTTATTTCTTTTATAGTTTCATTTGTTAGGAGACAGTGAAAGATTGGCCTGTCTTACCCCTCTCTCCCTTTCACATGCAGATATTATCATCGGTAGACAATCTGCACAATCCCATATAGTGAGGAATGAAATTTTTGAAATTTTATTAAAATTTAGCTGTCAGAGAGGTAACAACAACAAAATAACAAGTTGGAATCTCTCAGTTAAATCATAAAATATATGACACTACTCACCTTTACCTTAAAGCTGTGAATGGAACTTGAGTTTGTGAAACAAGCACTCACTTAACAGCCACTGTGCAAACTTTGCTAAAATAACTGAGTGGCTACCAGATATAGTACATAGCATTCAAATATACTGTAATAATAAATAAACAGTAAATATATACATTTATCAGTGTAATGTTACCGGGTATACATCTGTTTCTTCATCAGTCTTACTGAGCTACCTGAACAATCAGCTCGCACAGTTGGTATTTGGTCATTTAATGACAGCTGGGATAGCACTTCCACAACCCTTAAGAGGACTAGTGGTTAGGATGAAGGATAGATGGATGGATGGATGATTAAATGCTGTTTCTTTGTTGCCTGTGCCTGCGCCAGAAGCTGGTTTTAAAGTAAAACTGAAAGCCTGAAAGCTGCCACCATGCCCTGATCCTTCTCTGGAGTAATGTTACTCTTATATGTAATGAATATGATCCTGCTTGTGCTTACTAAGTTATTGTATACCCACTGCTACTTCTTAAATGTAGAGTAGTGGGAGTAGGAACATCATTAGCATAGATAATATTTTGGTGCTATCTGGTGGTATAAAGATAAACTGCATGACAAGACATTTGAATTGATATATGCACATAGTAAATACATGCAAGATTTCCAGATACTGACTATTGATTTTACCTGAAATTAATCATACTTTAAGTGTTTCATTTACATGTGCTCACAGTGTTGTTTTTGTTGCACTGTAGGCATGTGTTAAGATGACACAAAGAATGCACATGACAAAAATAAACAAAACACTGAGGACTACAGCTGATGCACAGCCCTTGCAGCAGGAGTTGTAATAGTAGCAGTAGTAGTAGTGATGATGATGATAATGATGATGATTCTTCTTCTTTTGTTTTTTATTTGTCAAACAACTTATGTGTATTACTGCTACCTAATGATTTACACTGTAGTATTACTGATATGACTCTTGTCTGGCTAAATTCTGCTACCAAGCACATTCAGAGGTAAATGAATTAACCAGGGATAGGTTGCACAAGTGCTGCGTTTTGCATTCTTCAGTTAGGCTTTAGTCTTTTGTTAAGTTGGGTGTCCATGTTACACACAGTCAGGGGCCCAAAGCTTGAGGTTAACATGTGTTTGCATGCTCCCTTTAACGGAAGAAACCTCCAGCAGAACCAAGCTCATGGTGTAATAGTGTTTATGTGACAGGTGTAACTGATGAGGTGATTGTTTACTGATTTATCTACATAAATCAGAAGGTGTATATTGATGATGGGACTGCTGACCTATTACCATCTGGTGTATGAGTGGTACCGAACAGGCAACAGAACCTAGTTTTAAAAACTATGACTGAATTAATATCTGACTTACTATGAATGCAGAACACACGGACTGTGGCACAGCCAATAGTCTGACTCAACTGTGGTGTGTTACAGGGGCTGTCTGTGTCTTTCCTCAAGGAATTGGTTGTAAGAGTATGAAAAAGCCCTGGCACCTATTGTTCAGTAAAGTTTCCATGTCTTTTCTGCATTCACAAAACTTATAGAAAAACAGTATTAATGTGGTCTGAGCTAAACAGATGAAGTTAATAACATTGATCATGTCCTGTCAAGGGGTGGGATATATTAGGCAGCAAGTGAACTTTCACTTCATGGAGTCGATGTGTTAGAAAAATAGTTAAATGTAAAGAGCTGCTTTGACAAGGCTTACACTGTGATGAAAACATAATGACTGCCTGAAGTCTGAAGCCCATGGACATCACCTCCCTGGAGATGATTTGCCAGGCTTTCACTGCAGCCAACTGAAGGTGGCTGCACTCAACATAAACAGAGAGTAGAGCCCTTTAGACTTCTGTCAGCAGTCCCATCATCAATAAACACCAGTGAGCCCGTTCAGTGGTAGACGTACATGCCCATACCATAACACTGCCTCCACCATGTTTGACACATGATGAGCTGTTCCTTTCCTTCACCATGCATTTTTTTTCCCATCATTCTGGTACAAGTTAATCTTGGTTTCATTATTCCAAAAAATCTGATTCCACAAATGGGGAGGCTTTTTAGGTGTTTTCTGGTAAAGTCTAATCTGGTTTTCCTGTTCTTGAATGTTACCAGTGGTTTGCACCTTGTTGTACACCATCTGTATTTACATTTACTTTTGAAAATGTATCTTCTCCAGAGGATTCTTGACTTCTGTTGATGTTGTGAAAAGGTTTTTCTTCAGCAAGGAGAAGGACTCTGTGATTTAGATCCTTTAGACACTTTAGATGTCTTCTCTGGTCTTCCAGGCCTTTTCGATGTTGTCAAACCGCTGCCAAATGCCAACTCAATACCTGATATCAAGTCCAGACTACCTTTCTACCTTCTACCTTGTATTAAAGTAATGAGGAAATGGTATGAACCTGGTCAATTAACATCTTGTCAGTCAATTGTCCAAATACATTTGAGGCCCTGAAAATGGAGATACCCTGCACTCTGTAAGACTGTAATTCCTAAATGGTAAATGCCATATCTTTGTGAAACCTCTTACAATGAAGCAGAAAGTCTACATTTCAATAACATGTTGATTATTTAGTTAGAAATTAATCATGGTGGTGTATAAAGGCAAAATCATCAAAACTGTGCCATTTTCATAAAACTGTACATTAATTAAACATATAAAACATAAGTGATTGCATAAGTATTTATCTCCTTTAGTCACAAAGTCGCACAGTTAGGGGAGATCACCTGAGTGAGGTGAATGTGTTTCAAGGAATGTAGTATAATTACAGCTGTATCTGGAAAATCCAGTTACTGGTGTATTAGTATATAGGCCAAAAATAACACCATAAAGACCTCTTTGGCATACAATTAAATCAATTAAAGAGGTGTGACCGGGATAAAACATACACTACTCACAAAAAGTTAGGGATATTCGGCTTTTGGGTGAAATTTCAGGATGAACCTAAAATGAACTATAACCTTTACAGGTGAACTTAATGTGACCTTCCCTAAACTTTT
>JAUMHL010000021.1:7444793-7477185 GCA_032362345.1 Sandelia bainsii | reverse complement strand
TGTGAACTTTTTACGTTTTCCATAAATTTCACCCGAAAGCCAAATATCCCTAACTTTTTGTGAGTAGTGTATATTCAAGTATTTTTGCCCTTGTGGCCCCACTGTCAAAATTAAATGCAGTTCATAAAATATGTGCTAGATGGAGCAAGAGTCAAGGTGAAGATCGGGCTCCTCTGCACCTCCTTAGTTATTCTTCGCCACATGAGTCATCAAGAATAATCTGCATCTTGCCAAAACAACTTGTCCTACTTTATATATGAACACTCAAATAAGATACCCATATGTAATGGTTAAAATGAGCATTCATTTCTAAACGATAGACATTAATATGCTAATAACAGCCTTTACTCTTCTAAGAGAGCTTTCCACAGTGGGTTGGTTCGTGGCTGGAGTGATTTGCTGGAGACCATTAGTGACCACAAACTAAGGTGTGTGGCAAGTCCTGACTTTCAGTCACTGTTCCAGTTCATCCTAAAGGTATTGGCTGGGTTGAGCTTTGTACAGGTCAGTAAGGTTTTTTCCTCAGATGTTTGCAAACACATGTCTTTGTGGACCTCACCTCTTTGAATCAGTCTGTTTTTCTGTGACGTCTTCTCACTGGTGTCAGGTGGGTGTAGTCTGGTTGGAAAAAGGCAGTGATGTGTACTTTAGTGCACAAATCAGGATTTGAGCATCATTTAAATAAGAATCCGGAGACACTTGTGTGAGTAGTTTAGTCAATTTCAATTTGATGAAACCATACCCACACAGTCTTGGTGGTGCAGATTCACTGGGGGAAAGTTAAACCTTTTAAATTATGAATGTTTAATGGTGCAGACAGATACGTCCGATTTTTAATGAATTTTCAGAGGCTTCATCTGAGACTGAGTATCTAACCTACAACAAAATAACTGAAAAAAAAATCTACCACTTCAGTAGTGTAACTGGTGTGTGGCACTATACTCATGTCAGCAATCTAAAGTGTGATTGCTTTTAATCCAATGATTTACAATTTTGAGAAAAGGATAGGTTCAAAATGTTTAAACTTGCCTCAAGGGAGTACTCACATACAGACAGATATTTTGCATCAAATACACACACACACACACACGTGTAAAATGTGCAGTTTGCAGTTGTGTGCAGAAATATATGATACAGTTCAGGGTCTGTGGCTTCAGGCAGTACAGACATTAGGAACAATTTTAGTTTTTAATGCGTAACTACACTCTATTTAAAAAAAATAATCACACAGAGTGATATATGACCTTGATATGAAGTATTTTTAAGCTAAATTTATACTGACTGTTTTATTTCCGCTGAATCCTGTGGTTGTGATCTAATAGCCAGAACTCAAAGTTTCAGAGGATGAGCAGAAGTGTGATAACACAAATACAGATACTGGAGAGCCTCGTGTAGTCACTCAGGTTCAAGATATCCACACAGTGACTCTCTTAAAGAGCTATAAATTTGCTTTTAGTGACCAGTGGACTCGGTCTGTGCTACACTGAATTGGTCAATCTTCCCTGTGTCCCCTGTCCAAAGCTATTCTTCCCCACCCCCACTCCCCATGCCTCTCTTAAATTAGTGTTTCTTGCACATCTCTTCCAACATGAATCCTGGGCCAGAGGTTTGAGCCAGTTTTTATTATTAACTCTTTGTAAAAATGCTGCATGAGCTCTGGCATGAACAAATTTCATCTTCATTTGCCGTACGTGCTTTGCTAAATATTTTATCTTCCATTTGTTGATGTAGGAAGTCCCAGCCCATGAGTTACCACTTGGCTGCCTCAGCTTTATCAGCTATCGCTTTATCTCATCGTGTGGCTGTGGTGGCGGGGTAATAAACACTCCTCTGCTCTGTGACACTTGCTCTGGCCTTTAAATACAAGGTTCCCCAAGTCTAGTAATTATTCTATTTATCAAAGTACTATTTGTGTAGTTTGAAAGGGCTGCACATTATAAAACATTTCAGTTTCAAATGGACACGGGCTTTAAAATGTTTCAGTCTGTTCTGATGCGATCATAGAAAAAACAACTCTTATTAAAGATGGAGAGAAAGAAAGAAATAAGTAACTGAAAAATGAACTGGCCATAGCTGAGTGGTTGGTGAAAATGTGCAGAGTTTATCAAAGTTCTACTATTTCAAGCACATAGACCATCAAAATGTTGACTAACCACCAAATTGACCATTATTGCATAGTTTGATGCAGATATGGATCTAAATAGCTTCAGGTTAGTGAACTGTACTCGTTAGAGTTTTGTGTCAGAAACACACCTGTTTTTAGATGTATATAATGTTTTATAGTTAAATAGAGCTGCCAGTAGAGTGATCCGTAAAAAGTGTTTATCAGATGACTGCAGACAGGATGTTAGTAGTTCAGATTAAGTTTTCTTTGTTATGTTGCCTGTACCAACACCAACAAATACTGAAAAGTTGCCCATTTACCTCTGCATCCTGAATCAAGCCTTGGGAAATAGATGCAATTTAGTAACAATTTCAGATACTAAACTAGCTTCCAAGTAACAGACAAATGAGATGGGAATTATTTGACATCTGCATTATACACTATACTGAAACATGAATGAACTTGTTGCATATGGGAAACACAACGATGTGTCATGCACACTGGGTCAAGTCAAAACTGTTATTCCATTTTTGTTTCCATTGATCAGTAACCACTGAGATTCTGTGAGTAATTTGTGGTTTAGAGGGAAATGACTGAAATATAAAAGTTTGTTTATGTTTTAAAGAACTACTCTGCTCTTAATGCAAGTCATGTTCTTCAAATAAAAATGAAGTTCAGAAGTTTACATCTAAGTAAAAGGAAGCAGAAAGTCTTTCATGAACCAAAAATCCACCTGCACACATGCAAGACCCTCGTGATATTCACACAGGAAGGAAACTCACGTCAAACCTGCCACTTTTTTGTCCCCTCATCTGTGCCCAGACTGCACATCTTCTTGCATTTCACATACATGTGTGTTTGTGGTGTACTGAAAATGATCAGTGCAATGAGGGTGTTAAACTGAAGAAAAAAAAGCAGCAGCGCAGCAATGCGAATGCTCTGCACTGTGGTCTGCTCTTCAATTAACCAGGAAAAATAACTTGTCAGATTTAAACTGACAGGTTTCAAATAAAGACCCACCTATCAGTCTGCTGCTGTAACTCAGCAGTGGAATATATGGAAATCAAGTTGATTATCAGGAGGCAAAGCCTGAGTTGGTGTAACTTTCCAGTGGTCATGAACAAAACCCATGTGGGTGTGGGTGCTCAAACATGTGAAACACCTACAGATTTCATCAAGACTTTACTCATTTACAACTCACTTCATCATTTCACCAAATGGACATTATTTCTATTTACTTCATGAGCGCATATTTCCACATTCAAATAAATATATAAAAAATGCTACAATTAAATCAGTACCTTAGTGTTAATTGACTCTCAATATCTATACAAGGCAGAATATTTGTTCATGCTTCATATGAAAAAACATCATAGAACCATATTATGCAACTCAACGCAGTTATTGCTTGTCATATGAGTCCTATTCAACATAGGAAACCTTTGGGTACAGTGATGAGTGAGAGTCAACCCTGCCCAAGACACTATGAGCAGTTTATATTTTCTGATTGGAGTAGAACACTAAAACACAAAGCCCTTCACCCTCAACTGTTCAGATCTCATACAGACCAAAGAAGTTAGCATAATGTGCATGACTGAGATGCGTTGGCTGTGATACATTCACATAAACTCTGTCGTATTTCTGCAGGTTCAGGGTGGAGCCGAGATAGCTCTCTGTGGTCCAGGCATGGCCCGACTGATGAGCGCAGAAACCTGCTCTGTGGGCCTCCATCAGTGTCAGATGTGAGGTATATCCCGTTCTCCTCACGAACACATTGTGAACATATGAGGCTGTGGGGGAGCAATGCTTAAAGATCAACTCCACTCGTGTGTAAATATGGTAGAGTCCGCTCTTGTTGACCTGCAGAGCGCCATCTTCAACCCGGTATATCACTCCTCCAGACAAGAATGCCTGACCGAGCCTGGGCTCCCATCGCAATGTCTTACGAAATTCATCCTTTTCAATCCGCCCTGCAAGAGGAGAGATGTGATGTTACCAAATATGTAGATTTCAAAAGTACAGGTTATGGAGTGTCGCTTAGATTTGGATAAAAAATATTACCTATCACATGTGCTGCAATTCTTGTGTCCTTTTCTTCTGCATTCATCTCAGGTTCGTAGACACCTGAAACAGCCCTCAGATTAGTCACTTCATTTCCAATATATGGGAATATTTTCACTTCACTGGGGATGATTGATGTGTGGTGGGACATGTTTAAACATACCAATTTGCTTCTCAGCTGTATTAAACTCGGTCACTGGTTCACCCTTTAGTAAAATGAAAGAAAGATGGAGACATCTCAATACCACATCACACAGACAGGGCTCTTTTTCAGTTCTCTCACAGCACAAGTCATAGAGGATATCCTGTCTCACTGGACGGGTGACCACAGATGGAACAACTAAGTCCTTGGTTTGCATTTTTAAATGTCAAAGCAGGGCTGGGGTATATTAACACTTCAAACTATGGCAAACTAAAATGAATTAATTATTAGTCTTTGTAGCTCTGTGTTAACTTTCCAGATGTTTTCCATGCTCCTACCTTACACCTATCACCCCCTCTGTATGTAAAGGTGAGAGAAGTCACACCTTTTAAATTTATGCAGCCTCCATTAAAACGGTACAAGAACCAATGTTATACAAATATTACACTATTATACAACTATTCATAATGCTATTATGACTGCCCAACAATTACTACACTTTCATTTCAATCTTTTTTTAAAATGTTCTACTTACTGCTGTCACAGTTTTTCATTACTTTTTCAACCTCAAAACCTTTTCACACTGCTTTAGTTATCATTACCCTAGCAACATAAGTAACAACTCAGAATTTGAATGTCTCCTGTGTCTCCTTTCTGGCTTTTTCCATGTTCACATCCATTTGCTTCTTACCTGTCTCATCTCTCTCAGTTCGGTCTGCATGTTGTAAATCTGGTAGGCTTCAAACCCCAGGGCTCCAAACACAAGCAGGAACAGCAGCATCACAACCAGGGCCAGACAGGGGCTAACTCCCATGAATCCCCGACTCTTCTGATGGCTCCTCACCCTCTCCTGGGCAGGCGGGAAGGACCAGCAAGGTACCAGATTCGGAGGCTGACCAGAGCGCTGTGTACCCCCACCCCCGTCCACTAGGTACACCTGTGGCAATGGATAGCACTGGTCACAGCTCATGGTGAAAGACCTACTGTGAGACACAATGTGTGTTCATATGTCGCCTCTGCATGAAAGAGGTGTGTACTTTTGTCTGAGCACATCTGACTTAAAAGGCCAGGCTTCAGCTGTCAAGACATTTACCACCCACAAAGCCCTCCCACATGCACCATTAGCTGAAGACAGGTTCATCGCTTCTCATACCAACATGAGACAAGAAACTATCAGCCAATCAAACCGCCCATCATCTGTTCCTCTGATTAGATCTGCTTTGCTGCATGCATTCATTTATATGTGCAAATCTGGGTGTATATGCTTGCTAGTTTAACTTTGTCTTTGCACTTTTCAGCGAGCACATAGCTAAGTGTAAAGAGGAAGGAAGCTAGAGGTTACAGCTGACCCCTACTTCACTAACCAAGACCGACCTTTTCACAAATTCCACGAAAGGAAAGATTTAGCGACCACAGACACCTGCTCAGCACTTTACATGTACTAGGTCTGGGGTCCAGGAAAAATACATTTTAATCACTGCTTCTCTCACACACTCTAAATTCTAATTTATTTATCTTGCATTACTCTTTGCGGGCCCCAGTGTGTTAGTAAACAGTGATACAGCAGTTTCAGTAGAACACAGCGTATTCTTGGTGGGAAGACACTGCTGCCACATGAAAAGGACGTATGTCTCTGCATTGGCTTTTGTGCTGGCTGCTTCTGAAGAGCTGGTAGCGAGTCAGGCAGCGATACTTTACAGAGGTGAGAATTAACCCTAACCAATACCTCAGAGATGAGTTTACAGGAAAGCTGAATATATACACTGCTTCCCCACTCAGTGAAGAGTTAATACCATTGTGGTCTTTCTGCAATTTCTGGTTTGTCTCCTAGGACACAGGGTAATCGAGCTGCTTTTTCATTGCGGTTGCAGCAGTTTCCATAAGACATGAGTGGTAATCTGTACCCTAATCAAGAAAATCAGTTTCCAAATATTAGTTAAGTGTTTAGTGGGCTTTTGATGGTTTTTGATAAAGGGTATCTTTCCAACCTCATAGGTGGGAACTTATTGCAAATAAAAACCAGCCTTGCAGTTAAAGGTGCTGCAGCAGTGCTGCCTCACAAGAGCCGTCACTAAAACTTAGGCACACTGTTTATTGATCTGTCATTATAATAAGCCAGCATTACATATTGTGTAAAAATTAACTTTGAGGTTTCTGTGTTTCTGTGCAAGAGCTTCCTGTAAGGGAAGCTCTCCAGCCTTAGCTTCTGTATGTCCACTATTGTAAAAGTTTTGTTTCATTTCTCCAAGCCCCTGCACAAAGGGACACCCACCTTGCAGTGTGCACACAAAGCTCTAACCAAATGAGTAACTACATCAACCTTAACCATAAACTGCAAAGAGCTGATGTGTCTGTTTCCCAGAAGTGTCGTGCTCAAAACGGTCCTCGCAGCAGCAGTGGCAGCAGCAGCACAGAATTGGTTAGGTGGGAGGGTGGGGTTTTGGGTTCCAACCAGGTCGTTTTCAGAGTTACTGCTCCAGTTAATAAAACCAGACAAAGGGACTAAAATGAATCACTGAATCAGCAAGAATTTCTATCAATTATGGTTTCTCACACGGCGTCTCTCCTTTCTATTACATAATGGAGGTAGTTGTGGTCGTGGTGACTGACTGATGACTGAAACAGAGTAATGCCTGAAATGCCTGAAAGTATTTCTAAATGATGTTACTCATGCCTTTTTTGCAAACATGCCATTTCCCTGATGCAGCACGCATTGCAAATGGGTCTTTAGTTTGAAATTGAAACATATCTAATCATATATAATAATTGTGTAATTAATTTCCTATCATAAGTTATTGTGATTCTCAGTCATAAGTTAAATTTTCACACAATAAGACACATACATAACATTTTTGGTTTACATTTTAACAAAAAAAAAAATAGAATTAGATTTTTGTAAAAGTGAAAAAGGTTTATATGAGGTGATTTTTTATATATGCTGCCACAGTAATTTTATTTTCGTTCACACAAACCACCACCACTCAGACAGTATCTGAATGAACAAAGGATATAGAAGAGGTTTCATTAAATATTTGACTGCAACAAAAAACTGTATTTCATGATCTAAAAATGTCATGTGTCACAGTCCTCATCAGAAGAAGAGTAACAGTCTAGTCCCAGAACATGTCCTGTCTGCTCATCAGTTGTGCAAGCTCTTGATTTCTCAGTTATCCTCTCTGCTGCTCCACAGTCTGACTTATGTTCTTGGATGCCACCTTCCAGTCTGACAACCAAACCAACTGTTGTCCCATCATTGTTCTCTGTGCCTCTGCTCTGTAATGAAAATGTCTGTCCTGATGGAGAATTATTGAGGTTTGGTAGTCCAGACTGCAGCACTCTGGCTAGGTTTTGTGTTTGAGAAGAGCTGAGCTGAACTGATGATCCTCTGAACGCAGCAGCAGCCACTGCCAGCCGTGTACGGTCAAAGGAGAGTGGCTGGTCCTGGTTTTGGGAGACTGCCTCTGTAGTTTCTGAGATTGGGTTAGTGGGGACTGAGGTTTGAAATCTGGTCTCTGAATAGTTGAGAGATTTCTGTGTCTCAGTGGCTGAGGTTTTGTGACACTTTGTCCAGTTACTGTCCAAATCACTCTCACCTCCACTGCATTGACCGCAGTTCTCATATGAGTCACTGTGCTGAGGGTTTCTGACTGTAAATGAGAGCGACAACACATAGAGAAATGAAATGTCAGAGGCCTGTCAGCTACTAGTGTGTTAAAGGAACAGTTCACCCAAAACGATAAATCAGTCAAATCAGATCAAACAAGTTACGGTAATAGAAAGGTATGCAGTCACAATTGGTAGAAAAAATTAAAAAGTTTCAGCCCAGTGATCAAGAGATGTTAAAAATTTCCTTTCCTTCCATGGACCTGCATCTCCAGCAGAACTCATGAGACAAACAAAAAACACAAGGCATAAACATATTGTTAATTAATATCTATATTTTAATATATATCTTACATTTGAATTTAATTACCATTTAAGAAAAGGTCTAAAAGTGAGGCTGTCTTAAGCATCCAAGTGTAGTTACTGTAGGGTAGTAAAAACACATGATATGAATAGTTTCAACACTGAAAAATGTGATTTCTCAACAACTTTTAATTTAGGCAAGAGATACTGACCGATGTCTGGAGACTCTTGTATCTCTGCTTTCCTTTTACAGTATGCTCGAGGTGTCCACGGCTTGTGTTTACAGGAAGGGTCAAGCACTCGTAGTTTGGAAATGAAGCTCTTGTACTCTTTTTCTAAAGCTTCAATGTGCTGCTGGAACTCAGCTATCTTCCTCTCTGGATAATGAGAAAGCTGGGACTGCTGAGAAGGAAAAGACAAAAACAGGCGGCGTTTTCAATCATGAGCAACCAATGACAACTACAGTGGAACCTGCGTTACAAAAAAATAAAACACTTACCTGCAAATAATACTCTATCTCATTCTTGATGCTGGGGATCCATTTTTTCACAGAGGAAGCCGAGTTAAGAGTAGCCTGTGGAAGACAACGGGTTGGCTCAAACATCTAATGCAAATTAAAGACTGCAGATGTGTTGTTTCTTCATTACCAGCTTGGGTCTCCGCTTGTGTACATCTTTGATGCGTCCCTCTGCACAGGAGGTAACGAAAGACAGATTAGCACTAACGTTACTGTAGCTAACGCGTACAGCTGGCAGTCCGTACAGCACGGCGTTTCTAACAGACAAATGTTAATTTAATGTCAGTGTTTGCTATGGTTACTGGCTACATACCCTCTCTCTCCTTCTGAAGCCACAGTCTGTTCAGTCTTCCTTGTTGCTTCTCTTCGTTTCTCGCCATTTTCGACTGACTTACTCCTGAGTGAGTTTGCAAGCAGACATGCAGAAGCGCGAGTCAGGCAAAACAAAGTCACGTGACACGATGCAGCTCTCACACGGTACTAACATATCGCGAGAACAACTCTAAGCGTCATTTTGAAAATAATGCCAACTTTTTAGTTCGTTCTATTTCTTCTCTGTTGTTTTTCCTTTCAGAAGATTGCAACCTCTTATTTACATAATTTAACACCTTGTGAGAGATTAGATTAAAGTGGCAATATTATGCTTCATTTAGGGTTTATATTTTTTATTCTGATGCTTCTTTGATACAAGATTATATCATTTTAAAGTTTAAAAAGTGCTAATCCATGTTTTAATGTGTCTTTATGCAACAGCTTCTCTGAGCTTGAGAGTGACGACTCGTTTCCAGGCAGATAACTCAGACATACAGTTTAAGATACACAGCGCTTTCTGTGACCTATAAAGACGCAGTTCACACAGCTACGATGCCACCATGGTTAAACAGTGTGTGGCCACTGGCTGTTCTCATGAAGCTTTATTCATAAGGTTAATCCACATGTTATGTTTGTTTTGTTGTTGTTGTGTCAGTTTTTTTTACAGCAGACTTTATATGTTTCTATTTTCAAACATAATTATGAGTTTATCTTTTCTAGGTAACGAACAACAGAAAGTATTCACACCCGTTTACTATTGTCACATTTTACTGGTTTGCTTCATTTCCTCAAGTCTGCTGCTGAAAAATCTATGAAGCTGCCACCACCCTGCTTCACCATATGCATTGTATTAGTCAGATGATGCTCAATGAGTGTGTTTGCCAAAGAGTTTAATTTTGTCTTGTTAGAAGATATAATGGGATCTCAAAGTCTTAAGAATTTTGGTAACAATTTAACTGAATAAAATACGTTTATTACACTATGTACTGATTTTTTTTACATACTTAAAACTACCTTTACAGGTTGTTGATTTATCTGGAATACTTTGCATTTTAAAGTGAAAATGTGTCAATCCATTTTTATGCCGTTGAGCATTTTCTCATGAAAGGAGTATTGTTCTATAGAATATACAAGCTTTGGAATGAAAAAAAAAAAAACACTATAGTGTTTTTTGTAAACTAGATTTTTAAAAAGTCCCACCATGGCCTTCTCAGGTCTTTAGTGGTTTTGGCGTTTGATTTTTTTTTACACCATACAGGAAGAAACACATCATAGAAAAGGCACAATTGCATCACCAGTTAGTAATCAGCAGTTAGTCTCATCCTCAATAGTGATCCTGTTCATCTCACACCTTTACAGAGTTTCGTATGTGAAATGTATATTGTAGCTTTAACTGCAGTTTCTTGCTTAATAACTGGGTGTGAACCACAGCAAGACCAAGACCAGCTTTATAAAATAACAAAAAAATTGCAGCAGATTGAATCAAAATGATACAACAACATATTACAACATAATCTCTGCAATGAATTGTGCATGTGAAAAGTGAAGTGCCTGGCATTGTGAGACTGCAACTATGGTAATGCTTTAAGCTTAATGATGGTATGGTAATGTTAAGCAGGTGTAGTATTTACTACATTCATCAGTTAGGCATGTTAGCAGGCTAACCTTAGCTTATGAGCAAAAAATACAAAGTAAAGCCAAGGCTTAACTGGAAAAAGTTAACTTTTTACCCAATGATACAACTCGTCATTTGAGAACCATTAATGTCTGTAATTTTATGGCAATCCATCTTTTAGTTGTTGAGTGGACAGGCCAACTCATAGGTCAAATAAATGTAGTAAATTCCTTCCTACATACAGTACTTATTTCCTTAAGATAAAAGCCCTTAAGCCCAACTTTTCAGTCAGTACATCTGAATGACTTTTATCTTTGTATTCAATTTTGTTTCGACCAGGTAATTTATAAAAATAAACAAGCCTAAAAAAAGAACAAGCCTTCAACACATTTCACAGCAGACTTTGATACAAGGTTTGAGATATGATGTTATCGGTGTTTTGAGTTCCTGAACATCTACATTTTCAGTTCCTGTCAGTTGCTCTTTTAATTTCTCCCCCTCTACTTGATGAGAAGCATCTTTCTCTTGAGTAAAGTTGCAATGTTCTCATGTTCTACTGTGTCTCCACTCTCTGCCACTTGCAGTGGTGTCTTCCCCACATTATTTGTTGCGTGCAGATTCACCTTCTTATTCCGTCCCATGTGCCCAGCTTGGCCCCAGCTGACAAGCCTCTTCACTACCTCCTGGTGTCCACCGTGTCCAGCACAGTGCAGAGGTGTGTCTTTGCTGTGATCTGTAGCGTTGACCTGTGCTCCGGCCTCCAGGAGCAGAACAGCCACACTGTCACGGCCATTCTCAGCTGCGGCATGAAGTGGTGTCTTCCTCCATGCATTCCTCTCCTCTATCCCCTTGTTGTTGAGTGATTGTAGAAGAGCAGAGACCACGCTGGCATGACCACCGGCTGCTGCATAATGAAGCGGTGTTGAACCATCCATGTCTTTAGCTCCTCCTTTTGCCTTGTGGGACAACAGTGATATCACAGCATCTAATTTTCCCTCCATAGCAGCCAGGTGGAGGGCAGTTCTTTTATCGTTATCAGTGGTGTTTGGGTTGGCTTTGGCTGACAACAGTAAGTCCACCACACAGCTTTCTCCCTCAAATGAGGCTGCCAAGTGCAGGGCTGTCCTCCCCAGCCTGTCCTTGAGTCCTAGATCTGCCTTAGCTTGAAGAAGCTGTATTACGATGTCTGCATGGCCATGTTGACTGGCTAAATGCAGAGGGGTCCGTCCGTCCTGGGCTACCGCATTTACCTAAATAAGAGACACGTAAGTCTCCACAACTGTACTGTAAATATCTACAAAACTCACAACAACTGGTTTGACTTTTACCTGTGCTCCAGCTTCTAACAACAGCCCCACTAAGTCAGACCTGTTGGACTTAGCTGCCAGGTGTAGAGGGGTTTGGGCTTTAGGTCCATTGATATTAGGGTTGAATCCCTTTTCCAACAGTGTTTCCACTATGGGCACACTACCACTGTGGACAGCCAGGTACAACGCTGAGGATAGATCTGATAAAGTAGCATCCAGTTTGGTTTGTTTTGCTACTAGCACACTGAAATGAAAGAAGGTTATTATTTAAGATATAACATTTGTTATGGATCTAGAAAATAAGGAAGAATGATATGGACATTACCCACCCATGACCCACCCTCCATATTTGCCTGTGTCACTTTGTATGTACTGTGTATGTTGAATGTTTACCTATGGTTACGTATTATTGTCATTGTCATTATTAAAAGTGGTCACTTGCTTGCAGTGTGAAAGAAACAGAAAAACATAGTCCTATAATAGTAGAAATTTTAAAGCCATTGTGTAAAATGGGACAATATCTTAATATCTTAGTGGTTGTAAAAATCCACTGTGACAGGCAGCCATGCACACTGCCACAGAGTCAAAAATGAAGGGATGAAAGCAGCTTAAACAGCCATGTAAGCAATGCAATTATCACAATTTCCACACATGCTGTCTTGGAGAAATTGCATAAACTGCTGATTGATTAAGAGAGTGGCACTTGATTTTCAGTTGATGGCTGGATTAAAGTTGACATATTATGTTTAATTTAGGCATTATATTGTAATGTGGGACTCCACTCATGAAAGATTATATGATTTTCAAGTTAAAATACTGCAAATACATCTTATAATCCCTCTTTACGCAACAGCTCCTCTGGCCTTGAGACTGAAACGACTCATTTAAGCTCTTTCCTGACCCCACGCTCCTCTGATTGGCCCAGGGGTGGAAAATGTCTGGGGGGTCAAACCACTGCAAGCTTTGGGCCTCTGACTGTGAGTAATGTGTTCACTCAACTTCATCCAACTTAACATCAGAACATGAAAAGCACACTATGACTCCTTTACATTTCGTCTTTGTAGTCTTTCTGTGCGTTATCTTGGGCAGTGTTTCAGTGTAGAGTGAACTGGTGGTGTAGGGGTAACTGATGTTATCAAAGGAAGGTGATAAACTACTGTAGGGGCGGCATGATAGCTCAGTGGGTAGAGCAATCATTTTCAAACCCAAAGGTGAGAGGTTTGTTTCCCAGCTAAATGTCGAGGTGTCCTAAAACAACACACTGAAAACCCGTACTAGCACCAATATGCACCAAACAACAATTTCCCCAGGGCCATTAATGAAGTATAATTTGTTATTAAACCAACCTTGTGGCTCTATGATGTGTTTTAATATGCCTAGTTTTGGGGCAATATTGCAGGTCTGTGGCTTAGATGAATGAATGAATCTTATGAATTAGATGAATCTGTCTCCTACATTTCCCACAGTGCAACTTGACCACTGACAACTTGTTTTTAGTGGTTCCCTTAAAGCAAGAAATAATTGATAGATGGGGAAACACTTGTATTTGCGGTCACGTTCCAAAGTTAATAACCACTCTTTTAATTCTGTGTTTTTTGTGTAAAAACATAATAAAAATCATCTCATTATAGTGGGTCTTAATTTTAGGCAAATGGAACCTCAGACGAATAACAACTTTCCAGAGGGACAGTTTTCTCTAAGGCCATTGCTTATGTCTTTCTGTCTTGTTTTAACACACACCTGAAGCTCCACACCAGCAAACTGCTGAAACCTGCTGATGATCAACTAACTAAAGGCTGATGGTTAGCAGCACCTGGCTGTAACTTACCCCTTTAAATCCAGTGGAAGCAGTAAGGGGGTAGTTAGTAATGCCCACATGCTTTTTTTAAATTTTGGCTTCATTTGTGTAAAATAAATAATGATACAGTGAAAAAAGTTGCATGTTGTTGTTCGTCAGAGGTTGTATTTGCATAATTTTAAGACCCACTATGATCAGATGATTTTATTATGTTTTTACACACACACAAAAATACATGACTGTATGCATTTGCAAGAAATCAAGTCACTGACAACACATTAGCTTTGAGATTCCTGGCATCTGAATGTGTGAAGGAGACACATACGTGTGATTTAGCAACATTCAGTCTTCATACCTGAAGACTTCAGTGTGTCCCAACTCAGCTGACAGTAAGAGAGGAGTGTACCCCTGTTTGTCACACATTTTCACGTTTGCTCCGTTGTCTATCAGAGCGGCAACGACTCCTCTCTGGTCTTGTCTAACAGCTGAGAAAAGAGCAGAGCCCAGCACTTTTTCACTCACAGCTCCTCTGGCGTTAGCTTTGGGTTGAACAAAACATAGCATGAGCAGCTTTATTCATGCATAATTAACACCAAAAAAAGAAGTCTAGTGCATGTTTATGTTGCATTGATTCAACATGTTAAACAACATTACAGTAAATGGAAATAAGTGTCTTTAATGAAAACACTCACCAAGCAACAGACGGAGAATTGATTCTTGTTTGAGCTTAATGGCTTCATTTAGAACATCACTGTCGACATTAGCCCCTGCATTTAGAAGGACGTTCACAGTTTTCTCATTGTTCCTGGTAACCGCATAAAACAGAGCTGTTTTATTTAGTTTGTTTCTGGCATCAACAGAGGCCCCACCATGCAGCAGCCGTTCAGCTAGCTGCCAGTTGTCTTCCGTGGCTGCCATGTGAAGAAACGTGTCTTGTGTGTGGCTCTTGCTCTGCTTGACTTCCTCATCCACCAGGACTTTCACAGAATGCCTTTTTTCATTTTGTGCAGCCAGGTGAATTGGTGTTTTGCCTTGCAGATCCAGAGTGTAGATGGGAGCGCCAGCTTTTGTGAGGGCCCTGACTATTTCAGTGTTACCCTTGCTGGCTGCTCTGTGAAGAGCTGTCTGGCCTTTATTATCCTGCAGGTCCAGTCTGGCTCCTTTTTGGATCAAGAACTCTATGACAGATAGTTGGCCGTGCTCTGCTGCTACATGTAATAGAGTCTCACTGGATGAATTGACAGTATTGATATCAATGTCTTCTAACAGCTCCTCCAGCAGTACCAGCTCCCCATTTGTAGCAATCCTGTAAATGAGATGTTCTGGTTGAATTTGTGCCGGTTCATCCTCTAATTTTTCAAGTGGCACAGAGATACTGACTTTGTTTTTAGGGCTAAATATTTTAGTTTCTTCAACTGTAAATAAACTAGGAGTTTTTTCATGTTTCTGACTGACTATTCTATGAGTAATTTTATCCATTCCCTCCTTTTCCCTCTCTAGCAAATATCCAATCAGCTGTCTCCTTGTGTCTCGAATACGTTCGTTCACACTGCCCAGATAGGTCTTAATACGCTGGTAAAGGTCAGGTTCTGCTAGCATGAGACAAGGATGGAAAAACTTTCGACATGCTCTTTCTCCTCTGGCCTCCAGGACGTCCAGCACCCTGGAGTTCTGATCTTTGCGTGTCCTGATTGTCAGGATTATGGATCTCTTGGCTGCTGTCATGACACCCTCCATGACAAGGAGATCCAGCAGATCCTCTGTACGTGAGATCCCATAAACCAGATGGCTCCTCTTTGCCCGGATCACATCCACAGCATAGGGGTTGATAAAGTTTGATGCTGCTTGAGCATCAAAATCCTTGTGTATATTAAACATTTAAAATCTTCACACTCAGCAAGTCTGGTCTAACTTGTGGTTCTGGCTGTACTGGTGTGTGTTTATACCTTACTGCTAAGTGAAATACCTTGCCCTGGCAACTAAACACAGACAGGAGCCAAACACCATACAGATCTGACCAGTTCAACCTGCCCTTTGTGAAGTTATCTGACCAACTAACATTGTTACCTGTAATGCAGCATTGTTTAAATTTAAACAAACAGACCTTATCTGTGCAAAAGTAAAGTCAAATTTTTAATTTGAAAACAGTAATAATGACAACAGGTGAAGCTGCATGTGTGTGTTTATGTGTGCGCACATGTGTAAGTGCACATGCGGGAGAGAGAGTAATAGAGGGAGAGAGAGAGAGAGCCCAACCGTTTGTGGGTGAATTAGCATGTGTGGGTGCAGAAGTGATGCACTCCCTGGGTAACCCCATTCTGCTCAATCTCTGGATCACACCCAGCCTACAGTTAAAAGTTGGTGAGATATTTATTAGATATTAAAATGTAACTATTGATTATCTTGTAACAAAAACAAACAAAAGATTTTCCTCTGAAGTTATTTTTGTGTGTGTCAAATGTGCCACCTGTAGGGGGAAGTGGTGGAGGAAGTGTAACTTACTTAGAGTGCAAAAAATAAAACCATTCATTATGCAGCTGAATGGCCTCTGCAAGTATGACACAGAATACACCATTTGAACATTATTTGTGTCTCAACATGTAAGCAGCATTTGAATGCTACTACTACTTTATACTGCTGGGTAATTAAATATATAACACTGCAAATGTTTTATAACATGATATATAAATCTGCAAAGTAACTGGTAACTTTAACTGTCAAACAAAAGTAGAAATTTTCTCTGAAATGTAGTGGAGACGTATAAGCTAAATTAGCATAAGATAAGTACAAGTGTTTTGTATTTATATATCTTGTACTACATACAGGGTCTATACATTTCCAACTCTGCACTCAGTCTTAACATGCAGTTGCCTTGCACTACAGTATAACATATATATTATAATAAACTTTGTGAAATATCATTTTGAATTTAATTTTATTTTATTTAATTTGTTTTCCTTCTTGCTTGCTTTCTTGCTTTCTCTCTCCTTTGTGTTTTTTTTTTTTTTTTCCATTGTTTTTAATTGATTTGCCCTTAGTAAATAAATCCATTATCTGCTTTGGGTACCTTCTCAGGACTCACAGTGTCATGCAGAGATTCCACAGTCATTTCCCGTAAGACACGCCCTCTGCGTGGTGACGTGGGTGTTCCGAGCTTTCCCTCTCCTTATATGGCCAGGAAGCTCTCCTCATTCCGGCGTGATTTCATGCTGCCCCAATTTTAAGAAATCGGAGGTTAAAGTAGATTTGTAGTAGAAGTAGATTATAATTCCCGTTATAATGTTATAATGAACATGTTCATTTGGACCTGACAAACGAATTAGAATAAACCTTTTTTCCCTTCCCTAGATCACAAACTTTCAGAACGTGGTTATTATTTTATTGTTAATGATGGATATTGCGCTAGTTCATGTGTGAATCTGAAGATAAAAATATCTCTAATTAGCTGCATTTGTGCGTCAAATCACCATAAAATCCACAATATGATTTTCTGAGACAACATATAAATAAGAAAACAAGGAGAATTTATTTACCCTTTAGGCTTTATTGTGCATTAAAGACATCTGTGAAGCGTCGGTTGTAGTAACTGTTCTGTTTCTTTGCATGAAATAAGTACAGGTCTGTACTAATTGCAGCATAAAGCAACACTTTATTAGTCAATTTAAACTACAGTGGAATCACTTGGAAATTGAAAGCGAGGTTCATTTGTAACTCAGTCTGTGTCGCCCTCTAGTGTTTTGTTGTAAGCAACATATATAAAATGTATAACCTGTATGCCATATCTGATCTGTCCTGCCACATGCACGTGATGTACTTATCCTCAATGCAGTGATCTAAATGGGACTTAATAACACTTGCTGGATTTACTATAAGTCAAAGCTTCCTTACTATCTTTGAATGGGACTGTGTATAAATTTGAGGTATATGCACATAATTGAAGAGTTTAACAAGAAAATCTAAATTTTAATCCTAAACTAAGTTCAAACCTAAAGTGGCATGTGTTTTATCAGCATTATAAAATAGTACCTTGTCTACAGTAAATGTTTAATTCCATCCTGTGTATTTAAGGACCCATGATTGGCAGGCTCAGTCTGATTTTTGGTAGGAAATCTTTTTCTTTTAATTACATCTGGATTCACTCCTTTAGGTGAGTTTACAGAATACTCACTGAACATACACTATACCATAACTATGTGATTACAGGATACAATTTATCCAGAATATATTGTCTCACAAAACCACACTGGTAAGTTTACTTTTTTATTGAAGTAATGCGTCACTGGTGTCTTTTCATTCATAGCTCAGCCTGAGACTTTACATAGGTTTTAGGATGTTTTCACAGTGTTTTTTTCACATGCTGGAGATTTCTTTATTTACAGCAGAACAGGAAGTAATGTTGAATAACTGAATGATGCAGTTCCACAGACAATTGTCTCATTATTATGTATCAAATCAATGATGTCTTTGATTTCCTCAGCTGAGATTTATTGCTTTCTTCAATCTGTTATAACTTTGGCACAATTAATGTTTGAATGTTATCTCTACACTGACATATAGTGTTAACTAATGACAGTTTTTTTGTTTTCTTTATACTATATTATGTATGTGCTGTGATAAATTGGATATCTCAAGCTCTACACCCCAATTTGCAGAATTGGCCTCCATCAATAAGTCAGCCTGGTCTGTCAACTGAAACACAATCACTCAGCCTGGATCAATACCAGCACTAATGGAATTTACCTTGAGGTACTGGGAACTAGCAGTTCTTGCAACATGTTGCAACATGTTTTATTATTTGAACTCCTGATGTGGCACACCCACTGCTTTCTGTCACACACATTTACAAGAACACAGAGACAGATTGCTTCATTTTGTCTGGTTTATTTCCTTAAATATTGATTAGTTTCTGAAGTGCTCAGAAAACAAAACATAAAAAAATTATACAGTATTCTTATTACAAACGGTAAACATAAGTACTCCAAGTTGATCTTATATACATATAACAATGAGTTAAACCCCATTAAACAACTTTAGAAAAAAAACAAGTAATCTTGAAGCTTTTCTAACTTGAGTTCTTACAATTAAGAAAAAAAAAGTACATTGTACTATAACTCAGAAATCAGGCGGCTTTTGTTACAACTTTTCAGCCGTTTGGTGTTGGCCAACACGCCCAAGTTTGAGGCCATTATGGCTACAGCAAGAAAAGTCTATTGCAGGTCGTTAAATCCTTTAATACTGAATTTCTTCATTGATGGTCATTAGAAGGTCCATGCAGAGCTGGGTTTAAAATCAAGAAATTTTCAGTCCTGTCCAGTTCTGTAAAAAAATAAAATAAACAGCACGAAACAGAAGCAGAAAGGTATCCAGCATGATGCCATGCCCCCTCTGGTTCATGACTACTGTCACTGTCCCGAGCCCCTCTCTGGGACGCGCAACCGGGGAGCGCGTAGCACTCAGGAACTTTAGTGCGGCTCCCATCCTGCCAGTGTCGCGTCACATCATCCCAAATCCCGTGATGTTTTCGGGAGACAGAGCCACTCACTATGACAGGAAGCGTCCGTGTCGTTCAGCTACAGTCTTTTTTTCCTCTCTCTCGCCCCTTTCACCACCTCAGAAGGTCTGGAGCTGCTGCGTTAACATGAGCTGACACCCGCTGTTGACGTGGTTCATCACCTTCTGCTTCAGCTGGGCCACCTGCTCGCGCAGCATGTTGGCGGTGGACGCGAGCTCCGAGTTCTGGGACTTGAGGGTCTTCACTTTCTCCTCCAGCCTCGAGATGCGCTCCAGCTTCCTCTTCCGGCATTTGGAGGCAGCGATGCGGTTCCTCATCCTCTTTCTCTCGGCCTTGATGCGCTCCTGGTTCTCCATGTCGATTGGAGAAAGAGGAGGGGTCTCCCCCGGCATCTCAGGCACAGTTTGGGGCTCCTCTTTGAGCGCCGTGAGCCGGGGAAGAAGGGCGGTGGAGGGCTGCCCGTAGATGGGAAGCTGAGGCGGTGCAGCGGGGAAGGACATAGTCGGGGCTGAGGTGGTGTAATTCGGTGCGGAGACTGTGCTGATGGCCGGATTGAAAGTGTTCAAGTCCTCATAAACCGGCGAGTCAGCGCGCATGACTGCGTTGTTGTAGACGGCGGTGCCGGCAGCTGATGAAACAGGCGGCAAGGCGGTGTTGACACTGGTCTGAGGAGCTGATGTGACACTCACGTTAGTTGTGGCCGGCATGTGTTGGTGATGCAGCTCAGCCAGTGCCCGGACAAACCCCTCCGCGAAGCCCTCCTGCTCGTCGGTGACATTCTTGGGGCACAGGAACTGGGTCGGTGTCGGCGTGGTGGTGATGAGTCCGTTGCTGGACTGGATGATGAGCCGTTCCAGCTCTGGAGAGGCCAGCTTCAGCAAGCCCACGTCGGGCGAGGTGAGGATGTCACTGGCTTTAGGCCGGAGGTGAGGTTTCAGAGTGCCCGTCGGGTCGGAGAGGTTCAGCGTCATGTTGTGTTTCAGCGCTTTGGGGTTGCTGTATCCGTAGCCGGCGTTGTCGTGCTGGGAGAAAGCGTTGAGTGAGTCGTCATAGAAAGTAGTTTCCATCTTGGTATACATAGAAGAGAAACCAAAAAAAACAAATGCAGCTATAAAGTCTTGTACAAAACAACTTTTCGCCCTCTTCTCTTCTTCCTGGTTTATCAGGTGAGGGAAAACACTGGTTTCCAAACGTCCTCTCTGCGCGTAAAAACTTCCAAACTCAATGCGCACTTTCTCGACACAGGAATCTGGACTTACTTCTTTCAGCAGGCTATGGTCGAGTGTTCTGTGCTGACTTGTAACAGTTCACAAAGCTTTTGCTCAAGTATCCCCACTTGAATGGAGTCCGTGAATGAGAGGTGCCGAGTGGCTGCAACTTTTCTCTTCAGACACCAGAAGTAGTGTGTGGTGCTTCCTCCGCCTAGCTGTGTATATGTTCTGAGCTGTGCAGCGTGGAGGCAAACCTTATCTGCTGCCGCTGCTGCTCTAAAAATAGCCATGATGTCATGACGGCGCTCTCCCATTGGTTGGAGGGCGTGTCGAGGGGGCGGGACGCAGCGCTCAAGATAAGGCACGTTGCCTAGACGACCACCCAGAAGATTCTCTCGCGGTGCATCGTGGGATGAGGTAATGCAGTAAGGAGAACGTAAGCGCGTTGCATTGTGGGATGACGTATTGTTTTTGAATATCTGGTTACCCGCTTCTCTGTCAGGGGCGGGACAACAACTTCTGCTCTGTGTCTCTCACAGATAAATTTGTACTTTTGTTTATTATGCTTTGTCTGTAACTTAGCGCACATAGAGTGTTTAATTTAATCCATATAAGCACTTTAAACTACAACTGAAAGATTTCTGACAGCCTATGAATTTCTTAGAACAACCTATTCTTTTCTATTCTACTACTCTACTCTACCAATCAAATGTATTCACACTTATCAAGCTTAAAAATTTCTATAATATGTAGACATGAGTAAATTCAATCAACTCACACATTTCTATTCTATTCTAGTCTATTTTGCCATTCAGGTTTAGTCACATATATCAATTTAAAAAATACATAGCTAAATAGCCTATAAGATTCGGATCAAATCAAATTTCCTCTATTCAGTTCTGTTCAGTTCTGTTCAATTCTATCTGATTCTGGTCTAGTTCTATTTTGCAAAATCTCTGCAGTTAAATAAGATTTTTAACTCCTGTGGGTTAGAACCGTAGAAATTTGTGAGCTCAAAAAACATGGAAAAGTTGAAAAAAAGAAAAGAAAACTGTTACGTAAAAACTAATTATATATTTTTCCATGCACTCAGTGGAAAGTCTTCTTGTTTGAACTGTCATTTTGTATCTTGGTCTCCAATATCATGGTGGTCTCTGGTTGGTGGTCCCATATAAACTGTCTTACGTAGCGCTCACGCTACGTTTGAATATACTCTGTATGCTGAGGGAGCTAAAACTTGACACCTGAGCAGGTTAATATAAACATAGAAATATTTACAAAGACGTGCATTAAAGCTCTGTTATTTATCTGAAGGGCAGCCCTAAGCCCATCTTAATGAGTCACTTTTACCATTTCTTTCTCAACATTTTAAAATATCTTTGTGTTAATTCGGTCACTGGGAGACACATTTAATAGGATATTTTGCTTTTACTGCTGTAAAGCCCATCGACTTTTATGTCTGCTACATACACTGAGTGGTCACTTTATTAGGTACATCTGTACAGTCTAATGCAATCCCATACAGCAGCTCCCATGAATTCTACTTTTATAATGTTCTAATTTCTTAGTTTTCTGTCAGAAAGGTGATAATTCTCTATTCTTTAGGTGTTTCTAATGTATTCACTCCCTAATTTATGTAAAAAGGTGGTCTTAACTTTAGAAACACTTAATACGATGCACTCCAGTATGACTCCACCACTCACCATGACCTCTACAATAAACACATAGTAGAACTATCACCTTTCTGACAGTTTAAAAAAACCCCAGAAAAATTATAACCTTGGAAAAGTAGAATTAATGGCAGAGCTGCTGTATTGGATAGCCTTAGATTGTACAGGTGGCCAGTGAGTGTAAACAAATAGTTAAAGACAGATCTACAGGCGTCTGTTCATAGATCAGAGTACATTTCCTATTATCCGTGTCACTGTGTGTAATTAGTGTAGTGCACTCCCTTGTCCCCTGGCCCTCAGTCAGAAATCACTGGTGGTTTAATGGCAGGGTTAACTGGTGTGTCTTACGTGTTCCCCTCTAATCCTCCAAACTTCCACTGTCTGGGTCATCTTCTGCCCTACCAGGTTTACTGCCCACTATCTCCAGCACACCAGGTCTAAATATGTCCCCCTTGTGTGACAAGTAAATCAGTCCCTGGGCGCTGGCTGGCTCAAAGAGCCACCAAAAGACAATGAACTAGATCATAAAACATTATAACAGCTGGACTTTTTATGGCTGCTAATGTTGCCTTTATATACTGTTGTATATGTCTAACTGTGGCGATCAATAAAGTTGGAAATAATCTGATCTAATTGGTTGAGTTAACTGATCTTGTGCAGTGTCTCTTTTGATTTAAAGGCTTGTGAGATGATTGCCTTGCTTTATGGTCAATGCACACACTAGTGAAAGGTTAAGATCTGTCTTACCAGTTTATGTAGCATTTCTCATTCTTTCAGCTTCTCTCAGATTCATTCACTTTTTTACAGTTTTATAACAATTACCCTTGATCTGAAATATTTATCCACTTTGCCTCATTCATGTACTCACGACTGATTTCCTTCTGAACTAAAGCACATGAAAGAATTAGGGGGTAGAAGTAGGTGAAGTAGAAGTAGGTGGTCTAGTCCCCACCACTTGACAGCAGGGATCCACATATATGATTTCACCCACTGTCCCAAATACACGAATAAAGTTAAAGCAAAACATGATGTAATTTAAAGTTATTATCTCATTTAATTTAAAGCTCATTTTCAGAGTCAAATCGCATGGGAAAAGTCCAATTCTGTTTTATTATCACTTCAAATGATGTTTAATACAAACCCTTAAACGTTTCAATATGCCTGCAGTGCTGAATGAATCGGGCCTGGTTTTTTTCCCTGGCTGCCATGCATTAACTTATAAAGGAGTAACCACAGCATGGTCATTTGCCAAAGTGATTTTCTGTGTAGGAATGTATGGGAAAATTAGCAAGGAGGATCTCTACTGTTTAGGTGACTATTTAACGTGAGATTGGGATATCCCACTGCTGCCATGCTTCAGGCTCCAAACATTTGGTCACTTGTGGTCACGTACAGTACTTATTCATACTTATTCAGTGTTTTTCCCAGATGTTATAAGATTGAAGCAGGGACCAAGAAAGTGAACATGCAATTCAACCAATTTAACGGTGGGTGCATTTTGCCAAAAGGCAGCCATGGCCAACTTTATAAATATGATGGAAAAGTTTGGGAGGGGTGGATATTGATGATGATTACCTGTAATTTTAACTTGGGCTAGTTAATATACAGAAATTCCCAGGCAGTATTAGATTTTCTGGCACCAGCTAAATTGTGACTTTGTTTATTGAATTATTGTTGATTGGTGGAAATGACTGCAGGGTCTCTGGTCTTGTGGCCAGCCAATGTACCACTGTGGTATACTGTGCTTAAGTACAAACTCAAGGTACTGTACTTGTGCTTCAAGTTTTCTACACTACATTATTCTTCTGCTTCCCTACAATTCAGAGGGAAATTCTGTACTTCTTTCTTCATTACATTTACTTTTTAAGTTGTTTAACTTTTCTTTGAAAGATTACGAATCAACACACACACACGCACACTTACACAAACAAATCACATTTACTTGCACAACAGATGATTTTTGAGCGCTGTGTTATTGTTCAGCTGACCAGCATTAGGACTCTCAGTTGTCTTGTCTTTCGACTTTTTCCCATCAACCCCTACTTCTTGCTTTTTTCATCATTACCTCCCCCTCTCTCCTGGATTTCACCTCTTTCACTCCCTCCATCTATTTTTCCCTCTGGACTGGATCCTAAATGTCCTCCACTTACACCCCCTACGCACTTTTCCTTTCTCTTATCTCTCTCTTCCTTCTTCTTTCGCTCTCTCTCTCGTCTCTCTCCCTCTCATCTTACTCCTATCAGTGTCTGTCCAGGCGGCAGCAGGATGGAAAAAGGCTGTGGCTCAGTAGCATTGTTTCAGTTGTTCTTTTCAGCAAAATCTCTGACTTCTCTCTGTGTTTGCGTTGGTGATGATGTTGATTAAATTAAACTAACACACTGGCCAAGCACAGTACAATAGACAAGTGTAGAACTGTTGAATTATAAAACAAAACTTTTGGTATTTACATCATAATGAACATCGTTGAGATTTCCAGGGTTAGTGAAAGGCAGGGAGACAGACTGATGAAGCTTTGGAGACTGTGCACTTAGAATGATCTTACCCTGTGAGACCAGTTGTTGTTTCAGCTGTTATGTTGTTTCAGCTGTTAATGTGAAGGAAAAAAGCACCCACTGACTAGACTGTGTTGGACAGAACCTGCAAGCAAGCTCACACACTTGGCTGTATGTAGTGTGGGAGTCTGCCTTCTATGTAACTGCTACAACTGGCTGGTAGCAGTAGTTTCAGCTAATGGCTGAAATATCAAAAAATAATGGGGTTCAAATTATTAAATATCCTGTTCCTGATCAGTTCAACTGTGAGGGTAGCTACACGGGTAGGAAGATCATCAAGAGGAAACTGAGATCAAAAAGATAAAAGAGGAAACTGTAAGTAGCATATATGTGGACTTATCCTCTAGGACAGAAGCTGGTTTCAGTTTTTTTATGTCAAAACAGCCTGTTCCACATCTCCTTCCTTCTTTTGTTATCATCCTACACCATATCTTTCATTTTCCCCTAGTGGCTCCTTTATATCTGAATTATGTGTAGTGCACACACACATGCACACACACACACACACACACACACACACACACACACACACACACACACACACACACACACACACTTGCTCATCCTCACATGCACATTAATAAGATACTGTGGCAGACATTTTTATTATGAAAAAGGAAGGACACAACTAAATGACACATGTCCCTATTTCCTTTTGTGATTTATGACGTGGCGTGAAGGCAGGAATCGTGTGTGATTGTTTTACACACACACACTGAATCTCTCTGAGTGATTTCTCATTGTTACGCCCTTCACCAGTATAGAATAAGTGTTTGAGACCTGTCTTTGACAGGGTTTTTTCAGACACTGTTTAATTAATTTGCCCATAAAATTAACCATGATTCCCTGCAGCCTCTCTGGCACCCTCAGCCACAAAAGACTTTATTAGCTTAGGCAATTAATCGTTGCTACCCAGACTAATCACATCGTAGATTTATTGGTCAGAATCATATAGAATATCGATTGGCTCGCTCTCATTTTGACCCTGTCAGCGCACCGTAACTCACTGGGGTACTATGACATCACTGGGTGGGCACACTGCAGGTTTTTAGACTTTACTTTTCCTTCATAGACAAAAGATGGTTTTCTAGAAAAAAAATATGGCTAAAGAAAGAGAACAGTTTCATTTAAAGTGTTACATAGCCCTGCATTTGTATGTTTGTGGGGCATCATGCATGTGTGTTTTTGTTGTCTCAGAGTAATTTAATCTGTGAGAGTGAGTCTGGGCCTCATTATGTAAATTAAATAACCTCATCTAAAACCAAAGGCAGAGTGAGCCACAGCAGGACTCACTCACACACACACACACACACACGTTCAGTAAGTGAGCCTACAGAGGCACATAGAAGCACTGACACACAGACTGAAGCAGACAAAGTCAATGGCCTTTTTGACACTGCACAGTAGGTTGTGTGCACATGTGCAATGTGTGTGTGTATCTGTGTGTGTATGCTCAGGGACCTGTATGAGTCCTCAGCTGGCTCTGTTCAACCTCTAACAGGGAGGTGAGTGTGTCACCAGGGATAATGATCAATAGCTTTTAAAACCCACCAGTGCCTCAGTCCAGATGGAGTACTATTTGTGTATGTTCATACGTGTATGTGTGCGTGTGTGTGTGTGTGTGAGTCTGTTTAGCCATGATCAAGCACTGTGTTTGTACAGGTGGGACAATATGGCAGCAATGCTAACCTGTTCCACTCCATTTACCTCTTCAAGCTGGGGAACCTTGCTAACTGCATAAAGTGTATGTGTGTGTGTGTGTTTTTGTTTTAGTATGTCTTGGGCTGCATTTGTGTTGTTTGTGCGTGTGTGTGTGTGACTGGGAGGTTGTCAGCATGTGTTTGGACTTGCTGGTTATTCTAGCCTGACTTTTCAGAGGCAATAAAACAGTAAAGAAAGAAGGAGGAGGGAGAAGGAGGGGGCAGAGAGTGACAGGACTGAACGATTGTTTTAAGTCGAGCAGCAGTTTCAGTGGTTGAGAGAAGGAAAATTTTAAGTTTTTTTCTTTTGCACTTACTGAAGAGGAGAGAACATAAATATGGGTTTGTCAGAAAGACAAAGAGAGACTTTTGCAAATAATCCATGACTCAGGGTGCAGTGAATATTTGCTTAAATTCTATTCAGGATTTATTGGATATATGATAAGTATAAGTGAACTTGATCGAGCAGAATGGCGTCCTATGAAATAAGAGACATGCAATTGCAATAAGCACATCTCTCTTCTCTTCTCTTCTCTTCTCTTCTCTTCTCTTCTCTTCTCTTCTCTTCTCTTCTCTTCTCTTCTGTCTCTCTCTCATGCACACATGCATACACATTCAAGCATGTACATGTTTATGCACACAGAGATCACTCTCACCACCCTCCTCTGAGACAGCTATGAAACCTGATCACAGATCAATACTGAGTGGTGTTATGGTTGTAGGGGAGGGTGCTCAGATTTTGATGGTTGCATAGTTGAGGGATTTTATACCACTTTATACAGTACTACAACCATGGAAACCACTTCTTTCTGATTAGTTGCCAGGTATACATTTACCTGCTGGCTAAATTTAACCAAAATTTAAAATTTCTCCAGAATTTCTGATGGTCAGACCTGACCAAATAAGACTATAGAATCAAAACACTCTCACTGTATTAAAATTAGACAATTGTGTGTTTCATTACTTATTAACGCAACTGAAGAATTTGTTATTTCTTCTTTCAAAAGCTGTACAGACTATGGGGTCCTGTGTGTTAATGGGACCCCATAGTCTGTATTATAACAACGGTAATGACTGCAACAACACAGCAACTCAGTAAAGGTTAAAGTAACTTCTGAAAATCAGAGGTCGCTTTGATAGCTGAAAGGTGTGGTCCTTTTTGTTTTTGTAGTATGCCAGCATGGGACATTGGAAAACACTACACTGAGGGGGAACTGTCATTCCCAGTTGGGACACTTTGCTGTACCTGTCTTACACTGGCACTAGAGACCTCAGGAGATTGTGTGTCTGTGTGTGTTTGGGGCTGGGTTGGGTGAGGCTGAATGGAGGAAGCAGCAGTACATATTTGAGTGACAGCAGTTGCTTCCCAGTTACCAGTGTGTCTATCTGTCAGTGTGCGTGTGTGTGGCTGTGTGTATGTGTGTGTATGTACTTGTGTTGTAGTTTAGTTGTGAAATCAAGTGTACATTGATTTCACAATGTAAAGTCAACAATGACAATAAGCCACCTTTGTCTCGCTCTTATCCTACTGTATCTGTCTTTTTTTCTCCTTTTAGATCTCAACCAACTTGTTCTTTAAATGACACATTTTGCTCCATATGACAGTCCCGACTCTTTTGCTGACTCTCTGGTATCATTGTAGGGATTTGCTAATGTTGGCTGGCTGTTGCCGTGCCGACAAAGCAACAAATATTTGGAGCTATGTGGCACCTTCCACCAACATTCCAGCATCTGCTGTTTTGGAAACTTCTTCTGTCAGTCGTTCTTTTCTCTCCCTTCCTTTCTTTCAGCTCTCTTTCTCTCTCTCTCTCCCTCCCTATCTCTGTCACCCTCGGTCTCTCTCCTCCTCTGTTCTGCCTCCCTCTGGATAAACAGACTCTTTGTGTCCTGGTAAAATGAACTTGAAAACAGTAGTTTGGACAAGTGGTTCTGTCTAACACTGGAGCACATACTGTACTAGTACATACAGCACTAAAGTAGATCTGGATATAGTAACTGCTTTGTCATTATAGTTGACTCAATGTAGTTTTGACATATCTAATGCTCTAGTACAATTATCAGTGCACTGTGTAGCATATAGAGTGTACACAGGAAGTGGGACAGCAACACCACTACATGGAGTATAAAAATGCACCTCAGAGTACTTGAGTATTTACACTTCTACATAATGTGCAAATCAAAATGGTCATGAAGAGAGTTTTCCTGAAGCCCTTTCATTTGAAGTGACTGGGGACAAACATTGAGGAACAATCTTCAGCATTTGTTCTGTGCAAAACTCTATTCAAATCTGTGTCTAAATCTAATATAAGGCCTCAGCAGTCTGAGATAACCAAGTGGATATTTTCCAAAAGTCAAGTCTTTGTAGTGTGAAATTCTGTCTTAATGTTTCCCTGGTATAGTTTTTTATGTGGAGTTGCAGTGGAAGTAATAAAAAACAATTTTGTGCTAAAAGGGTTGTAACCTTGGAAGATATCCACTTAATGTGACTCATTTGAAGTCTTATATTGTCTAAGGATAATTTTTTAAATACATCTTTTGACAGAGGGAGTACTGTGCGTACTGTTCTCGATCATTTGCATAGGACCCGTCTTTAGGAGGGATTTCTCAGAGGCCTGTATAAACAAGTGGAGTGATTACAACAAGAAAAACCTGTTTCAACATTCATACTTAAAAGACTTTAAATGTTGTGAACCCATCCTTTAAGATTTAAGAGTATTCATTCAAAGCCAAAGATTGATTCATACAGTGAATAATATAGTGATAATACATGGATTGATTTAAATGTGTTTGCAACTTTGATTTGTATTTTTACATTGATATAAAGTTGTAAACACGTTGCTGTTGGGTCCACCCTTGTATCTCCTGTAATAAATGCAAGCAAAGCAGTTTTACAGCCGTACAACTGAGGAGACAGATGAGAACTTCCCCTAATTGATATGCGAGATTGATTTTATTTCAAGTTTTCCTCCCTGTTTGCTCTTTGAGAATCTAAATCAGTGATCTGTGAATCCTCAGTTCATCAGTAGATTAAGTTATAACTTGGTCAAGTTATTGCTGGGCTCCTGAAAGAAAATCAATTCTTTTAGTGTGAAATCTGAGACGTCTGACAAGTGATATGCAAGCTGTGCCTGGGAATGTGTCTGCCTTAGGATTTACCTGCAAGCTTGCACACACATGCTGCACACACACAGTTTCAGATCACACTGAAAAATGGGTGTTATCACTTGCACACAGCAGCATGCCTGCATGATGATGGAAACCAGGAGCAGTGGAGCGCTGGGTGGCATCAAGCTCATCTGGTCCATCTCGTATAAATTCATCTTAGCGATTTAAGAGATCATGATGTGACAAATTTGTAGGAAGACATATTTTGCCTAAATATTCAACACAATTTTATTCTTACATTTTGCTATTGCTCATCACTACACAGCAGGGACTGTTTTTGCAAATTTAGCTTTAGCATCATGTAACGTGTCTCTGTGGTAATCACATGCAACTGATTCTGTAATGCTTTCCTTGGGGACCTTTATGTAGGCTGGATAGAGTTTTGGGTGAGAACATACTGTATACCCCCTATGCATTTATATTACGTTGGTGGGGTTCGGGTCTGTATAAATACATTATTATATGAATAAATACACAGATAAATAAATAGGTAATAGATGTTTACACCCAGTTTTGTGGTGAACTAATCATTGACAAGCAACAGGTTGCAGCTATGTTACATTTAAAGCACAAGAAACTCTGATGTTGTAGTATTTTATGAGTATGAGTGTCTACTCCCTGCGTCTCAGGGGAACCTGTACAATTCATTAAATTGAGTGGGGAACACTATAGAATGATCGGGTTGACAGTGGGGCCCCTTGCCATGGCAAAAAGATTTTTTGTTCAGGAGGCCACAGAATATTTTGGACAACAGACAAGCAGACAAGTTTGGAGGGAGTGCTCACTTAAGAAGATGAAAAATATTCTGAAAATGAGGATCATGTCTCAGTCAATTTGGTGTTTGACAGTGAATTTGATGAAGATGGTGAGAGACCCTCAGCCAGTCCAGCAGCCTGTCCATCCACAGCCTGCAGGGGGACAAATATGCTTGTTGAAAAATGGGGAAATTTAATGGTCTTCTTGCCCAAGGTATGAACCATTTCACATCAATGTGATCAAGATGCAGCTGGCTAACTTGGCTGACTGTTGTGCAGCTCATACAGTCTTTCAGAACTTTGGAAAGGAAATGTGTTTATGGAGAGAGATAGGATCTTTGAGGATCTTCTTTTTGCTGGGGTGTTCAGAACACACACACACACACACACATACACATGTGCAAATACAATGTGGCCTGTCTTTCAATGTTCTCTGTTCAACACAAAATCAAAACAATCAGTAATAAGGAAAACTATCTACTATCCTACTACCATTTATTGTAAAGAAAAATGATTTATTGTACTATCTTGACTTACACAATTTGCTTTAACAAATATTACATTTTAATACAAAACAAATGGAACTTTTATTATGAAAATGAGGAGGTAAATGTCAAATTTTAACCTCACATGTACAGAACATGTTATCTAAATATGTACTATGAAGTTAACATCTAATCAGTCTCTTATATAAGTTTTTGTAGTTGAGTCGTCTTAAGATTAATTAATCAATTATTCAAGATCAATTATGCAGACCTGCAAACAGTGCATGTGTAACCAAAATGTGAAAGTAACACAAATTGTTGTGTTGTTAAATCAGTAGGAGTCAGTTGTGTGTAATGTGAACAATACACTGTATAAACAGTAAAATACTGGTAGCAGAGTTGCCAATAGTCTATTTGCAACCAAGCAACTGCACATTTCTTACAAAGTTCCCAGAAGAGATAGTGATCTTCCAGCATGCAGTATGGGTGTGTATTTTTGTGAATGTACATCATTTGAATTTAAGGTGGCCGCTATCAGTGGCTTACTCTGTGGAATGCACATCTGCACTCTCAGTCAATCATTAATCTCTATTTACTCAGTGAAGCCCAGGGCACTCTGGCCATGAGAAATCATTCTCAAATCACCTCTCTCCTTTTGTTCACTTACATGTGTGTTTGTCACTTTGTGTGTGTGTGTGTTGGTGTGAATATGTGTACAGTCAGACTGGTTTGTCAGAGAGGAACAGGAAAAAGTCTCAGCCGAAACTGACTTCATGCTGTCCGGGTTTCACATGCAAACACACACAATCCTGTCTGCACTTAAAGTCCTGCCTCTATCTTAGAAGGTAAAGGGCTACAGCTCTTATCATATACTGGGACTGTGTCTGTGCACATGCGTTAGCATGCTTGTGCACATACATGTGTGCGTGTGTATGTGTTTGAGAAAATACAGACCGGCCCGTGGGACTGCTCAGGCTGTGTGTTTTGGCTCTGACAGGCAGACCATTATGATGGCAATGAAGGTCAAGGGGTCTGGTCAGAAGACGCAGATGTATGTGTATGTTTGATCTAGGTATGTAGGCCTGATGAATAACCTCTATGGGAAGTTGAGCTGCACCTTTTCAGGTTCCAGTGGGTTTGTGCGATTGTCAAGACACTTCCCGAGGTTGTTCTGTGTGTCTTGGTACTGCTTCAGAGTAGAATAATGAAGACACGTCAGCCTGTCTCTGAAAACAAAGTACCCTTGAGCAACACTTTGATCACCTACCTGAGTTTCAAACAGTGGCGGCTCGTCACCTGCACCGCCTCACCTGTCCCACATGAAGAACAAGAAGAAGAAGAAGAAGAAGATAGGAATCACATAAAATAATTTTACAAAAACATGAAAATTTAAATAAGCGATCTATACATTATACAGTCCGTAAGTATTGTGTATAATCTGCATTAAAGTGCAGTTTAAAAATGTTCTCTCACTCATTTACCGTGACTGAACGGTCGTGTGACGTATTTCCTGTTCCTTTGGGGCGCAGAAATCTTTACCATAGACCTACGCTATAACTGGTGCATGCGCACTGGAACCC
>JAUMHL010000021.1:7408119-7437990 GCA_032362345.1 Sandelia bainsii | reverse complement strand
TCTGCCTAATTTCTCAGCATAAAGGCAGCTGTCAATTCAGTGCAGTTATTGCCTCTCATGAACTCACAAACTTTGGTTTCTACTGTATCTCACCTCTCTAATTTTTATTATTACTATTACACTATTGATGTACTCTGTATTTTTTGTAGTATATTTTTGATGAATTCAAGATTTGTTGTGTTGTTTTTAACTTTTGTCAGATGTCAGTTTTACTCTGCTGCTGTGACAAGTGAATGTCCCCTTTGTGGGATCAATAAAGTGTTATCTTATCTTATATCCAGTCCAGGCAGGAGAGACAATGTTAATTCAGCAGACAGAATGAAAAACGGGACTAAATCAGGACATAGAGGCTTGACAGTCAGGGGTCTTACATGTTCCGTAGTTTTGTAGTTTTTTTCTTTAGTTAATCTTTATTTGATCAGTTTACAAAGACACCCATCCAGGACACCAGCAGGGCTTTTAGTCTGTAGACAAATCAACAATAAAAACATTTCATATGCCACAGACTGCAGGAATGTTTTCCTCTCTGTGCCAACAGAGTATATATGTTCTAACTTTATAGTGGAGTTTTGGTTGAGCCTTTTTCTGCTGAGTGACTGGAAACTATAAATGACGGTCTTCCTCCTTGCACATTTACATTTGTGCTGGCAACGTCCTTATGTCTACCTGCATATGGTGGGAAATATAGCAAGTGGTTTGGCTTAAATGCTTATTGGAAGAAATGCAGGATACCCAGCATGGGTGTTTATGGTTGATAAAGTATCAGTGCTAGGAAACAGGACTATGTGTCTGGATGCACGCAGAAAACAGAAAATATAGACATACACATGCTGACACATTTATTCACTCCACTTAGTGGTTCTGAGAAGGAGCAATGCTCCCCATAAAATACTGAGTCATGAGTATAGCCAGGAATTCAATCATCGTTTTCCCTCAGGTCTCTGAGCTCAATTCCCATCACACACACACACACACACACACACACACACTTTCCCATCATCACATCACTATTATCCAGTGCTGTTTAGCTGATAATGAATTTAAAAACACAAGTGTGTGTGTGTGTGTGTGTGCATGCTTGCACGCTTGGGGAGAGAAGAATATCAGTAATGAAATAAAAAGGCTGATTTCATGGTAATTGCTTACAGTATAAATCCCATCTAATAAATTTTCTATCTTCCATTTAGCTTATTGTTTTAAATGGCAGGGGTGGAGAGAGGCAGATGGATAAAATCTAGAGATTTTAGGCTGGGTCACATTTATTTGTCACCAGGCACTTCTGGAAAGTTTAGTCACTTGCATAACTGGCAAGTTATCAAGTTAATTACCTGAATTCAGATTTGTTCACATTCAGCAGAACCACCATTTAATCCACAAGCTTGTGCAAAAGGTCAAGACTCACTTTCAGATATGAATTACCACAAGTCTGGCTCGGGCTGGTGAAACGATTTGGGTTGAAAGTGGGAGGAGAAACACAGAAGCGAGAGAAGAGAGAGAAGATGGATGGCGTGCAGTGTGTTTCAGATCAGGGGAGGAGGAGGGGTGAGATAGGAAGATGAGGACCAGAGCGAGATTCAGAGATGGTGGAATGGAGGGAGGGGAAATCCCTCTGGGAGGTTCATCTATCCACGTATGTAATGAAAAGACAGTCATCCATGTACCCACCTAATGTAGTTTATTGATGAACAGCTAACAGTCTTCCTCCCTCCCTCTCTCTAATCACTTGTGTTTGCAGTGAGGTTACGGGCTTTGCTGAGGTCTCCTTGCCTGGAGGCAAACCAGAGCCTTTAAACTATGTGGCTTGTGGACCAGCCTACTCCACACTGGTATTCACTCTATCCCCCTCTATTCCTGTCTCTGTACCAGAGGTCACAGGTCAGGAACAGGCAGGTGATTGGATGTTGTTGTGATAAGAGAATCTGATATTACTGCCCACAGGCCTTTAACCTACTAGTGTGTGTGCGTGTTTGTGTGTGTGTGGAGGTCAAGAAGGGACAATAACCAGATTTTTGTGTTGAACTAGACCTTCTGAACACACCCCACCTGTAAATTAACAAGATCCATATGTATGTGTGATCACGAGTGTGTGTCTGTGCATATGAAACTTCTAAGAAGCCACATTCCCAGATACAGATCTTCATTTTTGTCACTGAAATAGGTTAAAGTTAGAGACTTACAGATAGTAACAGTTGGACGCACACAAAGACATTCAGGCAGCTGGGGGAATGGGGTATGCAGACAGATACTCCAGTAATGTTTTTGATGACCCGGCTGTGGGCACAGAAACCGACATGGCTGGAAGAATATTGTGTCAGTAGAAGATGAGAAAATTTGAGTTTATTCTTCAAAGTGCTGCCTAATGTGCTGCTACACAGTTTTTAACACATTGAGTTGTTTGCTAACATGTTAATAGATGTTGGTTAAGTTGAATCATGGCAACTGGACTTCTTTCTTGTTTAGTTAAAACATTTCACTACTCATCTGGAGTAGATCTAACTTGGATGACTGAGAATATTCACCGACATGTTAGGTGGTTGCTGGGTCTTCAGATGATGGATCCTAATTGTTAAGTTCTTGAATGTTGGTCATTTTCTAGGTGGTTGCTACATAAATGCTAGGAGTTTTTAATAGAGGTTACTAAGGTGGGATTAGATGATGACTATAAAAAGGTAAAATGAATGAAATCAATGTCTGGAAAATGTATAATGTGTGATGAAGTTTTTATTGTGATTAACAAAAAACTGAAAACTAAAAACCTAATAAAGTCATGTAAATAGTTGCATAAATTATTGTACATCCTCCTTTGAAGGGCTATTAAAAACATCTCTGTATATTTGATTACCACTTTTGTAGATTATACCGTGGATTTAACAAATAGTAAATTCAAGATATAGAAGAATATATCAACCCACTGAAAAGCACCTAAGCCATTCTAGAAAATTCACAATCACCAAATTTAGACATAAACACACAATTTCCATGGAATAGCAGTGATACATTCAATTGACCAGAGATTAAATCCCACTTTTGCTCCATTAGTTGCACAATTTACTGTGTGTAGGTGAGGGAGGTGCAACACAGAGAAATTAAAAACTGGTTGTGAATTGCTAGCCCACGTAATGAATAGAAGCTTTTGAATACGCCCTTTTCTTTCTTCTTTATAAAACCAGTCGGCTTTTGAGGCATCGAGGTTTGTTTGAGTGTGTCGTGTACGTGAAGGCGGCAGGTCATGGATGCCGTGTGACGTGACATTTGTTGAGCTTGTACATAGGTTTTTAGATGTGACTCAGAGTTTAGCAGACAGATGAATGAGACACACACACACACACACACACAATCTGTGTTTTCGGATGAAGGTTGCAGACTGAAAGGATTCACTAGTAATTATGGGTCTGTTCTCATCACTCTTCATCTGGAGACTAAAGTGCTCTCTTGGCGCACCCTTCCCCACTTTAGTTTGACTGAAAAGATTCTCAAGCAGCACAGTTTCCAACGTGGTTTGTCTGAAACACATACACGGATAACGCGAGCATGCACGTGCACAAAATACACACGCAAACACACACACAGCCGTTGTATAATATTTTTATGAGCACACAGTGCTCTCTTGGCAGTGCCTCAGCTCTCCAAAGTTCAAGCACCCTGTAGTTGATATTGTGGGTTAATACCAGACTGACTCACTGCGCTGTCTCTCTTTCTCTCTCTCTCTCTCTCTCACACACACACACACACACACACACACACGTATTCATAGCCCCAAAGCTTTGATTGTCCAGTGCCCTTGCCAAATGTTTCACTGCAATGTGGAGCTGACTGCAGCCATTTCTCATGTAAGATCTCTCACCTCTTCTCCACTTCTCCGCCTTGACTTGCCCTCTGCTGCATGCAATAAATAATCAATTCAAGCCCAGTAATTATCTGAAATAGGTGTGAGAGGGCTATCAAGATGAGGATATGCCTACTAGAGTGAGGTGATACAGAGAGAAGCAGTTGAGACTGAAAGACGGAGGGGAGTAAAGGATTAGAAGGTGATGGAGTAGTGCAGACACAGCAGCCACTGGAGCAGCCAAACAAACTCAGTGACCCCTCTCCTCGCCTTGGTTCTTTCCCTCTCAGATGTTCTCCTCTTTTGGCAGCAACCAGACATCTGCATCCCATATTGGCCCTGCCCATCCTCTCCGCGCCTCACCTAGTGTACAAAATCACAGTCCAGTCCAGCAGGGTAGCAAAAACCAACCCAACTGCTCACACAGCTCTGCAGGAGGCAAAGCATGGAACCTCTGCTGCTTATATGAAGCACTGGAAAACTTTTATAGCTCCATAATATTTAAACCTCTCTCTTCAGCTTCCTTTTTTTTTTCCTCTACTTATAAAGCACTTGCATTCTTTCTGCACGTGCTCCTAGCTGTTCTAACTTTTTTTTATTGTAGTACTGCTATTGCTATCTTCTCTTATTTCCCCCTCTATCTCCTTCCCTTCTTTGCTTTCTCTTTCTCCATCTTCACCCATCACACCCACTCCACCACACGCCAGCACCGCACACTGCCTTGCCATCTTGCTGGCTTGCTGTAACAGAATCAGCGGCTTAGAGAGCAGTCAGCGCTGAGATCCTTCACAATGCAAAGCAGATGTGTGACACACACACACACACGTACACACATACACGTGGACGAGCAGCCTGGAGCATTTTAAGCCAGAGGGTGGAGAGAGGAGTAAGCAGAAACAGCTCTGTTGCTAGGATACAGAGAAAATAAAACAGACTCAGAGAGCTGCAGTGTCTAGATGAAACATGCGGTTTGTTTAACACTAACTAACTGTCAAGACTGGAAAACAGCGTTCTGAGAGAGTCTTGGGAAAGTGAGAGGGTTGAATGTGCAGACTTTAAAAAAGTTTGTTGGGTCTGCTTTCTTGTGCCTGTGCTCCTTGTTCTGTTCAAGTTTGTTCACATTCAAGTAAAAAGATGCAAATTGCTGGAATAGGCAATCTGTTGCTGATTGTGTTTCCGTCTAAGATGAGAAGGCTTGAAAATGTATATGCTTTCATTTAATATATATGTATGTGTAGGAGGGTGGTTGAGGAGTTCAAGCTTGCTTGTACATGCAGGTGTGTGCATGCTGTTGTTTTCAGTGCTCAGCAGAGGGGATCTCTAACTGATTAAACTATTTTCCATGGTGCTTATCATCGCACAAGGTCTACTGCTAAAGAGAAAGAGAGAGAGAGAGAGAGAGAAGGGTGATTGTCTGTCATTGTCTGACAGCTAGCTCGTCAAATTTGTTCTGTCTTTTGTCATCCACGTTTTCCTATCTTTCTGTCTCTATGGAATTTTGGCCCTTTTGGCTTCAGCTGACTTTCATGGCTGTTAAATAAATGCACATATACTAAACTGTGCCTGTGAGAATTGGGTCTGCTGGAATGTTTATTTCCCTGTTCTTCAGAGCAGGTGCTATCTTCTTGGAAATCTCCTTAAGTACTTGCACACACAACTGCGTGCACAAACACACACACACACACACACACACACACGTAAAGCCAAGGGGGATTCCTGGGACTAATGTTTAACAGAGAGAAATTGGACTGCACCATCAATTTTAGCTCTTTCTACAGACACTGTGGTTTACTCTAGATAGCCGGGCCAAGTCTCAAAGATAAGGCGACTCTTGGCCTGCCTGTGGGAAAGATGAAAGCATTCTCTTTAAAGCTGACTTCTCTTTCTGTTTCTTTTCCACCCGTTCTCACTTTAAGTGCGTCTGTGACAGAGCTAAATTGTGTATTATGAGTGGTCTGAAAACTCTGAGAACTTTGAGAAGTCCTGCAATTGCAACTGTCAAGTTAGATACACAGTTTATATGTGGTAGCCCAAGTATTTGCATTGCACTCATCATGTATGTCAAGTGCGCAGGGTTTTCTTCAAGTATATTAACACTCGCTTAAAAATCTTTCTAAAGGTGTGCTATTTTAAAGATTAAATACATAAACATCAGAAATTATGAAAATCTGTATACTTAGCAGCTTGAACTGAAACATTTTCAGCCTGACATGATGACAGCTTTAGGTTGTGCAGCTGGGCATCATCATACTTTCCATATTTGCTCACATGCTGTGCCAGGACATAGAGAAGCAACTGAAATACTTTTGAATATTTCTGAATAGTGCAGTCGTCACAGTTAAAAACTAATCCAAAGAGAAAGGAACTTTTACAACAACTGTGCTACAGTAGTATCTGTTTACTTCACAGTCAGGCGTTGTACATATTTATGACCAAACTGCAAGTATGTTTCAGAGGAAGTGTGGTAGTTAATCTGTAACAAACAGACATATCCAGACACACACACACTTTCGCACACACTCATCTACGCACATACCCCTACAAACCTACAATGGTGAGTGCTGTGAGTATCTGTAGATTACAGACCTGTCAAACTGGTTGCTGGAAGGAGACAATTAGATCAGGGGATGTCTTGCTAATGGGCTGACTGACCCCAGACACACACATGTATTCACACACATACGCAGAAACTGAATTTCTCCACTGAACCATGCCCCAAACAAAAGAAGAGTACTGTTAAACGTAAGGGTGCCTCTAGGCTCAGAGGACTAACCACTCACACTGTCAAACCAGGAGTGCAGGATTTGCAGAGGCATGCACCACACTAAGCCTTAACACACAGGTATGAATAAGATTCCACTGGAAAATCACTGAAAGTTGCACTGTTTCCCAGGATCTCCAAACTATTAATAAACACTGTGTGTTGCTCAAAGCTTTGTGCATCTGTAAGGGTATACAGTTAATGTGTGTATCTGTGTGAACAAGTGGGTGTGTTCCCATGCACACGTTTGAGCAGACAGAGGACTCATTGTGATATGGTCGTGTCCCTCAAGGCGGTGGAATCTGGCACATTGTCTTTGTCGGAAACTCAAACCATTTACAACTCTCGACTTGTTTTTATCCTTTCAGAAAATTCCATTTCCTGCGGTCATTCGGGGAGTGACTGTGGAGAACCCTCTGGAAGGAAAAGCCTCATTATGGCTTCAGTGTGAGTTGGAAGACTTGACTTGAAGGTCAGTGCCAGTCTCACCACTGTAGCTTCCCTGTGTGAGACAGGACGGTGGATGAGATGGTGACTGATAAGAACATAACCCAACGTCGGTTCTTGGTTCTGAATGGTCAAATGCAACCTGTTGAAAAGGAGGCTTCTTCACTTGCTAACACAATCTGCTAGATCATGAGGATAATATGATTATTCATTGATATATTCATTAGTTTAGTTGAATTTTTTTCACTAAATCGGTAACTGTGGTGTTAAAAATTAAATCCTAAACTATTTGTTTTGGGATCTTCACTCAACTAGTTCTTTACAAATACTTTTTGGCCTTTCCGTGCTGGTCAGACCAGCTTCACTTTTCCACCGCCATGCATGCAGACTTGAGGAAAACATGGAAAACTCATTCACATCACCTTGGGATGAGTGTATTCTTATGAAGGCATTAACTTGTAAACTTTCATTCACTAGTGTTTTCCAGTGTGTTTCCTTCTACAAACTTGTGTCTGTTTGTAGGTTTGCATTTGTAAATGTGTGTTTTTGAATGTGATGTAATGTCTGAAGGAGACACTTTGCTCTCTGCTGGAGTGCCCCAAAAATACAACTAGTATGACCTCAACTAATACAAATTTTATGGACATTGTGAATCAAGGAATTGGAGCATAGATTTACAGGGTAAAAGCAGAAGAGCCGGAAGGTACAAATTGTATATTGCTCATATTTTATGGTTTTAATTTGGTCTTTGTTTGAGATATCAGAATTTAAGATCCTGTCTCGCCCTGCATGAATACGGTTGTGTAATGTTGTGTTTTACATCCACGGCCGTTCCATGAACGTTAACCACTAGTTTATCACAATAACCATGACAACAAAGGTCCTGCAACATTAATGAAGTCATTTTACAAAACCTTACCAGGTTGTTTTGTGCCTCAATGTAAAACCAGTATGATGGTTCCATAATCAAAACTTACTGTTTTATTACTGTTTTCATGACGAGGATCCGGTGCAATCCATTACGATGATATTCACACACACCTGCCAGCCAACACAGGGGTGCTATTTCAACCAAGTCCTACTCACCAACCTAAATTCCCATTGCTTGTCCACTGGGGCGACTTGAAATGGTACTTCTATCTCTCTCTACGTATACATCGTCCTCCAACATTGTCCTGTGTTCATCTCATAATTATTACAGCTGCTAAAAGTTGCCTAAATATGACATGTTGCTGTTGGTTGTAATGACCTGCTGGAACAAAAGACATACGTACAGGAGAACAGTCTGACTGATGTGGTGTACTGATCTTTTTACTGACAAGTACCCACGCTTTTAATCCGACTCTGGTTTCCCATTTATTTCTGTACAGTGTGTATGAATGGATGGATGAATTGTGCACACATGCGTGCATGCATGTATGAACGCTGTGTTTGTGGCAGAAAGAAAAAGAGAGAGAGGGGTTATTTGTGTATGACAGAGGGTAGACTGTAACTGTAGCGTGTGACACACAGTGCTCTCTCTGCAGCAGCCAGGCCACAGTTTAGGGACTTGTGCCAAGGGACAGAAAAGCCTGTCTGTTTACTGACTCTTACTGACCACTGATTGACAGCAGGGCTTCTTTGTGTATGCCTGAATATCTGTGTGTGTGTGTGAGAGAGAGAGAGAGAGAGAGAGAGAGAGAGAGAGAGAGAGAGAGAGAAAGACAAACTGACAGATTGACAGAAACGCACCACACATCGCATGAAGGGAAATGTAAAGAAGTTGCCATCTCCACAGAGAATAGACACCCTGCCTTCTGTCAAGTTGTCACTTATTTAACAGCGTATTTATCTGATCTTTTTGTCCACAACACACATAAACATGAACATGTGAACACAACTGACACAGACCAGTCAGCGTCCATATAAAATAAACATTTTCTCCACAGAACATATAGCGGTTTATTTATTCAAGTGTCAAATGGCACAAATGAACACACACTTACATGCTCAAACATGCCTCCTGGTCTCATGTTTCTGGAGTGTCAGGTTGTGAAGAGCAGAAGCTCCTTCACCTCTGACCTCTGTGTGTTACCTTGGGGTCATGAAGACTGGCAGACACACAACATGTGTATGTGAGATTCATTCGATTCATATGGAGGGAGGCAGAGATCAGTGTAGGAAGGGTTAGAGCGTGTTTGTGGAGGTCAGCGCATCAGTGGAGGAAGAGATAAACAGATTTTGCATAGAGGAACAAAGTATGGGGTAAAGGATGTGGCTGTAGAATAGCAGAAGTTATGATGGGTGATTTTGTGTGATGGGAGTCTTTTTACCACAGGGTTTGAGCTGCAGAGAGAAGGTATGCACCTTTTTAGAGCAGCACAAATCACTTTGTCCTTTCTCAGGGTAAGCAGAAAGGAAGAAATACAGTCGCTGAAAACTGTGTATGATTAATTAACTGGTTGATTAACAACTAAGGGAGTAAAGAGTAACTGACACCTTTTGGATAGAAAAGTCAGAGATTTAGCAGCATTGATACAGAACCACAGATTCATGCCATGAAATTTGGAACATGCTACTTCGGACGGTGGTATCATAAAATATCCTTCGTGGCACCACAAATGTTGATACTTCTTTAAGAAGGTGCCGTGCACTTACAGTAAAGTTAAAGATGATGATGAGCAGACAGCGCAGAGCAACGTTACCTAAAGTTAGCACGCAATGCTAATTCAAACCCAAACCAGCCAGACATCCTGATCAAAACTGTAACTGCAGACATGTGCTGTTTTATTTACACGGACACATAAAGTGTTTCTGAATCTGTGTTTGAAACTAAAATGGATGAATTTTTTTCCACACTTTCAATGGTAAAAAAGTGTTAAAATAGTAAAAAAAAAATTATCATCTTCTGTGTTGTTTTATTTTTCAAATAGATTGACAGCTTTACATCTACTCTAAATAGTAACTGAATAATTTAACAGGGATCAATACACACCCTTCGTCATATCCTATGAGAATAAAATGTTCACCCCTAAGTCAGGAGTTTTAGATTATTTCAAAATAGTGTCAGATGGACATTAGACAGTAGACATCAATTAATAAAATCAAACACACCTTTATTCTGGTCTAGCATATCATATTAAATTGTTACTTAATATACTTTACACACCGGTAAATAGGTTTTTTCAGCAGCCTACTGGTTTATTTACTATCACATTCTTCCAGTAAACACAGAAATATGCAGAGGGTTACATGCATGATGCAAGACAACTGACACACCTAATGCCTGTTCATATTGTCATGGAAATGTTGAAGGATTATGCTGCTTACAGTAAGTTAAATGATGTGAGTAGGTGGTTGTTGCTGTTGTGATAAAAGCATTACATTTTGATGAGCTTGCGCATTTTCACAAAATAAACTGCTTATCTCTTTTTGTTTAGGCAACAATGGCACAACCACATATGGTTTTGTTCTACAGTTTGTTACAAGACATAACATTAATGAAAGTGGTAAATCAATATCAAAACAGAGTGTGAAATGGGCACAAGTGCAGTGAAGAGACAAACTGGATACATCATTGGGGGACAGCTTATAGTTCCCCCTCCCACCAGCTCTCTCAACAGCCCCACCTGCTCCCAGGAGTGAGGCCCCAGACATTTACAAAAGGACTAAACAGGAATCCCCCACAGCCCCACGACAGACTGACTGACTCGGCACGGTCTACATCATACACACACACACACGCTGAAACACACACACATGCAGGGACTGGAATAAACACATGAATTCACACACCAGCTTACAGACAGTGCAGAAATAGCCACAGTCTGTGGTATTACTGCACATACTATCTGCCCAAAAACATCACCTCATCCACTTACGTATATCACACTGCGACTATATGGCAGGCTCAAATGCTTTTATAAAGGTGTTTATTCCGCCTTGTTTAACCTTGACTTTCCTTTGTACAATAAAATTGGTCTTGTACCATCTTATTTCCTCTGTCTTTTGCCCCCACTCTCTGCGTTAATTTCTCTTTCACTCTCATAGGCATTTACATTATTGTACTGTGTATACTGAAAGTATTTTTCTCACTGTTTGTTTCATAGTTTCAGTCTGCCGGCCCTCTCACATTTCACAATGACACTAGGTGATGCACAGACTGAGCAGAGGGAGTGACAAAAAGTGCAGACGAAAGGAAAGGTCAGGAGTTCCTTAGCCCATAGTTCCTGACATTGCATCACCACCCACAGCAGGGCCGACGTGCTTTGGTTCCCCTCAGTGATCAGTAAAGCAACGCACCAACAAGGAGGGGCTTTCTTCCACCCTTTCCCCTCAACATTTGCATTGCACTCACTACAAGGGTTTTCCCTCAAACACAGAATACCACATAAACTGTCGCAAGGGAGCATATGTTCTTGATGAACAGTGTATCACTATACATACACTTTTAATGATTACACGCAGGCGCTGCCCTATTTGTATACGTGAGTTCTTTCTCAAAGCTTTAAACTGGATTTAAACTGTGTACATATATGACATTCCTGAGTCTTCAACCACAACAAACAGGGGGAGATGGTAGAGGTTATTTGGAAAAGCACCTGCAGGAATTTTCTAAAAGTAAATTTTTTGGTCTAGGAATCAAAACTTCAGCAGAATACATTTTATATAAAGGTGCCCAAGTTCCCTAATAATCCCTGTGCTAACTGATATCTAAGATCTCTGTTTGATCCAGATGGCCACATCTGTGTTTTTCTGAGAATGTGATTCATCTCAATCCATTCATATATATTTATTTAATTGTAAACTATTTCCATCATATTGAGATTTTGGTTTTAATCTACAGTAATTTAATTATCTCTTTGGACCTGAATATCTACTAAACCTAATCTGAATATCTTCTGTTTTGCTCCTTCCGGTACATCGTGTTAAGTCATTTCATGCCTCTGAAACAAGCTGAATTGTCTTCATCACACGATGATTCAGTGGTTTCGATCAGTACACAGTTACTCAAGAAAAGATTTTTTTTATAAAGCAGCAATGAATGCTGTGTTCAGCTGATATTGCATGGTGCCGCCTAAAGACTTCATGGCATCATTAAAGATGTTCAGCAGGTAAAAAAAACCCAGTGTAGCGCCTGTAGCTGGAGCCAGCAGGTGGTTGGTTTAGCTTAACATAAAGAAATGGGGGAAACAGATATATATACAAAAATATGCTCTCATTTGTTTAATTTGTTTTAAAAAAGGACTTCTCATAGGAATAACTCATAGGAAGACTTGGATGTATGGAAATATTACATAGCTACACTGAAAATCTCTAGATCCAACATCTTTGTGGTTTTGTCCACCTAAGATTAGCAGGTGTCATAACATTACGTTCTGAGGTTTCTTCTGCAGTAGGAATTTCCTTTACTGATACTGATAGGTGTGTCTTAAACCACAGTACCAGCTTAGAAGAAATGTGTGGTGTTTCCCTGTTGCTGCCCCTCTAGGCTGAAGTTCACCGCAGCACAAGGCTGAAGTGAGCAGATTTGCTTTGTCATGATGGCTGCTCAGGACACACGATCTCTCCGTAGCATGCACCCTGCTGGTTTCTGTACCAGGCCAAGCTTGTTGCCAAGAAAACTGTCTATTTCCAGTTGACCTGGCCTGACAGCTAGTTATATACGTGGGTTATGTGATTAGGGGCTGCCAGAATGGAGGGCGAGGAGGAAGATCAGTATGGGGTTTCCTGGGAAGCTCCCAGCCTGACATCTGTTGCCATCACTCTATCGCCCTCGCACCACCTCCTTCCTGTGTTTCTATCTGCGATTTGCCCTCCTTCTGTGTCTGTGTGTCAGACACAGGTCTTTGTGGTGAGCAGTCCTCCAATGAATAATTCAAAGAGCCAGTGGGGACAGACGGTAGATTAAGTCTCTGTAGAGGAGGAGGATGTAGAGGGATGAAGAGGAGGGACAAGTGTGGTTTTAGTGCATTAGAGCAGAGGAGTGGAGGGGTAGGTGACGGTGTTAAATCCATGGAAAGAGCGAAGGAATACTGTCAGAAGTGTAAGCGAAAGGGAGGAGAAAGAGAGTTAGAGAGCGAGTGGGGAGCACATCACGTGACCATCAGGAGATCCCTGAGCAGAGCTAATCACCTGACTGACTGGAAATGCACCATGCTGCCTGAGAACGATTCCCAGAAGTTACGTCTGTGTGTGAAATCATGCCTCCTGTCCCTGTCCTTAATACAGATTACAGTACATAGTAGCAGTGAGAGTATATGTGACATTAATATATCACATTGTTGGATAGGTGTGTCTCTTAGATATTAAAAAATATAGAATTAAAAGAAAAAATATACACATTTAAGATGGATTTAGTGATGCGTGACAGTAGAGGTCACCGTCTGATGTCCCTCTGTTTTTAATCCTTGGCAGCTGAGAAGAATAGAGGATTCTGCTGAGACAAAACTGTGTTTAATTGTCACCGGTGCAGCAAGTGTTGAGTTGGTGACTGATCACAGTCTACACCAGGGTAATTCTCCCACTTGTTGTTCTTCTGCTGCTGCTGGTGGACTTTTAGCCCAGCTGTCTTACGCCCACTCAGTCACACACAAATGCACAATTTCACACACATAAACAGCTAGCGCTTCATTTACATATCATCGCGCTTGTAGTTCAGAAAGTCCGGGGGATTTGATCTGTCGTATTTCTTAGAAAAAAAATTTTAAAAGTAAAAAAAAGAGTTCTTAGCTGGAGGTTATTGCTTTACCCGACTGCATTCTTAGTTCCTCTTGAATGGTCTGCACGTTGAGGCCACTGGGGTGAGTGACTTACCATCCAGTGGCTGCATGTGTGATCAAGATCTTTCGATCAGTCCAGTTTCAACCAGGTTTGTAGTGTTTTGTTGTCTAAGACCTTTGTCTCTGGTGGTTTTAAGACTTTAATAAAAAAAAAAATCAAAAAGTCCAAAGTTGCCATATTCATAGTGAAATTAGGAAATCATTACTGAACAAAATATCTTATAGTGTTTAAAAACGTATCGTGCAATATTCAAAGTGGTTTTGTTAATGATCATGTCAGCATATATGGTGTAATACAATATAAGCAATAGCATGGCATGGCTATAACATGCAACTTACACATTGCACAACAGCCCTTCAAAAATGTTGAAAAACATGTTTTAGGTCCAATACAAATGTCATAAGTATCATTTAAAGGTCAGAAGGCCCAAAGCTTCAGGTGAATGTGTGTTTGTTTGCTGGCTGGTAGTGAAAAATCTAACAATTCTAACTAATTTCCATATGTATAATGGAAAGCCTTTCAAAATATAACACCAGTCTCTTATGTTAGATTATTCCTCTTTTTTGTATGAAGTCGAAAGGTTACTAAGACATAAGTAATAGCAATAATAAATATTAACTTTGTATTTACTTCATGGGAAGTTATATGCTCTGCCCCACAGTCTTGCTCATACCCAGTTGTTGCACTTCCTGCCTGGTCAAGCAGCATTCAAAGCCCTGTGTGCTCTGCGAGTGTGACTAAATAAACATGCTGCAACCATAACTGCACAGTTCGTTGATGGACTTTATGACCCTTCTCTGAGCACAGTGCCTTCAGGCTTTATAGAGCAGGGTGAAAAATGCACTTGCCATGAAAAGACGTTAAATACTTTCCATGCGTGCACGTCGGCTTGTGTTCCCCAGAGGACATCCGCACGTTACTTCATACGTCCCCAGTGGGAATCCAGTGTTTGCTTTAGTTCAGGCTGGGTTGCATTGTGGGTTTGTGAATCTGTGTGTTCAAGCTAGTAGCACAAATGGCTCTCTGAAAGAATGAGTATTATGAAACAGTTTCTCGTTGTATTAGATAAGTGTAGGTGAGGTAAACATTCTTTGAGGTTTACTGAAATACACGTAACCGGTGTTGGTTTCAGAGCACCCACTCTTGTTTCAGAGCATCAATAATGAAGAGTAACTCCACAGATGCAGACGTCTAAGACACTGGCCTGCCATTGTATAAACAAATGTGGGCCAGCATCGCTCCTATAAGCCTAAAAAAACACAGAACAGCTCTGTTATATCCATAATCAATTAGATAGAAATCAGGCAGTAATTCATTTTATTAAACTGCAGTGTATTTCACGTTTATACCTGCTTTCTATCTCCTTCTCCATCTTCCTTCGTCTCTCTCCCTCTTTCTTTCCTTCTAACATAATTGAAGTGAGCTTCTCTCCTATGTAATGCAATGCTTGTCCCATAGCACTAAAGTGTAGTTTGGGCCGCAGCTTAAGTACTCGGTCTGCTCTGTGCTGTGTTCTAATTCTTACAGATCAGCAGAAGCCCAGATTAGACAAATTAATAATTCAGTTTATTGCCTTAAATGCAGTTTGTGGTAAAAAAAAACAAAACCCAAAAAAACAAAGAGGTTATAAAACGTATTAGACTTTGAACCCTGTTTATTTCATTTTGTGACCTGAGGATCGTGTCATGACCAGTACGGTGGAGAAGCTGTGGTAGTGCAAATGATTACACTGATTATTCTTTATTTCTTTTGAGGGGAATCATTAGGATGAGATGAGGTGATTCTTTAGTATTAGTAGTACAAAACTCAAGGACAAATGAGCACATGGAGAGCCGCACACCAAGATTTACACATGTACAGGTGTGTGTGTTTTATTGTCCTTCACATTGGTGGGCTTCTATATAAATACAGAAAAATAGTGTTAAGTTTGGCTGAAACAGCAGCAAATGCTCTCGAGGTTGAGAAAAATATAAAGATCGTCTGCTCTACCCTCTGATTCATCAATACACCAATGATTGTCAGCAAATTAAAGTGAATCAGATGATGTTGGTATTAGTCATCATTCATCAATTATTTATCTTTTACTTAAAACTCTGGGCTCAAAGCTGATGTTTCACGAGGATGACTTTATAGTAATGGGTAGGTACTGCCCAAGTGGATAAGCATTTATCCAAACCATAATGTTCTATTCCTCTATGTGCTCTGCTGCTGTGTCTTTTGGAGGTGGGATTAAGCTGATGATCTCATACTGTGGGTGATGTAGTCCTACGGCAGGTGAGTCATCAGGCGATGCTGTGGGACTCTTACTGGAACAAAGACTTGCTAAGATCATCTCCCCTACAGCTTTTATCCCCTCCTGTACTTACTGCAGCATCATCAACTCTCATCTCTTTTCACTTCTGAAGTTGTCCTTATCACGGTGCCCTTTTCCTTCTTTTAACTTCTCTGTGACAGTGGTTGTTTTGTGTGATCCTACTTCATATGATAAGAAATTAATAAACAAACTTCATATACAAATTTCTTATGAATCCAATAAAAAATTCTAAGGAATTAACAAGATGACCAGTGATTCAGTTGCAGTCACATGCATTCACTGATGTTTGAGCTGAAAATGAATCACTTCTTATGTCTGTATGATAGATATGAAGTAGGAACCAGCAGCCAGTTATCCAAAAACTGGAAGCAGATAAAACAGGTTATGTTATGTTATACCACGGAGATCAGAGGGTGGAGCAAGGAGTCACATCACACCAAATTTGACAGTACATCATACTGAAATCATAACAACTTCAGTCAGCCAGGTTAGCCACTGTTAGCAATGCCAGTTTTTAACAACACACACACAATATTTTGCTCATACAAACATTGTAAGATGTCCACATATAGAGTCTGGATACTAGACAGCACTATGTGGTGAAGATTTAGCTGATTTTCCAGTTTAAAGACAACAGTATGTTTTATTGTTTGGTCTTCTCTATACTAGAATGACAGGTTGTGGATTAGGAAGGATTGAAGGATTGATACTGAACACGTAACTGTAAGCACATTTCTCTAAATGCTTTAACATCAAATACAAACTGACATGGAAATGAATGAAACTCATTTTAGTTTCTTCTCAGGCCTTCAGTTTCCTGCTTCTTTCTTTGTCCTCTGTCTTTTGTCTTTCAGATTCTCTATGTCACCCTGCTTTTTCTTTTCATTTCTACTGCAGCTTGTGTTTTATGCCCTCCATCACACAGCAGTAAACACAAGAGCCACAGAGACCGCTGGTTTGTTTTTTTAATTAGGTAAATGGACTTGGGTCTGCTGGTCCAGACAGAGAAATCACTCTAAGGACTCCAGCACTGTCATAACGATTTTTTAAATTAATGTGTTTCAACTAAATGTTATTAAAATTGTTCTGTGCAATGGATTATGCATACTTTCACCCACTGTTGTTTTTGTTTGTAGGTTTCTTGGATTTTAAAGGTGAACGCCTCACAGTTTCCGAGGAGCAGAATGGGCAGATTTACACATACAGTGGGCGACCTCAAACCTCAGCCTTACCTGTTCCTGACAGGCTGCAATCTAACTCTACCACACCCACAGAAGGTGAGCCCTGGCAGAGTAGTGGCACTGCCCATCTTTCCAGGGAGGATCCCTTCAGACACAACAACAAACATGTGCTCAGACAGAGAGGTATTATCTGTTGTTATTACTGGAGATAATTGTGTTAGATAATTATATCTATTAGCCATGTTGTGTCTTTTCAGCCACTCCAATGTCAATATTATTTCAATCTCAGTCCTGAGAGCACTGTAGCCCCATGGGAAAATGCTGTGGCTTGGGTAAAGAGGGGTGTGAAGGGACCTCAGTGAAAGAGAGATGTAGATTTTATTTATCTATGTAATGTACCTCTAACAATAATAATAATTAAAAACACAATAATTGGGTTTGTATAGCAGTTTTCAAGATGTAAAATAAAAATAAAAAGCAGAATTTGTATTTAGTAAAAAAGAAAAAACAACAAGAAGATTTCAATAAATCATATGAAATACAAAATTAAATCATAAAAATTATTGTGTAAAAGAAAATTCTGTCATTTCTGTTTCCCACAGACCCACTGTTACTCAGCATGCCTTGTTTCCTTGTCGCACACGAGTGTTTCTGGCTTTTGAGTGGCTGTTTCGCTCACACAGAGGCTCCTGTGTGCTGCAGGTGTTGAGGTATATGAGACTGTGCTAAGGAGTGTTTTATTCCTATAGGCCTCCTGAGGTCCCGAGGCCTGGTCCAAGAGAAAGACCAGAAGGCGTTTAAATTTCCTCTACTGTTGTTTTGTATGGAACACAACTTCAAACGCTGTACGTCACAGTGTAACCAAAGCATGCACCAAACACACACAATGTGTTTCTCCCTCTTTTTATTACACAAATGGGTCCAGAAAATTAAAACCTCTTTCTGTGGTATTTTCTAAAATGAGGACATACATGTGCACTATTTAGCAAACTGTAGAGAAGGCTTGGAATGACTGAAATATAGTTTTTTTTTTAGATTTTTACTGTAACAAAGTGTTTGGTTTATGAAAATGGGTCTTAAGTGGTTTCTTTGGTTGGAGGGTGTGGTCATATGTTTATTACTGCCACTGTGTGCTGGGCAGAGCTGCATTATCTGTGATTATTCCAGTGGTGGAAAAAAATAACAACTTCACAATCACAGAATCTAATTATACTTGATTCAAAGTAAAGCAGAGGTGGTGTTTACAGTTACCTTTACTGCACTACAAAATGAATTAATGTACTCTACAGTAACACTGATCTTTGACCTTATTTTTTATTAATTACTATGAATTTTCTTTGCAATAATTTTCACCTTTGAAAGTTTGTCGAACAAATCTGGGTCCAGAATATATATAATGTACATTTACATTATCATCAGCATCAAATTCAGTACTGCTTAAAATACATGCTTTTCTTATTTGAGTATTTGTACATGAAACAGACATGTTTCTTTAAATAAATTTAAATTGTTCTTTGTACTTCATCTTGAGTAAAGAATTTAAATTAAGCTCAAGCATACTGCTGCAAAAGTTAGTGTCAGCAGGTAAAATGTAATGCTGAATGGAAAAGTACTTAATCAAACTATCATAATGCATGTCTGCATTTCTCCGTTACTTTGCAACAGATTTTTACAAAGTCTAAGAAAAATCTCACATTGTGTAAATGCTTCCAGGTCAAGATACAAACTGTGCACCATTGGAACAGACGCTTCCTCATAAAATCACCTCTCTCGAAAAGGCTGCTGCTCGCAGTTGGAGGATAATTGCTGGCATTAAGCTTCACCACAGAATCGGTCATTTTCTTACTTCATTTTGATCAGATGATCCAGCACCTTTAGAATGCAATTCTTAGAAGACAAAATCCCTAAAGAATGATTAGTGCTATTTATAATATATTCCAAATTTAAGTCCAGCTTAGAGTGGTGATATACAATACAGAGTGTAATATTAAACTAAAGCACCAAATGGAGTCCAGTCAACAGGTAGAGCAGCAGAGCAGAGAGCTCCCAGAATGGATTGTGTAGCGTCTCTAAAGTCTCTGAAGCCACAACACTGACCTTTCCTGTTATGGAAATGTACTGCTGGCTGTTCTAGGCCCACAGCCACATGCTGCTTGTTTGAATGGCCACACAGGCTCCTTTCTGCTGCCTGCCTCTTTCCTGAAGACTGATTCTACTGTTTGTGCTGCTATGTGAACACGCATTTGTGTAGCATTGTTCAACATAATAGGCACAACATGTTCCCTTTTTTTATGTTATTTTCTGTCTTTATTTTGGGAACCTTGTACTTTATTGTGTGGTACTATTGTGTGGAAATTTACTCTTAACTCCTCATAATACCCGATAAATAATGTCTGCTTCTATCTCTGTGTGCATTGGATGTAAACCAGTTAATTCGCAACTCTGTTCCAAGAAATACAAGAGTACGGAGCGTTCATTTTGTCGTCTTGCAGTTAATTCCATGCTGCTAGTCATCACAGAGCCTCAGTTTCTCCTGCCTGTCACTGTGATTAGGAGCTAAACTGGGGCAAATAGAGTGACATGTTGTCCTTTGCAATGAAAACAGAACTGCGTTCACACTTGCATGGAGCTGTTTGAGCGTCAGAGCAGGGGCCTGTGCTGCACACTGGGTCAGCAGTGATGCAGCACTGCTCTCTGTCCACCATCATCTGGACTTTCCACGTGTGATGTGATTAGAAAGCAATTTGCTCCTCGACTATTTGACCCAAGAAAAACACCTGCTTTATTAAAACTAAACAAATTACCCCATTTAGTCCCGAATACACAGAACCGAACACCTTAGCAGCCTGAATACATCACATGAATGGATTATTATAAACAAATAGAGATTTTAGGAGAAAGTCTGAGCAGATCAAACATGATCCTTATCATGATATACAACAGCACTAAAAAGGTTTTTTGTTTGACTGGCAATATGGACTGAGAGGCTTTACTGAACAGATCTGAACAGTTTGGATTATCAGAAATCTTGTAATTGCAGGGAAAGTGATCTACTTTAGATATATTTACTTAGTGTAGTGTAGGTTTCATCTTATTGTGCCCTGTATAACAGAGAACTACGCTAAGCAGGCTAAGCTTTCTGGATTGTATAATATAATATGACTGTATATTTCACACACCCAAGGGAATTACACTGTGCTGACTTACGTTAAAAAACAAGCTACCTTGTAAAATAAATATTTCTGAACAGTTGTGGCTGCACTCGCTCAAATTGGGAGATCTACAGCAGCTTTTCCAACACATTCTGTATAAATGAGAGATTTTAAAGACAACAATTTTGGCTAGGCATGTTTGGCCACAAGAAAGCCCCCTGAAGCAAGGGGGATTATACAGCATGGCATAAACAAGGATCAGTCCCTCTGTGCTGGTTAAAATAGATTTGACAAACAACTTGCCAGCAGGAATTTGTATTTAACTTGACTTGAGATATCCTAGAAATGCCATGCGGGTTAGCTCTGCTCCGGCTTGTGACGTGTCCCATTGTGACGTATGTCCCCCCGTAAGCCCTCAGAGAACATTAATGCCTTGCCAGCATTTGTGGGATGTTAGCGTAACATAGCCTGCCTTAGCATTAGACTAGTGAGCTGGAAGCTTGGATTATTTATGACTTATCGGAGATACTAAGAACGGAATCATAATCACTAAGCTCTTGGGGTGCCCTTTCAGTTTGGGCATTTTGTTCAGTTTTGGAAGCTGCTAATGTACAATGAGAGCTTTTCACATAATTGTTACACCAGTAAATCCCAGGTGAATATCCATTCTGCTCAGAAATCAGTTTCCAGTTTCCAGTGTATTGGCTTCAACACAAATCTGTTGTTTTTTTTGCACAGATTGCACATGTCCCCAGGTGTTTCCAGATGAGATATGACCAGAGTTCTCTCAGCCATGACCACAAAAACAGTGTTATCTCCCCTATCTTCACTGTTTCTTGCTGGGTTACCCCCATTCTATCTATTTTTATCTCCTGTTAAAACCAGTAAATTATGTAAAAAGAAGAAACATCAACACCTCCAGCTTTTTTTACAGTATTCTCCTGTTCCTGTGAGACGAACTGTTTTTCACATATGCAAAATCAGAGACACTCTTCTCTGTTTTTGTATGCTTCAGTGGAGATTTGCTTTCTGTCTGATTCCTTTCAATATCAAAGTTTCTCCTTCGTTCACTCTCTCTTCCCCAAAGTTGCAGTTATATTTCAGACGCCATTTCTGCCCCGGTTTGTCTCTGTGTGAATGTGTTTTCTTTTTCTGTGTTTGCAGACCGTGCACACTGCGTAGGATGCAACAGAAGAACAGCCTAAATCAGCAACCCTGATAACGAAAACACAACCCAAAAATGCTGAGCTAATATTGATTAAACGCTCAGATGCATCCATAAAAGTTCAATGTTCAGATTTTTTGTCTTCATTCTTCACAAACTGGACAAATTTCTATTTGATATATTTTTCATTATAAGGAAAATTTACATATAAACTTTGTATCATTTTAGAAATTTTTTATCAGTCAAGCTTGTTGTGTTACTGGGTCAGATGTTCATTGCAGCATTGTTTACTTCCTTTTTTCTGTCATGAGCTCACTAAAGTCTTTTTTCTGATTCCTATTTGCTTTTAAAAGGTGGCAGTTCTCAGGCTACTATGGTCTTGTTTTTCTTTTGTTTTTTTGTATTTTCGCATTTTGTTTATATGTGAACCAACAAATGTAGCTTCAGCCTAATGCAATGAAGACCATACTGACTATAAGAAAAAATTAAATTATGGGATCAGTGAAGACAATGATCTGATCTAGTGTTTGAAACTAAAACTACAAATAAAGTGCAAAATGTGTTAGGTTTAATTCAACCACATTTTGTTGTCTGCAGCCATATTAGCACATGTGCAAGGCTGCACTGTCCTTCCAGCTAAATGCTAATATCAGCATACTGGTTATCGGGAATAATGTTGATCACTGTGTTCTTCCGCTTTTAGCATGTTAGCATGGTAACATATGCAAATTAGCAGCACTTCCAGTAACGGGAATGCTCAAAGAACCAAGTATTGGAAATATTTGACCTGACTATGGTGCTAAAGGAAAAGTCAGGATCATAAATGTCTGTTCAAAATTCAAGACAATCCATCAAATATTTGTTGTAACATTTCAGTCTGGTGAACTGACTAATAGACCAACACTGACAACCCTAAAGCTATGCTGCTAGCATGACCAAACAGTGTGTATGTAAAAGTCAGAAAAGCTTCTTTCTCCCTGCTTTCAAGTCACAGCTGACCAAATATAGTCCACACATGCTGCCAACGGTCACATCTTAATGTGTGGTAAAAATATCAGCCATATATATCAGGGTTTGACACAATCTGTTTATGAGTTGAATTTAGCAACAGCTTGGGATTATTTGAAAAATGACCCATGGCATACTGTGGAGACAAACTGGCCAAGTGAACTGGCTCTACAAGAGTTTGGAGCAGATCGTTGTTAAAACCACTCCCTCCCTGGTTTGCCATTCCAGTATTTATTACTTTCAGAACAACTCCAGGCCAACGGTAACGGTTTCTCTTTCGAAGAGTTGGCCTACTTACCCCAGGAACACAAAAGTCTAAACCTGCTCTTTCGGTGCTTTTCTGTGCGCTTCTCACCATCAAAGACAAGTACAGCCACATAACATGTGTTGTGTGTTTTATTGTGCATTTGCATGTGTGTTAGTGTCAGCACGTGTGCATTTTTGGACAAGACAAGGAGGCTGTTTGGGAGTTTGAAAGAGCTGGGTGGTGGAGAGAAAAGAGAGATGAAGCAATTGTTATTTCTCAGTTAGGGCAACGTTACCTCCGGGCTGTGCCAAGAGGCAGTAGCTGTTGGCACAGGGCTAATAAGTGTGTGTGTGTGTGTGTGTGTGTTGTCTCAGTGTTGCATTAGCTGTGCCCTTATAAAGATGGAAGCTGGATGTGCCGTTCTCATACTCAAATACCATATTAAACAAAACAATGCAGCAGTAGGTGGTGAGACAGCTTGTGTGTGTGTGTGTTTCTCTGTGTGAGGCATTTATGGGCTTTAGGAGGTGGAACACCACAGTTCTCTTGATGTAAAAATAAACTATGCATATAGTTTCTGTATGTTCTGTATAGAGAGTCAAGAGATTCAAGCCCAGTTACCTTCGGTGTGCATCTTTCTTTGTGTTTTTTGTGTCATTTTGTGAGTCAGATTTGAACGTTTACACATTGGCTGATTTCAGTCCTGGTTGATTCGATGAGCCCTGGTGTTACTTGTGGAAAGAGCATATGCCGTTTAATAGTACAGTACAGGTAACTTAATACTGCTGATGCAGCTGTAATAGAGTGAACAGTAAACAGTGAGGCTGTTATTCATAGTACAGTAACACAGGATTACATACATGCCTCGGTTAGTGTGAATACCACATGCATGTGATTGCAATTTGAATCCAGTAATGGAATGATGGGCTCTGACACTAACAATGAAAACTTTCTATATAAAGAGGTACTTACAGAACGTAGACACATTAAGTGAGTACTGGTGAAAAAAATATACTGTACCAAAGACTGATATGATTTCATGAGAAAAACTTTACAGTTTGCTCAATTATGGTGCCAAAAAATGGAAAAACTGAATTATTTCTGTTGAAGAAGAAAGCTAGTGTTCTGCTCCTCTTGCTTTTTTGCTCTTCTTTCTTCCTTCATTCCCTGCTTTCCTATCCTTTCGTCTCTCTTAAGGTCACAGTTCAGCATGTGTGTGCCTCACTCCATCAGCTCCAGACAGCTGTCCCAGGGTGACCCCGGTGGTCTGCTCACACCAGCACCACCATATACACATGTACGAACACACACACACACACAAATGTGCGCACTAAATGTTTATGTCTGTCTGACTGGTATTGTGCAAATCAGACCCCATGTAGAGCGTCTGATACACATCCACTGAGTGTGTGAACCACCTAGCTCAGTGGTTCACTGCTCTTTTTTTGTAGACAAAGAACACATGGACACTAAATTATTGGGTGGAAAGATTTCTTAAACGAAACAGGAGACATATGATCAACAAGACAGGATTACAACCCCTGCTAGCGAGGAACTCTCATTTCTATTCCACAATACTATTTTTTAAACCAGCTCTTATGTCCAGCCTGTTTTTAAAGCCTGACAGTGGTTTTATTGCATAATTACAGCATTAATGATCACTACCATAAGCACTTTGAGATTTTAAGGCAGCAGCTAAACCTGGCAGGGACTGCTGATTTTTAAAAGTTGGCCACATTTGACTGGCCTTTTTGTGTGTCTTCAAGCACTTTGTCATCACAAGTCAACTTTAACTGTTTCAAGTCTTTGTGCTAAGGTAAGCTGACAGATAGATCACTGTATTGTTTTTATATGCAGTTTAGCCTTTGTATTTATATGTGTTTGTATTTATATTATATGTGTTTTTTTCCTTTGTTGATTTATGGTGTTGTCTTCTGGGCACCACAATCTTGGAGAAAAGTGCAGTGTAGATACACTTGGCAAATAAATATTATATATTGCATTTTTATTGTAATAGTTGACCTGATGCTTTTACTAAGATTGTGGTTTGGTCTATGTGAGACTATAGATTGAGATCTGTATTTGACACCTGAAAGTGTGAATCTCTCTCAGGAAGAGAGAGAGTGCACAAACACAACACACCATCACAATGAAGTCAAGCTGGTCATTTTCAGTGGCTGCATGCGACCAGCTGAGGATCCTCACATTATCCTCACAGGGACACAATGCAGGGGAGAGAGAACATCATGGTTTGTATGTGAGTGTGCACAGGGCTCATTGCAGTGTAGGCCTGGTCGTGTGCCAGCAGCAGAGATCTCTGGGAGCAGACCGAGGCATGATGTCATTACCAGCCAGACCAAGGAGCCGCAGTTATCTGTGACATTGTGTCTTTGAAGGAGAGAGCCAAGCACCCAGTGTGTGTGTTTGTGCGTTAGCATTATTCCTGTGTGGTGACGTGGTTGTTGTCAGTTGTCTGTGCCAACTGTGTGTCAGTCATACTCTTGTCCTCAAAAGATTACCCCTGGAGAGTTTTTTTTTCCTGGAGCTGTAGGAGTGTGTGAGTGTTGTGTGTCTTTCTCTTTTACAGAGTGAAATATGAGGCTGTTTTCTTTTTTCTATTTCAGGTTTATGACTATAGAGGGACAGACAGACGTCTGACAGAATGACATTTCTCAGTGGCCACTTGAGTTCACAGCTTATATGATTTGGATGTTGGGGGAGAGACAGTGACAGTCCGACAGTCTAATCAAATTGATCTTTTTATGGAATGGAAACAATAAAATGACAATTTTCCCATTTCTCATTCACTGTCAGACTACCACTTCTCCAAGATGTATGGAGCCTGTCTGATGCTTTCCATGTTATATTTGTTTATGTGGGGCTAGGGAGGGGTGAGGAGCAGGGAGCCAGAGAGCGGAATCATTGAAGTAAGAGCCAGTGTTTATGTTTGTGTCTGGGTTTCCCTCTCTCTCTTTTCCCTTGTACCCACAACAGCAAGCAGCTTCAAGCTCTTCACCACACCCCTCTCCATTTTTACTTTTCTCCTCGTCTATCTCACCCTCTACTTCTCTCAAATACAATTTAAGTCAGCTCCAGCTGAACCCGTCCTCCCTTCACTTTCCCTCCACCCTGCTTTCTCTCTATACACCTGCCAGCGTTTACTCTCCTGCCTGTGTTTGTGCTCCAGTCTGGCTCTTGGCGTGGTCTGTCTGGATGCTGAGGAGGAGGAAAACCTGTCAGGTGGAACGCAGCTGGGTGGAGCTCCCAGGTTGGGAAGAAAGAGTGCCTGTGGTACAGGCTGCAGGATTTTCCGTCGGAACACAGAAACCCAGACGTCTGTGAAAGTTTTATCAGGAAGGAGTTTGCTCCAAATGCACATACTGTGCAACAACACATGTTCAGAATACTAGCCGCTGTGTAAATTGTGAATATTTTGACAGCTATTTTGACTCATGCGCTCTTCTTTCTGTGTGTTCATGTGATTGTGACTAAACCGTATGGGCAGTTCAGGTTTCACATGTCAGTGAAATGCTCTGCTTTCAGAAAGGAAGTTTCAGGTAACTTCCCAGTCCCAAACACATTAGAGCTCCAATAAGACCTCTCGGCTCTACAATATGAGGTTCACCCCACACTGCCTTTAACTCATTTCAACTGATTTCTGAGGTACCCCCAGGTCATAACATGGAGACATATCTTTAACCAGTCTGTCGCCACTCTCACATCCACCACTCTACTCTACGTCAGTGGGCAAAAAATGTAATTTTCTGAAAAATTTAATATATATTAAAACTAAAATGTAACAATACAGCAAGTCTTATACAGACCATATGCATATGTTGTGCTAAAATAAAATACGATGATTATTAAAATATTTCCAGTTATAGCATCTCTTTGAAGTTTTTTGCGGATGTTTGTGTTTTCATTCTGAGTTGCCACAAATAATTCCAGCAGTATGCGTCATTTCCAAATCAGTTTATTTTCTGCTGCTCTAGTCAAGTGAATATCATAAGCTGGGCTAGTAGGAGGAGAGCTTTAATTTCCCAGAAGACAAAAAAATAAATAAATAAACAGTCTAAATGGCTGACCATTTACCACAAGGTTTCTACTATCACTAGTGAAGTTTTACTGGAAGTAAATGGGGCAAAATTGTCTTTTCAGTATGAGTACCACCAGTGACCTTTGTTTACATTGGGTTTGTTTTTATCTTCTTAACGCTGAATTTGATCATCAAGAATATTTTGCACAAAAGGTTTAGTTGCTGACATAATTTTCTTTTTGCATGTGTAATTATCAGTCATGTGTTCACACACTCATACACAAATAGGTCTACTCAAGCTTCTTAGGGTGGTTATGGGTGCTGGTTTACCTGAAGTGATCGATTTTTCCAGTAAGAATCACTTTTTAAAATTTCCACTAACCATTCTGGCTCTCTCTCACCTGGGATTTTTGCTGTAGTTTACTACAGAAAAAAGTGTAAACATGTGGAGAAACCTTTGACCTTTGGGTTTGCACTTTCTGTTCACCTCTGCACCAGCTGCAGGGCTCTGAATCTCTGCTGTGCAGTTACATCTGCTGAGACTCACCTTGTGCATTCATCTGTATCCTCTCTAACTCACCACACCTCTTCTGATCAGCCTGAGAGGGATTCCCATCTAGTTCATGGTTAGTATGCCCAACTCCCCCCAGCCCTCCCTGCATCGTTGTCACCTCCCACCTCGCCTGTGGTTTCTCTTGCCTACACAGTGGTGAGCCTGTCACTGCTCGCTGATGAGTCAGTTAAGCACTACGGTAGAGACATGTTGGGGTTGGCTGATCTTTATGGTCTCCCTGATGAGAATCCATAAGAAGGAGACCCCCATGATGTCTCACCATTAACCGCATGAGGACAAACTTACAAATGCAAAATGTATGTATAATCACTCATTTTTGCAGAAGTGAAACTAAACGCAATGGCCTGTTTTTACAACTATATGACATTTATAGTATTTAGCAGGTGCAACATTGTGATACTATAACTAACAAACACATTGGTAATTCATTGAAGACAAAACAGACTGCTGATTCATCACTACAAAACTTGGATCTTTTGCATCTGTAATAAGAAATAGCATTGCTAACATGCTCAAAGTAGCATGCTGATGTTAAGCAGGTATAATATTAACTGCAGGAAAAGCTTAATTTAGCAATTTTAGCAGCTCAGATACTGCATTCCCACGTGTCAGTTGTAATAAACATGAATTGTCCTTTAAACAATCAGTAATTTGGTGTGAATATTTGTCCTTTTACAGAAAATAGGAACATTTCAGAGGTCTAATTTTTACTAACGATCGTTAGTGTTCTTCGACAGCGCTCGGCATATGAAAGATTTATCGAAACACCTCTAACCTTTTATGAGACCACGTGCAGCTTTTATTTGAATGTCATTATGTGGGGCATTAACATCAATCTTAAAGGTCTGAGCAGTGTGAAAGAGGGAATCCTGTCACTGAGACACAACCCAGCAGAGCGTCACGGATGCACAGCAGAGCGCTAACATTGACCCCACGCAGTGTGTGGGAGGACTGCTCCTGTCACCTTTTCAGCTGTGGGGGGGATTCTGAAACTGCAGGGGGAAAAGGAAAACCCTCTTCAAGTATATCTCAGTGAGCAATGGCAGTTGACAACAGAGTTGAGGTTGCAGATACAAGGCACATCGGAGCCGGTTGTTGGTTGGTGGTCTTTATCACACCCACACATCCTCTTTCTCATGCCTGATACACTGCCTCACTTAATTCTACACTCTGACTCTCTTTCGCTTTCCCCCACATGCTTTAAAATTACATAGTTTAGAAAAATTCATACTTGTTTTCTTCCAAATATAGAGATTGCAACTTTTACTGGTGCAGCCTACTGACAATGTGATCCCTCGGCTTCCCAGCTGCACACAAAGACAGCTATGCTGGTCCAGATGCAGAACCCAGTTCACTCTGCAACATTAATTAAACACAAGGGGTGAATTCACTCTTATGTGAGGTCTTACTGGAAGTAACAATTTCCTTGAATGACAACAAGCTCAGTCAGTGATACAGGGAAGTACAATACGGTATGTGGCCTCTTCACAAGGTAGTGATACGTACTTTATCTAGTAGAGGATATGGAGCCTTAGCATGAAGCTGTGAAAGTGCTGTTGTTCTCAGCAAGAGGGTGTCCTGGTGATAATTAGGTCAGCAAAGCCCTCCTGGGAGGGCAGGGCAGAGGGGACAGTGAACCCCTCAGCTCCATCACAACCAGATGAAATAAAACACTCCCAGTACAGGCTCCACATGTCAGGGCGAAGGGTGAAAATGTGTTTTAGATTTTCCTCCTTCGCTCTCCTCCCTAGTCTTGTTTGATTCTAAGCTGAAAGGTTGAATGTGTGTGTGCTTGGTCTGATGTGGTCCAGCATATCTGTTTCTTCCTTCCTTTGGGTTTTAGCTAATCCACTTCTCTGGGCTTCCTTCCCAGAACTCCGAGACCTTTCTAAAGAAAACAGGGCAGAGCAGCACCTTAAAAATGCCTCCACCCTTCTCATTAAAGATGAGGATAAAAGCGAAGTTGATTTTTCTGATTCAATTTAAGCCCATGAAACTCAACCACGGTACTCGGAGAGAGGGATGAAAGACAGCTGGAGACAGAGGTGGCCAGTTAAATCAGTACAGATCAATCTGCTATTACTTTTCTTCAGTGAAGCCTCTAGGATCTGTACTGTGTGGTGAACATTTTTGTACTTCTTTTAGTGTGCGAAAGACTAATTGTTGGAGCGACATGGCAGCATTTCACTTTAAATCTGCGCATATAAAGCTGGACTAAAACAAAATTTCAATTTTGCCAAGAAATCAGAAAAACACTGAGTAAAATTGTTTCAGTTCCAACAAACAGGCTGTTACAGTTTTTTCCAATTGCTAACACACTAAGAGAGCAAAATCTCTCCTCACATTTGTAAAATTCAAAACACAAATCATGCCTTTGAACACAATTAGCAATTAACTT
>JAUMHL010000021.1:7387885-7408019 GCA_032362345.1 Sandelia bainsii | reverse complement strand
TGATAAGTGTTTATATAGTTTTGAATGCAGAGCTTCATTTTGCAGGATATGTGAGGTGTTTTGCTCTTTGGGTGAGGAGTTTTGTGAATTGTGCTAAATGATTTGCAAAAATGAGCCTTGTTGGCAAAATTGTGCTTAAGCAATTGAAAAGAACTGTAATCAGCTTACTGGAGCTGACAGCAACATGCTTTGTAGCATGTATGACTAAACCACTGCATACGTTATTCTGCATGTTTGTTGCTTAGTTTAGTAGGATGCAGAACTTTCACTTGTGAAGTACTGTAATGACTTGAAAAGATATGTGTGTGTGTGTGTGTGTGTGTGTGTGTGTGTGTGTGTGTGTGCGTGTGTGCGTGTGCATGTGCTGGTGTCTCAGTTTGTGCGCATGTGCAAACATATGTGCATGTGGCTGTGTACAACTTAATGACCCACCAGCAGAACTGCACGCTGAGTAAATGACAGACCTGCAGAGATAAAGACTGGTCTTATGTTCGTGTAATTTAAACAATAATCTGCTGTGGACTTGCTGATCTTGCCAAACAGGGAATCTTCTCTGTAATCACACTGCTCACGTTTCAACAGAAAAAAAGAGCAACAGCTACTGTCCTCTGGTAGGCTCTTCCTGTTTTCATATCCTTCATTAAAAATACTAAAACCTCCTTTTAGCAGGAGCTCTTAGTGTTTGAATACATGACAAAACTTAATCGAATGTATCAGTCTATCACTTGTCTTGTTACCCAGACTTGATATTCATGAAATGTGGGGACCAGTAGGCCCCAACTGAAAAACAGGCTATATTTTCTATCTTCATTCATTCACCTCTACACACACAGTGTGTAAAATTTTAATGTCTTCCTCTGACACATTGGTGTGAATGTCAGCACTATGGACAATAGTGTGTTTGTCTCTGTCAGTAGCCCTTCAACGCCAGAAAGTATGAAAAACTGTGGAATAACAAACCAGGAAACCAACATGCTCAAACCGAGCAATGTTTTCAGTTTCCGCTGGCAGAGGAAATCAATGAAAAAGGTTTTCATTTTTATGTTTGTCTGGCATTGGGAAGAGGCAGAGTTTAAAATGAAGAAACCGAATCAGGAGAATCATAGTATCGTGGTGAAACTGAATTGAAAAAATCGCAGTTTCTTCAGAAAATATTAGTAATATGGATGACTGTACAAAATACACATGAAACAGTTATCTGTACTGTTTCTGGACCAGGTGTTGTGTGTAGTTCAAGTGACTCACTGTCAGTGGCATATGATTACTGGAAGAGTGAGTGGGTCTTGCTGCTTCAGACACCAAAAACTGTGTATCCACCCAATACTTTATTCTGCATGTAATCTGCTGTATCAGTTGGTTACATCAATAGTACATGTAAAAGTAATCCACACTGAACGTTGTTCCACGTAGCATTTACTGTTACAGTGCCTCAAACCAGAGTGGGAGTAACAGTGTCAGTGTAACTGCGTTGAAGCAATATCTGCCTGTAGTTCCCCTTCTGAAGAGGGGACAGGGGTATTCAAAGCAGACTGAGAGTGTGTTTTCACAACTCAAACCAAAGAGCTTTTCCTCTCATCTCACATTACCAGCTGTGTTTTGTTGTCTTTCCCTCATTTTCTTTCTTCCTTTTCATTTCAGAATAAGTGCTGACAGAGATTTCAAACGCTGTGGAAACATCTCTTTCTTCACACACTTTGACCATTGTTCTCTCAGCAATGAACGGTCAAAGCCTTTATGTGAGGACAATGCATGGATAGACTATATTTAAGACATTTCGCACTGCAACACTCTGCTCTTTGCTTTGGTTTTGTATTGTGTGTCTAGATCATGTAAAATAAACACTGCTGAGTGAATAATTGAGCAAAATGTATTGTGCAGCTGTAGTCATGCAAAGCCAGGGGGTCCTCATGGAGGGCATACCTAAACCGTGATTACCTCCTAGAGACACAGGTACACTCATCACCCGGGAAGCACAGAATCACATGTTGTCATAAACACGGTAAGTTCAGTTAATCAGTAACAGTAAATCCCTTTTCTTCGCAGACATTATGTGTTCTTTAATGTAAATTTGGGTAAATTATTGTAGAGAAGAAGGAGGACAAATTTCCATATTTCTTGACTCACTCATTATTTTTGTGCCTCTTATAAATATTTACATAAACATGACCTGCAGTGATAACACCTCATCTGAACCAAGCATCTTCTAAACCTATCACCAACACATATATCATATATGTTGGTGTTGATACGTACAGTATGTTACTCAAAATCTGCATTAAACAGTTTGACACTTGAATACTCTTCAAAATCAGATAAGATATATATATGTGGGCAATATGTGTTTTTCCTCAAACTCAGGTTCTCTAACAGATGCCTGGATGTTTGAGGGTTCTGCACAGTATCTTAGTTGTACGTAACGCTGTGCTCCATTTGACATAGAGTTCTGATGTTCCTGCAATCTGCTGGAGCCACTCTTCCAATGTAGGCTGGGGATATACTTGCTGTTAACTAAGCAGTCACACAGGCAACATGGCGCTAATACGTACAGTAACTGACGTCAATCTGGTGCGTTGGTTGAACACATCGTCACTAATTAACGTTAAGGAAAGAAATTCCGTTGGTCAGGGATGATTAGGCTCTAGTTTGCTCCCTTGTGGTCAACACTTTAAATCCTCCAGACATACACAAAGTGTGCAAGGAACTATATGAACAATGACGGCGACAACGTTATTGTTACCTACATGTGCATGTCTGCAAACAGCAAGTATATCTCTGGCCTTAGGGGTCACAGCCCCAAGTGCACCTACCACCACAGGGACCACAATGGAGCACTGACAGGATTTAATTTTTTCATTGTTGACTCCATGTTGTTTTTATGTCATTACAGAACACCAGGTTCTGCAGTGGCACAACATGAAACAGTTTTTCCCAGTGCAGCTAAGTTCATGCTATGCTATGTTCCTCTACAGTCTTCTGTTTTCATCTCACTGTTATAGATTCATTTGTGAATTGCCCTGTTGGAGACACACAGGCCACTTAGAGCCTGTTGCCCTTTGACCTCTGGGAGGGGTTAAGTATGGGAATGATAGGGTCACAGAGAAGTTAAGGGTTAATTGTAGTCCCTCTTAGAAGTAATCGCCAACATCTCCCACGCCAAGTACCTCCCCACTGCCTCCCGGTTCTCTCTCTCTCTCTCTCTCTCTGCCTTTCTCTCTCTGCCTTTCTCTCTCTCTCTCTCTCTCACACACACACACACATTTGACAGCTAACAACAGTCCAGCTCTATATCTTGTGCGGTGTCCCTTCATATCACTGCCTGCAGGCAAACAGTCCCCTTTTATGTAGACAGATAGATGTTCAGCTTGTTTCTTGCTGCATATTTAGAATACCATAGAGCACTAGAAGGTCACGCTTTGCCCAAGCCTCTCCCTGTGGGACTTGATCTGGACTGTACCCTTCAGTCTCCCAAACACACAACCATCCCATAGTCCCAGACATTCAGACATCCTCCCAGGACTCAATACAGCAGGCAACCAGTTCTGTCTAGCAGTCTGTTATAGCAGGAGTTGTGCCAGCTGTGGGGAGGCTATCTAGAGGAAGAGGAGCACTAATTGGATTGAAATTTTCCTTTTTTATCAGCTTGAGCCTTATTTTATTGAACAATTCTATTTTGTCATCCTAATTATCATTTGAAGGACAGTGTAGGTCTGTTTGACACGTGTGAGTGCGTTCGTGTGAGGATGCGATTAGAGGACTGGATCGAGCACAGGGCAATATGGAGAGCCAGAGGAAAGCCAGGTTGGAATGGGAGGGTAATTGGCTGAAATGAAAAATGAGAGTCCTTGACCTTTCATTACCTCCAGGGATGGTTGATAGCATGAGAGCCCATCCAATCGCTCTATCCATTTGCCACTCCCTCACCCATAAAGATCTTTAACTACAGGGATGGAAGACAGGAGGGATGATGGTAAAGACAGACCTCAGGGGGGAGTCGTTTGGTTGTGTGTGTGTGTGTGTGTCAGGGTCTCAGCTGTCTCAGCCTCCATTAGTCTCTAATAGGGTTGTCACTCTGGGCTTTTAACTCTGCTTGTTAGCATGGCAGACAACCAACAAACCAGGCTTTCTGCACACCCCAATCCCACAGATGTCCCCATTAGCATTGCTCTCCACCCACCCACTCATCCAGGTCTGTGCACTTCATGTGCAAACATACACAAGTGCAGGATGAGACGAGTCCTACCTCAACCGCAACAGCTGGTTGAGAAAACATACTGATAGCACAGCTTTCTTTGGAGAAGATCAACAACAACTACATATGGGCTCCATCATGTGATGTGCAACACCATTTTTGTAGGAATTCCCCAGTGACCCCAGCATAACCTGCTGCATCTATGGACAGGTGTGTCTGTTAATTAAAGCTCAGAGCTAATAACAGAGCGGCACGTCTGAAGAATAGCTGCAATGAAAAATGGGCTCAGGGGGTAGAATATTGCCGACACAAGTTTGCTCGTAGACTGAAATCCTCATTGTTGACAACTAATCTGTTGACGAAAGAGAATCACTTGTTAGTTTTTCTCTGTCTTGAATTCAGTTATGATGTAAATACATGAAAGCATGCCAAATAAATATGTTTAAATATGTGGTTGTTGTCACTGAAACAGCTGGTCAATGTATTCCTCAAATCTGATCAGACAGTGGCCCAAGATCTTTCTGCTCCCAAGATACTCAGCTCATTTTTTTTCACCAATTTGTGTACAAATCAAATCAGATTGTTTCAAATAATTTCTGGGCCACTTTTGGACAGTACATGGTCCTAAATCTAATCCAATAATGCGTCTGTTGTCAGAACTGTTAGATCAGAATTCATGTGGGATTTTTTGCATCGTGCTTCGTGAGCATCTGCATGTTGACTGCTGTCATCAGTCAGAGTCAGCACCTCACAGTTGGTAAAAATAAACATAGGGGAGAGCAACAACAGCGCCTGGGGTGAGTGGACAGATAAAGAAATTTCACGTTGGAGATTTATGGAGAAGTTTTCTGTTCCAAATAAACTGGAAGTAATATACCTAAGAGTGAAGTTTTTGTGCAGTTTGACTGTCAGTCCAGTTACATTGTACGCATGTGGCTCACTTTTCAGTTAAATTTGTACATGTGTGGCAGTTTAGGACTGCAGTGGTTTTCACACTAGTTTTGGGTACATGTCACTTTCAAACATGTAAGTGAAGCATCAACATAAAAAGATAGGATCCAAGAAATAATTGGAATTGAGTATTAATTACTGAGTATTTGGGGAACACTGAATCCATACTTGCATATATAAAACGATTCAGTGACTGGAAGACTTGATACTGTGAACCAGTCTGAAATGGGGACAAAGAGAGCAGATAGAATTGAACCCGAGAGGGCAGGCAGCTGTCAGGAGATGAAGTTTGTCCTTGTTAAACTAGCAGCCATATGGTCAACATCTGAGCTGGTTCTGGAGGTGATTTTTATAGCTGCTTTTATAGCTTGGCAAGCTTGCACTGCTCCAGTGAGAGAGTGCCTGCTTACCTGCCAGTGCCATTCAGCTAGTGGAGAGGAATAAACATGAATAATGTCCCAAACTTTATTTTATATTTTGGAATATTAAAATGCACTAATAGCTTGTGCCTTGAAAAGAGATTAGCTGGAATACGTGGTTCAGGCTGCTCTTTTGTCTTTTCTGTGCTGCATTTCTTTGTCCCCTGCTCTATCATCATCCACCCCTCCAGGCCCTTTTGGACCAAAGGTTCATGGGGAAAAGTGACCATTTAAAATGAAAACAAACACTGCTGATTTCAGTTGTTCCTTTTTAACCTGATGGATATGCTACAATAGCTGTGCACTGGAAGCCTGTGCAGTGGGCTTAGTTCAGTTTTCACCAACAGACCAGTTAAGTGTCTCAGAAAACAGTGGTTCACCACCACATGCACCCCATTGCTTGACTATTATAGTCAATGATAAATGCTTAATGAATCATTATGTTTGATACTAACAACAGAAATTACAGCATTGTTGAGATAAGCACATGCATGTCTGTGAACACGTTCGCAATTTCAGTACTCTGAGATTGTTACGAACACTTTTCCTTAAATAGCAGAAGAAGCAAAGTTCTTTCCAAGTGAAACCCCACTATGGGAACCTGTCTTCATTCAAACTCACACACATTCATTATGTCTGCCATGTAGCTAATTTCTTTTAATCTTTTCCCACAAAGTTCATTAGGTTTTGCTGCTTCTGTAGTTCAAGTTGCCAAGTCTCTCCACCAAACTGCATTTCTCAAGCATTTCTCTCAACGTTTGAACTGGAAATATGAAGAGGATCACGTTTCCACTGGAGGAACTGGTGGGTGGGTGTGTGCGTGTGTGTGTGTGTGTAGCTAAATGGAGATTTCCCGCCTTTGTGAGACTTCTTTGTGGACAGGCAGATGCTTTGCACACATACGGCAAGGAATGGAAAGGAGAGGCAGATATTTTTCACTAAATAAAGTGGAATGATAAAAATTTTAATCTTAATTTTAATTAAACAAAAAAGCCAAAAGTTTTTAGTAAACAAATAGTTCAAACTGGACCACAAAAAAATAACTAAAGTATGTTCAGAGACACAAATTAGCTTCACGATCAAACAAATGTGACTGTTTGTGCATTGCATGTTAATGTACAAACGTTAGCTGTTATTCCCCACCAGTGTCAGACCTGTATCCTGAAATTGGTGGTGCAAGAGTGAAAAGTGTTGTAATTCCTGCATTGTCCACATTATAGTTTTAACATAAAATTATCAAGCATATCTTGATTGCTTACTTAAGTCCTCCACGTGTTCTAAATACACTTTTCATTTTTTTTACTTTCACACCAAACTGCATGTAAATGTACCAACTGCGGGGAAAACGTGAATCACGCTTGAAGCTAAGTACAGAACCTTTCGTGTCTCCTTATCAGAAAGAGTACAAGCTTAGATAGACTCATGAAACTCTAATCTGTTCTCAAGGTCTCAGAAAGAATCATCAAAGCTGCAACCACCAATGAACTGGCATGAGAGATGTGTTTGAGTTCAAAGTGAAACATACACTGACGCACACGTTGGCAGCGGAGATGAATTATAAAAAGTCATAATTTATCTCTCTGTCAGGTAACCACATCTGCAGGGCCTGTGTTCATGTTTACATCGTGATAATAGAGTCTCAGCTCACCACATTGCCTTGCTCCAACTCTCTCTCTCTCTTTTTTTCATCACAACGTTGTGTTGTGGAGGACTTGTGGATCATGGCCAGCTTAAACAGTACCCTCTCTCTTCCCACCCTCCCCCTTCCCACTTGCTGTCACATCAAACCTGACCTTTAGAAACCGACTACAGGCCCTCTTTAAGTGTATATTGTAGTTTTTGCAAATGGGAAAAAGGGTACATGTAGTAGGGAAACAGAGAAAGAAAGGCATGAACTGGAGGAGCAAATAGGGATATAAATACTAAATTTGACATCAGTCATGCAGATATCGTCAGGTAGAAAAAAGCACAACTGAGTGGAAGGAGAGGAGCAGAAAAGAAGTGTGGTACAAAGCTGAAATTTGAACTCCTGCCAAACTGTTGTAAGAGTAGCTGCTGTGCCTGCAGCTGTCCTGGTAATCTTTCCCACCACTCCTTCGACCTCCACATCTGTCCTCATTCCTCCTCTCCTCTCCTCTGACGATGATTTGACCACCAAAACAGAGACTGCTCATAGAAAATGTGCCCACACACTAACATAAGGGTACCTCTATGCACGGACCGACTGTAACAGATTGATATGTCGTGAAATCTAAAAGGAAAAAGAGGAAAAGAGAATCAGGGTGGAAATAACGCCAAGTTGGTGCATGCACGGTGAACAGCAGAACAAAGGAGGGGACGTTAAATGGAAAATGGATGTGTGCCAAGTGGCAAAGTGCCCTTTCAGCTGTCTGCTTGTTTTATACACTCTCCTCTATGTCAAACATCTCATCGCTTAGGACAAGCTTCAGTGTGTGTGTGTGTGTGTGCGTGTGTACGTGCACATGTACCTGCAATAACTTGTTCCTTTGACCATAAAATATAAAAGGTTTTGTTTGGCAGAAGAAGGGACTGTTTTGTTCAGCAGGCAGGAGCGAGGACACAGAGACGTGTAATTTAGAGTACAGGCTTACTTCCTGTCAGAGACTCATAAAGAGAGATGATAATACACTCGTGGAGATGTGCCTGTCACAAACCTCTCCACGAGCCTGCTAATGTGTGTGTTTGTGTGTGTGTAAACGTGCCCATCAGTCTCCTCCCTGTCTGCATTCAAAGAAGCGTATTGTCTGCTCTTATCTGTGCATATGTGCAGAAGGATGAGGGGAGGAGAGGAGGTGGAGCTGTAACATTGTAGTTAAACCCCTGTTGCCTCCCTGCTTTTAAGCTGTGATTTATAGTCACCTCTTGACTCTGTCAGAATAGAGGCTGCATATTACTGAATGTTGCCATTGATGGAGAAGCTGGGGTCTTCTCAGACTTCAAGATAAATTAAATGACCTGTGACAAATTAAAGAAAAAGAAAAACACTGAAAAATAAGTAGAGAAACATAATGAGTGCACATTTCCACACAGGACACAAGTTCACTGAATGGTCTGATGAGAATGAGACTAATGTGAATCATATGATGTGACTTTCACAGTCAGCAGATCTCATCTCATCTGCACAACTATAGGAGATTTCAGAGCAGGCTGTTAGACAATGCTTACAGCTATTTACACTTTGGTTATGGAGCAACATTATCCCTCACTTTGAGTTTGACATGAATATTCACTTTCTTTTAGGTCTGTTTTGGTCTCTAGCATCTCCTGAGGAAATATCTGCCTCACAACTCGGTGTGCTAGAAAATAAAAACAATGAGCTGAAAGCCTCTAAAGGATGAACTGTAGAACTGGATAATAATTCAGTGTGTGTTTAACAGTACAAATATAGATTAAAACCACTTTCTTATGCTTATTGTGCTTCTGAATGAGAGATACTATTTTGATATGCAGTACATGAACGATGCATAGATTATTTAAAAACACATATAAAACAAGCTTTTCAGGAACAGTAATGAAGGATTTGTTCGTTTCTATAAGCATTAAAATGTTCAGCACATCCAGCTGCTAAACATGGGCCTTATAACACAGTGTAGTGGTGCTGGTATATAACATTATTCAGTGTGGTACAGTATAAGTATTGTTTCTGCTGTATTTAGAACTCCCAGCAGAGTGGTAACCAAAGTGAATGCAATAAAACAAAGACCTCTATTTAAGAAGGGCTCTGTTTGCTGTTAAAATGCTGGAGCAGTGATCTATAGCTTTTGCCCAGCTCTTTCTGTAAATGGCATCAAATAGATTTTAGTTGCTATTTTGGAGCGTTAAAATAAGAAACACACTCAGAGCTCCCCTACATCTGCTATGCCCCGCCGTGCCTGACTGTCAGGGCCCCGACGTGAGAAAACCTGACTGAGCACGGGCCAGTTGGAGCGGCCCTGAGCCCCTCTGAGAACCAGAGTTACAAAGGCTCACTGTGTTGGAGTGGCACTCAGAACTGCACCCTGGCAGCAGTTCTGAGACTCAACACTGGGCAACACTTGAAAAGACCTGTGATTCTTCTGTCTGCCTTTCACCTCTACACACCTCTTACTTGTCTTAGCACTGTCTTAGCTTTGCTGTCTGTTTCTTTCTGTCTGCTGGTCTGTGTCTCACTTTCCCAGGCTTGTATAGATGAAAAGAGAGAAGATACATTTTCAGGTCCTCGTTGATAAGCTGAACGACTCAACCCTGCTTTTGCTTTCTGTTTGTTATCTCTCTTCTTTCTCTTTCCACTGCTGTCTCTTTCTGTTTCTCTCCCTCTTTCACTATTGCTAGAATTAGTATCAGTATTTGTCATTCCAGCCACTGCAGATGACTTCTACTAGTTTTCTGGAGAGCCTTTATTTCCAAAATAATTGAACGCTATTCCATTGTCTGCATTGTCTTTCAAAAGGGAAAGGGAAGGAAAGTCTTAGGGATTTTCCTTTCCTGTTTGCAGTTTTTGCGTCAAATCCCTAAACAACAAGGCTGTGTGGTCATCACCTTGAAGTGGTAAGACTGAGATTAGGTGCACTGAGGTGGAAGCATGGCACTAATCCTGCTACAAGAGGCCTAAATGGTACCCACCAACTAGCAGCAGGGAACAGAGATAAAGTATTGGGTGCAGGTGATAACAGAGCAGACAGAGAGAGTCAGGAGGTGGGGAAATCCCTGCTGAGGTCACACTCCTATTCTGAGTCCTGAGCCCCCACCGCTCTACCTACATCTGGGCCAGACTTAAGCTGTTTAAACAAATTCCCCACCAAAAAGGCTATCAGACAGCCAATTCTACCTGATGCAACCCACTTCACATCCTATTCTATATACAACAAAGTCTCCTTTTCTTACTACAAGTCTTAATATTATTAAGCCACAGTCTTTTGACAAATTATTTTCTTTAAAAAAAAAGTGTAATCCTGTGCAATATCTGTGACATTTAGCAGGATTTGTGATACTCTATTTCAGTTTAGTAAATCATGAGTAACACAGAGAGCCAAAGAATTTCTTGGACTGAGCTTTGTGTCTGTCCCAAACACCCTAATACAAATACTGTAATTCTGTTACAAGAATTAAGGCCTGAGGCCACTGAGGCCTTAATGCGAGAGAGCTATAAATATCCAAGGTTACTCAAACAAGTCTCATTTCAGCCACATTCCTGCACTGGCTACTTCTGAATTAGGTAGAATTGTCCATAATCCAAGAACAAACAGCAAATATTTGACTTTCAGTTTGTTGTTCAGAGTCACAGATAAGGTCAAATACTATAAAGTGTGCTGTTTCTATCCCTGCCCCACCTCTGTGTGCCAAGAGTTGGATAAGAACACTGATGCCCATTTTGTGTCTGTACAATAAATGTTGAGCTATAGACAGCAAAAAGACTAAAAAACTAACTATTTCCATCCAGGAACACGTCTAAAGTTAAGTAATTAACATGTTATATGTTGTTTAATTCATACAGAAAAAAAAACAATTCGCCATTTTACAGGAGCTTTACACTGTTTATGCTAAGCTACGATAACCAGCTCCTGGGATTAATTAGATCTTTAACGGACAGACATCACAATGGTAATTTTCTAATCTCCCAGCGAGAATGTGACTGTACAAAATGAAATGTCTACTGCTTCACAACAAAGTATTTAGTGTGGCTTAAAATGTCTCTCAGTCCTGATTTGCAAAAATTACCATTCACAATTCTCATGTCAGGAGCCATTTATTATTTTATATGTGAATAATAATCAAAATTTTCAAAATGTGAAGTAAGGCTCTGACCAGCAGCACAAACTCTGAACTACTTGAGGGCACACGTGTGTGTGTGAGTTTGTTGACCGTATGCGTGATAAAGTTTGTACACAGCTGCACCCTCAGGTGGACCCACACCCATACAGACGTCAGTAAAGGGCAGCTCCTGAACTTTGATCTCCTAAAGTCTCGGGCCAGGCTGTAGGAGATCAACAGCCACCCTCAATGGTCTAATATTCAGCACAGTAGGTAGAGGTGACCGCTGCATCATGGCCACTGGGTCAGTCCGAGGTGTGAAGCCAATGACCCGATGTCTAAGCTGTTGTCGCTGTCTTTTTGTTCCCAGCAGACAAATGTGACATGAATCAAAGTCTCACTCACACTCAATCTTGCCCCCCATTTCAACCTCCTCCAATCCTCAGACCTGCCTATATTTAAATAAACATGTGTACAGTCGGTCGACTCACCTTTCCTCCCCACCATCCCCTACTTAAATAAACATGCAGGGGGAAGCGAGGGGTTAATAGGGCCAAGTTAAGGGAAAAGGAGGAGAACGCAGGGAGCTATGGGGCATGGAAGGAGGGGTGGAAGCTGAGGGAGGCCCAGGGGAGCTCATTATACTTAGACAGAAGAGACATTAACTCACATACACACACTCTGACACACACCTCCAAACTCCTTTAACACACACACAGAGACTTATTACTCTCCATGTGTAACATATACTTGCTTAAAACCCCATTAATACACAGTGTTTTATAAGTGTACTTACTGAACACAGAGAAACCCAGAAAACTCACTGGTTCCTGGTGGGGTGAAGCCCTCAAGCTATATTATAACATGAGAAAGGAATATATGTTTACTTTCCAGGATATTACACCGTTGTGTGCAGCAAAGACTTGGTTTTGTTACATCTATATTTTAACGGTGGAAGTTTAAGTGAACTTTAACATCTTAAGGCACAAGGAAAAGGAACAAGCGTGTACATATATATGTGTTATTATATTATTATGGTATTGTTCTTTTGTCTTTCTCTGCCTCTCTCTGTGTCAATGTGGCAGTGTTTATTTACAAGTGCTTGTTTTATGATCATCACTTTAATTGATAGCTAACCATGGCTCTGCTCTCCCACTGTTGGATGAACATAAACAAGTACTAAAGCAAAACACGTGTTACTCTCTGAGCTCTGGATCTGTGTGTGTATGTGTGTGTGTGTGTGTGTGTGTGTGTGTGTGTGTGTGTGTGTGTGCACACATGACCCGGGATGTGAGAGCCAGGAAAGACAGACTGGTTTCATTATGTTCCAAACTAGCCCATTATATTTGGGGAAAATCATCCAAACCCTAAACAATTGCTATGGTAACACTGTGTCACCTCTTTTTTTTCAGCGTCCCTCACCCCTCTCTCTCGTACCTCACCTCTGCGGCCTCCACCCATTCTTTTCCCCCCTCCTCTTCCTCTCCCTCTTTCTCTCCACCACATCATAGTCAACACACACAAAAGCACAATCTGCCACGCACTCAAGATCATGTACACACACACACACACACACAAACGTGGCACTCGCTCTCTATTCCCCGAGCGATAGGGTTTCACAACCACCTTCCCTCTGCCCTTTCACACTGACTGCCCTCTGCTTAAAGAAAAATAAACCAGTGGAAAATAGTGCAGAGGACAAAAAGCAGCATCAGGGTCTCTTGTCTTCTTCCTTTGTGCTTTATTTTGTTAAACATCTGTTGTTGTTAGCACGTTTTTGACTCCTCCACCATCTTGGTTGAAATGTCCAAGTCAGGTTTCTGTGTATAGGGCACTGAATCAGATCCTGTTAATGGTCAGCTTTGACCAGGTGGAGATAGTTATTGTTGTCAGTGTGTTTTTTTCCCTCTTTTTCTTTAATTTGTGGCAAATACACAGCAGCTTTATTCTAAATTCTTAATTCTAGTGAAAACATTATTTAGCTTCAACGAAGAGCTGTAACAAACATGTATAAAATATAGGCTACACTGAACATGATACTGTCAAACTGTATTTTTGGAGATATGCTTATGCTCTGTTGTCTTGCTATAAGCTTGGCATTAAGACTGAAAGCAAGGGGAAGTAGCGAGCCTGGCTGCATCTAAAGTTACAAAATCTATCTAAAAGCACCTCTAGAGCTCACAAATTAATATGTATCAGGTATCATATTTGTTTAACTTGTATGAAAATCGAAATTTAAAAACTGGTTATGTGCGGGACTATTTCTTGGTCAGGCAGTGACTTCCTGGAGTACATGTTTTTACCTTTGGATAGAAAAAAAGCTAGTGGTTTCAAGACTTTGTACTGATCGTGCAAGGTTGTAGCTTCTTATTTACTGTACAGACATTAGAGTGCTATCAATCTTATTATTTAATTATCAACAAGAAAGTAATTTAGACATAATGACAAGCAATTCCTGTGTAGGAAAAATTGGGAAAAAATTCTATGTTAAAGGGTTAAACTGTAGATTTCCCTTTAGTATATTAGGAGTGTCTGTTAAGGAACATAGAACACACATGCTGAAGACATTATTAATGACTTAAAGTGGCCTAGTACTACTGTGTTTTGAGGCCAGGCTGGTGGTCTATGATTCTTACTGGGTTGTGTTTGATGTCTCTTCTTAATGGCAAAGTCACCTGCGTCATGGTCACACAAATACACACACAGAGGCACATTTTATTAAGTGTGCAGCCATTTGCCTTGTCGGTGTGATAAACCTCTTGGCGCTGTACGCTGGTTGTTTTAGAGCCCAGACACCCTTAGCCATTACTTAGGTGATATGCCAGCGGCTGGTGATCAATGTGTCTCTAATAGAGAGAATGAGGGGAGCAAAAAGCAAGAGAAAGACAGCAATATTGATAGACAAAGATAAAGATAAGCACAGAGAGTGATTGCACTTTTACCTTCTCATTCATCACCCTGTTCAGCACTAACTGGCCCTAACCTCCTCTTCAGTAATAGCCTGTCTGGATGCTGTATTTATGAGGTGCCATCAAAACAATGGCATTTATCTAGGCACTCGGATCATACACTTTCATCACTTTTATCATTATGTCTTCGCCTCCGTGTGTGTGTGTGTGTTGAAAGGTCCGTTGACCCACGCTTTAGCAGGAGTGAGGAAAGCTCAAGGGTGAGTGTCGACTGCGAGGCGTGTAATGCTCCTTAAAGTTCAGCCAAATCCTGAGGTTGACGCGTATGTTTCTGCTTGTCTGACCTTCACTGTGTTCATCTATCTTACTGTCTATCAGTAACTCTCTTTTACTCGGTATGTTGGTACACAGAAAAGCCTACGGGTTTAGCAGAAGTTTCAGAATGTAACCACTGTGAATCATAAAGAAGAAGAATTAGAAACGTGAGTGAGGAACAAACAACGAGAAGGACCTGACTGTGTCTCTGCATGGGAGAGGGAAGCTGAAAAAGCGAAAAACTCTGATAAGCGGGGTTGGGTGAGATGGGGGAGGTGCTAGTGTGTGTTTGTGTATTCAAGTGTGTGGGAGATGTTGAGAGGGGGGCAGGCAAGAGTGCCAGGCGATGTAGGAGGGAGAAAGACTGAGGGCGCGTCTGGAAAGCATCAAGCTGTAGCTCGGCATATGTGCAAGTACATGCACATGTGTGTGTTGTGCAGCTCCTCTGGTCTCTGGCTTGTTAACCTGCAGGTCACGGGCAGCTTCATGTGATGAAGTCAATGCCTGGCACACAGCATGGGAATAATGACTCATGAATAAACACACATACACTGGAACATACATGCTGAGTATGTGTTCATCCCTCATGTGTTAAAGGTCTGCAACACAGGAATAGTTTGATGTTACAGGAAATGTGCTTGTTCGCTTCTTGCTGAGAGTAAAATGAGAAGATCAATGCCACTGTCATGTTTGTATGCAACATGTGAAGCAGCAGGTGTTTAGCTGGAAGACTGGAAACAGGTAGTCTAGCTTTGTCCAAAAGAAACAAAATCCACAAGAAACTCTAATGCTAAATATTTAGTTTGGATTTGTTTAATCTTCACAGAATTTATGTTATGTACCTGACTATTTCTTGGCCAGATGCAGTTACCACCTGGAGTCTTGTCACCATGAAGTTGCTATGACAAATCACAAATTGTTGTTTGTACAGTTTGTTTTTGGTAGACATAATACATATAACATGTTAACTAATGAGCTTTAGAGGTGCTGATTAGTGGATTTTGAGCCAGGCTAGCTGTTCGCTCAGGGAGTGGGATTTATCTACTCATCTAACTCTTGAGAAGAAAACAGTATTTCTATAAAATGTCATACTCCTTCTTTAAGCCTCTCAATACAACCACAAAGTCTTCAGATGAATATAACAGCAGCTACAGAGCTTGTTTGCCTGGTGTGTATCCTCTTGTGGTTATTACTTCTCAGGAAAATTGTAGCCTTGTGTGTCTTATGAGAAAATATCTTCTTCTCTGAGATAAGAAGAGTTTAATGCGAGGCCACTCCTTTTAGAGCAGTGTAAAATCTTTGATCCACTCTATGGTGTGTGCACCGATTTGTGTTGAGAGAGACCGGCAGCTGGTATTGTGTTTGTGTTTTGCCCCTGTGAGACCTGGCCCAGGCTGGTGTTGTGTTACATGGTACTAGTGTTCTGGAGGCTGAGGCGAGGTGGGGTGAGTTGGCTCGATAGCCAAGTAGTGAAGGGTGACAGATGAACAGGAGTGAGGGCGGGGGAGACTTGGTACTGGGCAATTAAGCCAACGTCTGACACCCAAAGCTCTTCTCATGCTCTGGTACAGGCTATTGTCGTCTGGAATTTGAGAAATGCATTTGATCAGTACGGTGTGTCTGTGTGGGTGTTATTTTGGACGACTCCTGGGGACAAACAGCCACAAGAGAAGGGAAAGGGAGAACAGGCGGAGGAGGTGTGGGGGCAAAGGGCTACCTGATGAATACTGTACATGCCAGGGAGAATGTAGACGCTGTTTGGATCAATTCAACCCCATCTCCACACAGAAAGAGACTCTGAAATCAAGAGAAGAGACGGAAAAGAAATGTTTTCATTAACCTTTGTGAGGAAATTGTGTTAATAGAGAGACTGATTAAAAAGAAAAAAGAATTGCATTCCAGTCCACATTGTGTGGATGACAGGAGTGAAAAGAGGGAGGGCCCGGAGATATTTTATCTGGCTCTGCTCACACTATACCTCACTCCTCAGTCAAAGGGAATCCCATCTTTTCTCTTTGACCTCAGCATTCCTCAGACTTGGAGTGAATGCAAGGCCAAAGTGTGTATGCATGTGTGAGATCAGTGTTCAGCTTCAGACTACTCACAGTAACTAAAACGATCCTCAGCCATGCAGTTTTTAGGGTTGAATAACTGAATAACTGAGGGAAAACCTACACTTCATCCATACTCAAGCCCCACCTGCTGAAGCATCTTATTGTGCTCATGAAGCAAGTGTTATATTTGGCTTTCTTTTATCTTTAAGATACAAGCATATTGGGGTGATTTATATCTCCTGTGCCTCCTTTGTTGATTTAATTTAGTTTTATTTTGTTTTCAGCTCAAGTGAAATGAAATTCACTTAACATACATATACATAATGATATGTTTGTGCAATTAATCCTAAAGAGTAGTTCAACAACCAAACTAATGTAACAAGTGCTCGGGTTAACTTAAAGTTTACCAATGCAACAATGTAAAAACACTACTACTACTACAAATAAAAGTTCTAGACTCAAAGTTCTACCTTCTTGTAAAAAGTACTTACTGGAAGTATTCGATTGTTTACTTAGAGTAGCAAAAATAAAATAATTCATTCTGACATATTTTTACTTTATTTACTATTATGTAAACAGTATTTTACTGCTGTAGATCGAGATAGATCTTGTTTTCACAACTTTATATAAAGTTAACTACTTTAGTCCACTGGTTCCAAATCTAGGGAGCAGGCCCCTTCAAAAGGGTCACGAGATGAAAAAGGGGTCATGAAGTGATTAATGAAAGAGGAAAGAAGACAAAACATATTTCTGCTACACACATAGGTATTTATTTTTTCAGACTCTTTGGTAACAATAGACAAGTTTATGTGTTTGGGTCTAGAACAGCTATTTAAATAAGGTCTTGTGAGAAGTTTAGAGGGGAAACGTTGCTTTGGAGGAACTGCTAACAAAACAGACATCTGAAACATGACAAGGGGGCCCCAGTTCAACACTTTTTAATTCTAAGAAGTTTACAATCCAAACCAGCTGGACACCACTACTGTAATCTGGTGTTGTATTATAACCCTATCATATGCATTTTATGGAAAATAACCAGTCAGATGCCTGTAGCACAGTCAAATGTACATTTCTGCCTCAGAAATACAGCTAATCACTATTATAAAGTAACACTGCATCTTTATAGTAAATTGTACTTGAGTATATGTTTCTTTCTACCACTGCATCCTCTTAGGACCTGCAGGTGCTAGGTTTTATCTTCATAAGAGCATTTAAAAAGCCTCGACACAGAGCACTGAACACACAGATCTATCGGTTCTAAAGAATAATCCATAGTACATTAAGGTATTTAGACACGTAGTGCATTAATCTGTAATTTTGTGTTAGCAAAATGATTAAAATGCAGAGTAACATAGGGGAAGTTTAAGGGTTAACTGTTTGAGAAACCTGCCTAAACAAATGACTAAGTGCATAACTAAAACACTCTTTAACATGTAAATAAACTCACTTTGGGTACATGCAGTACCACTCCCTGTTTGTACAACAGTTAAGAACAGGTTGGTGCGCAACAGCTCTATCGATTCTTATGTATGCTCTGCCATCTATTGATAAAACGTGGTACCTCAGCTAAAGAAAACATGATACTTCTGTTTCAGGATGTAGGGTGACACCTAGTGGTGCAGTAAGTTAGTAAGTGTCGTCTTGCTCCGTTGCTCCCAACAGTGTGGAGAAGCTCAAAAATTCACAAAGAACTTGGGAAAAGTGTGTTTATTGAGTGAAGGTAAACAAGGCACTGTGCAATGACAGTAAATATTCCTGCTTTGCATTTGGACACGTTGCCTGACTAAAAGTCACCAAACTGAAGAAATGCATCTATCCTTTTTGGGCACTTCTACATCTGAATGAACGTATAAGGATTGTCAGGTCAAAGAGCTATAAACTAGTGCAAATCTAGTCTTTAGTGTCTCCTCAGAGCTGGGTGTAGCGCAAGTATTTCTTCCCAGAAGGCACCTCTTTGGTGGTCACGCCGTTGGGGAAGAGAGCAGCGGCTTCAGCCTCAGAGAGTGAGGGAATGACCATGACCTTTTCTCCAGGCTGAAAAAGACACAACAGGTAGAAGCATTTCTGAAACACAGACTATTATTAATTACAGTCTTACAAGGAGATACTGATGCAGCAGCTTCAAACGCTTTCACAGTCTCTTGCATTTAAGTGTCTGCTAAATGAATATAACGTCCTTTAAAAAAATATGTATATCTTTATCTCTAGTTTTATTTATCATTATTTCAATGAGCATAATTTGGGCCCGTTTCTGACAAAAGGCTAGACATGCTGTGTTGAACATCTGTCTGCATAAATGCTGCTTACAGTCATCTTGTTCTTACCAACAGCTCAAACATTTGCTTTATGTGCACTGTTGTAAGTGACCATCGTGTCTATAAACAAGGGCTACATACAGTATATGCATCCAGTTCAAGCGTTTACCTTCCAGTCAACTGGTGTGGCAACCTTCTTCTGCGCAGTAAGCTGCAGCGAGTCGATAACTCGCAGAATCTCATCAAAGTTCCTTCCTGTGGTGGCAGGGTAGAGGATGGACAGCTTGAGCTTCTTGTCAGGCCCAACCACAAAAACCTGAGGTGAGGTAGAGGACGCAGGGTCAACATAACACCAAGAACACACTTCTTTTTCTGACTGAGTTATAAATATATCCACGGCTGCCGACAGGGGGGGACAAACGGGTCACTTGTCCTGGGCCCACGGTAGAGGGAGGGCCCAGAACTCTTCATAATTGTCCTTGAAATAGTGGTCAATAATCCCCCCACCCCTACACATAAATGGTTTAGCCAAACAACAACCTTTAACTTTGAGTTTATTTAGCAGGGGTTAGGGTTACAATAAAACAATGCAAAGGTCAGGAATTAATGCATACTTTTCCTTAAAAACAACTAAGCTGTAATTTTGCTCATTTTTAATGAGCTTCCAGGCAAAGGAATGCAAACTGAGCCGTTTGAGTACAATAAGCTTTTCACACTAGATCCTTCTGCAACAGAGAAGTTTTACTTATTTTCCAGTGGTTTCTTTTGGCCTTTGAGTATGTAGAGGTCTCTTACACATCGAGCAGTGAGGGGCACTCCATCCTTGTCTCTCTCATCAGGATCCAGCATGCCCAGCTGGACAGCCAGCTCTCTCTTATCATCAGCAATGATGGGGAAGGGCAGCGCACTTTCAGCCTCACTGCTAAATGCCATCACATCCTAGAGGGAAGAGAAACATGATTTCAGCCACTTGGTAGAGGGTATATGTCAGTGTCTTAAGTTAATCATTCTCACCAGCCTTTGCAGCCCTGGTGTGATGAGTGACCAGACAACCCCAAATTTTAATCTTTAACTCTTGCATGAGCCATAAACAGTTACATTTCTAAGAAACTATGAACTACGTGCTCAGGCGTGGTGCAAACACTGCTATTAGAAAAAAATCTGGGAGGCAAAAACTGAAAATATTATAGTTTAGTTAATAGTTTTCTACTTTTTTTCTTTCTGTGTGGAGTTTGCATGTTCTCCCCGTGTCTGCGTGGGTTCTCTCCAGGTACTCCGGCTTCCTCCCACC
>JAUMHL010000021.1:7333145-7345995 GCA_032362345.1 Sandelia bainsii | reverse complement strand
ACTGTAGTGTGAACTTTTTACGTTTTCCATAAATTTCACCTGAAAGCCAAATATCCTTAACTTTTTGTGAGTAGTGTGTGTGTGTGTAACTACATTATTATGCAATTTATTGACGATGTTGCGGACCTGGACATGAAGAAATTCTCTCTATCCACTCCACCTTAAATCATACTTCACTACCCCTGGTACAGTTAATGCCAAGTGTTATTTGTTGGTAAAGATCAAAAAGGTTTGCAAATGTGCTGTGTTGTGGTGTCTAGAGCCAATATCATCTGCAGCTTTGTTTCCCTTATTTGGTCTACAGGAGGCTGGTTCTGGGGGCGAGACCAAAGGACCAGACTCGATGAGTTTCCAGCGAAATGTCAGAGAAGTCAGGGCAGAGCACCAAGGCAAAGGATGGCAAAACAAAGTATGCAACCCTTAGCCTCTTCAACACCTACAAGGGCAAATCTCTGGAAACCCAGAAAACTGCAGGTAAACTCTTCCTATTCCAATCTTGCCAACTATTTTATGCAATAGCCCATAAATCAGAGGTGGTAAGTAACAAAGTACATTTACTCAAGTACTGTACTTAAGTACAGCTTTGTGTTACTTTTACTTCACTACAAATCAGAGTGAAATATTGTACCTTTACTCCATTGCATTAACCACTTTAAACACTTAAGTTGCATTTATGGATTAACCTCCGGTCGCTACATAAGGTGGTTTACAGTCAGCCTCACCTTTACTGAGAATTTGTCAGACTAATCTAGATTTCTACATTTGTTATTAACAGCATCAAATTCAACATTTTTTAAAATACACAATTTTCTGGAGAACTTGTACTTTTGTACTTTTCCTTGTGTAGAAAAATTTAAGGGTACTTTACTCTACTTACTTAACTAACCTATTACGCTGGTAGTGGGGTATGTTCTAGGTAAATACTTGCACTTTTACTTGAGTATTGAGTTTAGGTACTTCAAATACTTCTGCAACAAATGTGCTTGTTTTTTCTTTGACTTCACTTTATGGATTATCAAGTTCACACCTTGCGTTTTTTTGAAAACAACAACATTGTATTCTCCTTCATGTGAAATGTTTCTCTATTCCAGTGGCTGCCAGACATGGGCTCCAGAGTTTGGGCAAAGTTGCTGTCAGCCGGCGTATGCCCCCTCCGGCCAACCTCCCCAGCCTGAAGGCAGAGAACAAGGGCAACGATCCCAACGTCAACATTGTCCCCAAAGACGGTAGTGGCTGGGCATCCCGAACTGAGGCAGGGGAGGAGAGGTAAATTGAATAACTTGGGTGCACATATACCTTTTCAAAATGAAGATGTATGTTAAGTGCTATAAGAGGATGAGGTGCCCATGATCCAGATCTCAAATTGTGAGTGATGTTTGAAACTCTGCCCTGATTTTGTGCCACAGACAACAGGAGACACCTCCACCCCAGAACAAACCAGCAGTGCACCAGCCACAAGAGCTTTCTGTTGGGGGCAGCCGCTCCTGGGCCAACAGCAAGCAGACGCAGCTAGACGGTAAATATGTTCTCCACTCGCTCAGTAAGCATTACACCTCATGAAATGTTGAGCTGTGGTCAGTCTTGTAAGTTAAGCAGGAGGTTGTAAACACTTCATTTCATTTCTGACTCATGTTCAGACAAAGCAAAATTGGTGTGCAGCATTCAACCATTAGACCATGGTAGCCATCCTCAAGGGCCAGAGTCCTGCTTATTTTCTAACTATTGCTGCCCTACCCACAGCTGATTACCTGGATCAGGTGTGTTTAGCCAGTCAGAAGCTTTAAGTGCAGAAGGCTGGAGAACAAGCAGGACTGTGGCCCTTGAGAACTAGGATTGGCCACTCCTGCATTAGACCATTTGATCTCTACAAAATGTGAGGTTGGGATGGAAGGGGTGCTATCTACCAAATGAGGAATTGGACACTCAGTGACTCTTAAGTCACGTCCAATGGTATGATTTCTGTGCAGTCACAATAATCTTGTATTGTGCAGGAACGCGTGTGAGCAGCCATTTTCACCAGGAGTTTCCCAGCTTGCAGGCGGCTGGTGAGGTGGAAAAAGGGGACGGTCAAGAGGAGGAGCCTTATGGACCAGGCCCCAGCCTCAGACCTCAAAGTATGGCAACACTCATACATATCATTAACATCCACAGTCCACTGATTGGTCTCTGTTTGCCAGGTGTTAGGAATCACGCGCTCCCTGACTATACACAAGTCAAGTTAAACAAGAAATATCTCTTTCTTCTATCCTGTTAGATGTTGGCAGTTGGCGTGAGGGTGGAGGGAGGAATTTGAACACTGCATCTGGTCCTCCTGAGATGGACAACAGGGCTCCGGAGGAGGGTGGTACAAGCCTTGGTAACTCCACACCACCTGCAGAAGCTGATGAACCTGGCCGAAATGCGACCACTGACGGTCAGAGGGAGAAGAGGGATGGCAGGGAAAAATTGCCTCCCTCTGGGCCTCCCCAGCCTAAACTTAATGGGGGGCAGCAGCCTCCTGGTGGGGTGCCAACTCACTTTGACCCTGCTTTCAGGAGTATGATGCCTCCTTATGTAAGTTTAACATTGAAGATGAGCCACATAAGGATATCAGTTACAGTAGTGTTTGTCGTCTTTAGCCTGTGTAATTATTGGTGTCTATTGTGTTTTAGATGTTCCACGCCTATCCTCAAATGTCGTTTGGCCAAGGGCAGGGAAACTTCAGATACCCAGTATCACAAGATGGAGCCAAGTAGGTTCATCTTAATTTTTGATTAGTGTTTAATTTTATAACCCAGTAGTCTTTTAACACAATATACCCTAGAGTTTTCCTTAATAATTGATTAATTCCTATTTATATTAATTAATTACTTACTTACTTACTAATTTTACATTATAAAATGGCATTACCCAAAGTATGGATAAACCAGCTGATGATTATGATCAATCAGAAAATGATAAGCAAGAGTTAGATCTTCATCCGGTACATAGACTTTAGTGCTTTGTATAGCAAATAGGATGCCTAATGAACTCTCCTTCCTTATCTGTTGGGTGTTCAGAGCTCCTCGTTCAGTACGACCCCAGCAGCCACCTCCTCAGCCCTGGCTTCAGGACCCAGACAGACCCTCTATCATCAGCGCCACAGAACTGAAGGAGCTGGACAACTTAGACACTGATGCTGATGAGGGCTGGGCAGGTCAGTAGCTATACATGTATCTAGCCTTTAGATTTGTGAACTAAAGTGTTTCCCAGGTCTATATGTCATTCTCCAAGGAAAAAAAGTAAACTTTACAATAGTCTCATCAGTCCTGTCCCTTCTGCAAACCAGGAGCTCAGATGGAGGTGGACTACACTGAGAAACTGAACTTCAGTGATGATGAGGAGAACCAAGCTGCTAAAGAGAAAGGAGAGAACTGGTGAGTGTTCTTTAAACTTATCTGCTTGTGACTGCCTTACCATGTAATATATTTTTACCACAATAAAACCAGCCAGATTTACTTTGATAGGTTCTCTGTCTCAAACAAGTTTAAGTCAAAGCAAGTTGATTTTCATACTGTACACAAATTAATGGAGATGTGTGGCTGCCTGCTAAGTAGGAGAATATATCAAAAAGCCCAAATACTATGACGATTCTTAAAGCTTGGATGACAGCAATGTGCAATTGATTTGTAGTTAATAGATTGAACATAGGAAACACTGTTAATGGTATAGTCCTAGTATTCACTGGCAAACATTTACTCAATATTGTGATACTTTGCCTAACAAGCTGCAGTGCCAGTGTTCAGTAATGCCAAAGTACCAAGTAGCTGATATATAGGAAAGGATGCTAGAAATGATTATACTCAATTTGTGTGTCCATTGAGAGCATCTTGAGCTGGAGTAACAGTTTTAGGTGAGCAACTGCCAATTGGAAGAACCTATTTTTCCTGTTTTTATTTATTGACGTCATTTTCAGGGAGTGGATGGGCAAAGTTGAGCGTATAAGATCTCGGCCATCTGACAGTCAGGAAGGATGGAAGGAGGGGTCTGAGGACCGTGGGGGCAATAAAACCTCACGGGCCGACAGTGTAGATCCCAATGCGTCATCATCTGGCGGTATGGTGCAGTACAATAAGACCGCTGCACCGCAGGACTACCAGGTAAAGCTAGTTATGCATTACATAGGCCTCTCATAATGTGTGCACTGACTGCTGTAACAGCAAAGTGATCAGTTTGTTTCTGTACTTATTTCTGTATTCTCTAGGGTGGTAGTCGTTCTGCTGGTGCCACAGCATCACGGGGGAGCAAACCACAGGCCACAGCAGCATCTGGTGCTGAGGAGGACTCGGACGCCTGGCGACAGAAGCGTAAGAAGCCCCCAGAAGTTTCTGAAGCTGTAGAACGAGCGAGACGGAGGAGAGAGGAAGAGGAACGGCGAATGGAAGAACAACGACTTGCTGCCTGTGCTGAAAAACTTAAACGACTCAATGAAAAACACCGACAGTCAGCTGAGAGCAAGTCTTCCCCTGCTCAGACCATCAGCGATGATGCAGGAGCTGCACACGAGGAAACCTCCTTATCAGCTCCTTCTCCTGTACCCAGTCCTGTACCTTCCGGCACAGTTTCACAGTCACAGGCCACAGTCATGCAAGCTACTCTACCTGAGAGGGTGGATCGAGACAGGGAGAGGATGGAGCGAGAACTAGAGAGAGTTGAACCAAATGCAGAGGAGGAGGTTCACTTGCCTCGTCAGCCCAGCCCCCCAATCCAAAGACCAGTGACTGTAGTGCCAGAACCTCAGAGTGAGGGGGAGAACTCCTTGGCTGAGGTCAGCCCCTTGATGGAGGAGAACCAGGCTGATAGGACAGTAGTGCCTATCCGAGACTATTTCAACTTAGAGGACAACAGAGGTGAGTGAGCTCAGAGCCTTATTTTTGTATTATCTGGCAAAAGTCATAGATCTAATACTCCTGCTTTTGTCTCTGCAGTGGATGATCCTCACCTGTCTCTGCCTCGCATGGACACCCCGAGCGGTGAGGAAGTCTCTGTAGCTACCCCACAGCTGGAAGGAGAAGCAGCAGCAGCTATGCGTCCCTCTCTCACCTCAGGCTATTCCAAACAGTTTCAAAAGTCTCTGCCACCTCGTTTCCTCAGACAGCAGGTAAGGGTGTCCACATCGGACTTCATGCATCAGAATTCTTGAGTTACTAATGGCTGGGATGTTACTGGTTAAATTGTAATGTAGCTGCTAATGCAGCTACGGGGCTAGTTTCCTAATTGAACCACAGGTTCATGATGATCTTGTTTCATCTTACATTTACTAGAGCTAACTGATGTAAAGAAAACATTTAAGATTGATTAGATCTTTTTCCACAGTATCTAGTAGCATCAGTTTGTTTGGGCCAATGTCTTCAGTACTTCAGCACTTTGTGAACACCAGAACAAAGTGCTCTCAGGTATTTTCCAGTGGTGTTAATAGATGTCCATTTTGGGTGTATTATTTTGTCAGAACAAGCAGATAGGACAACAAGCCATGAATTCTTACAGTGTAGTATAGGCCATTAAAAGAAGTTGGGTCTTTGGTGTTGTAGGAGCAGATGAAGCAGCAACAGTGGCAGCAACAGCAGCAGCAGCAGCAAAGTGGGGGCTCTGTGTCCCCATCAGGTGCTGGTGGAGTCCCAACTACCCAACAACAGCAGCACCGCTCAATGTATCAACCTATAGGCCCCCACCACCAGCACTTGGCCTCCATGGGGTTTGATCCTCGCTGGCTCATGATGCAGTCCTACATGGACCCCCGCATGATGTCAGGACGCCCTCCCATGGACATGCCAACTAACCTTCATCCTGGTAGGGAGATCTGTAGAACAGAAAATGAGAATGTATGATTATTATTTATTTACTTGTTGAATCAGAAGATTTCTAGAAAGAGAAGTTGTGATTATAATGTCTGTGTTAATAAGTAGAAGATTAGTGTGTAGTCAATATTGTATTTATTTTACTGACAGCCGTCAGTGCTAGACATCTATTCAAAGTCGTTCTCTTTTGTCCTCTTCAGGGAGGATGCCTCCAAAGCAGGTTGTGCGCAGAGAACCTGGTGACAACTCCAGCTCCAGCTCTGACTCCTTTGACCACTTGACACGGCCAATTCGTGACCATGGCCTGCCCTCAGACTCACGGATGGTATGGGGACCTGACCCATACCCACAGCCAGAGCCATTACCTTCTGTAACTCCTCCAAAAGGACGGGATGATAACAAGGAACCTCGGTAATAAATAAATAAATTACAGTACATGAAGGAGCTTTTATTTTCTGCATATGACACAATTAACGATTTGTTACTTTACAGGATGGACTCTGGTTTGGATTTGGAGAGGGGTATCGCTGCAATGTACCCCCAGGACCACAGTGCTTTGGACTCCCGTAAAAGCAATTTCTTCCGAGACCCCACAGAGTCCCTGTCAGCATTCACCCAAGGTCCAGAGGATGCATCTGGACCATTAGACAGAGTCCCCATAGGTTCATCTTTTGATCCTGAGGAGTCGGGTCTACCCAGTGGGGAAGAGGTAGAGGCTCTGGGTCAGGCTATGCTCCAAAGGAGTGTCTCCCAGGGTTCTAGCCACTCCCTCAAGCTGGATGAGCCGAGATTTGATGGGATACCTCTGGGAACAAAATCACTAGAGTTACAGGACACGAGGGAAAGGGCTGATGATAAGCCTCAGAATGAACTGTGCTCGCAGGCTGTGGTGACCAGCAACAGGGCGACACCTCCTGCTGATGGGTTACACAAACAAGAGAAGCTCCCTCTTCCAGCCCCCAACAAGCAGAAAGCTGAGCTGCGCTGGGGTGGAAGATCAGGAGCTGGACGCAGGGAAGGCCCAGGGGGAGAGAGACCAGTCCGCAGGTCTGGGCCTATAAAGAAGCCTGTTCTAAGGGACATGAAGGAAGAGAGGGAACAAAGAGAAGAAAGAGAGAAACGTCATGAGAGAGGGGAAAGAGGAGAAAGGTCCAAAAAGGATCAGTCATCCAAAGCCCCTTCGGCAGCTGCTGCCGTAGCTGAGGCCTCCAGACCTCAGGGGGAGGTGAAAAGAGAATCTACAGAGGTCGAGGAAACACCGTCTGGTCATCAGAGAGCCAGAGACTCTCAGCCTTCATCTGGGGCTCCTACATCTTCTTCTCAGGAGGAGAAAACAGACAAACCACCCAGCAATGACAAACATTCAGAACCCAAACTGCCCTCCAGGAAAGAGTCCAACCTTCCTCCCCGTGCCTACCGACGAGAGGAGAGAGAGCGGGAGCATGAGAGGGATAAGGAAATGGACAAGGACAGAGAGAGAGAGTGGCCTGCTGACTCGGGTTTCAAAGGACGAGGTCGAGGAGAGTATTACTCCAGAGGACGTAGCTATCGAGGAACTTACAGTGGCAGAGGGAGGGGGAGTCGTGGTCGAAGTCGCGCAGAGTACCCTTACAGAGAGCCTCGATCACGCTCTGATTTACCTCCTGTTGGGGGTGCAGCTGCCTTCCGCAACAGAGAGGAAAGCGAGACACGCAGTGAGAGCTCAGACTTCGAGGTTATACCAAAACGCAGACGGCGCCGTGGTTCAGACACGGATTCTGAAAGTGAAGGTGGGAGGGAGTCTGCCAGTGATACTGGTCCCTCCGACCGTGAGCCTAGTGCCAAACCTAACCGTCCACTGAGGCGAGACCTCCCTGGGGAAGGCCGTTCTGGGTTACACAAGCCAGGCTTTGGGCCTCCTCACATGGGGGAAAAGACTGGATCCAGAGGGGATGATGAAAACAGACCCAAGCCAGGATTCCTTCCTAAGGGAGAGCCTTCTCGGCGAGGAAGAGGAGGACTATACAGTAGACGAGGTGGAGCAAGGGAACGTGGAGGTCCTCGCTCGGCACCACTTAGAAGGCCAGTGGCAAGAGAATTGTCCTCTCAGTGGCCCTCTAAACCCATGGAGACATTCAGGCCTGAGGACACAGAATCCACACCAAGATATGACAATCCTCCTGCTGAACGACGGGCTGCTAAGTCTGAAGGCAGGAAATTTGGAGAGGGGGCTCCCCAAAGTAGCAGAGAAAGGCCTCGTAGATCCCGACCAGCACGGCCACCCAGGCAAGATAAACCTCCCCGCTTCAGGCGCTTGAAGGAACGGGAGGCTGCGGTGTTGGCTAGTGGAGAGACAGCCCAAAGTACTCCTGTTTCTGTACCTGCAGCGCCTGCTGCTACTGCCCCTAGCTCTGCCTCGGTCCCAATCTCCCTCTCACCAACTCTGTCTAGAGCTCCAGGAACTCCTGTAACTGTGCCTGCAGAAGTTACAGCTGCTATGCCTGCGCCTGACCTGCCCTCTCCTACAGAAGTACCTTTGCCTGAGACCAGCAGTCCCACCATCACTGCAGTCGGTACCAAATCTCCAGACTTGTCTAACCAGAACTCTTCAGATCAAGCCAATGAGGAATGGGAAACTGCCTCTGAGAGCAGTGACTTTAATGAAAGGAGAGAGCGAGAAGAGAGGAAAGGAGCACCGGAGGCCACTAATGAAGCAGCGGCTGCCTCTGCCCTGGCACCTGCACCTTCTCAGGGCTCTTTGACTCCCAGCAAAAGCCCTCCTGAGGCAGGGGTGACTGAAAAACGTGAAGGAGCTCCTGCAGCCAAGAGGAGTTTCTCAAGTCAGAGACCTACAGAGAGACAGAATCGTAGAGGCAACAGTGGAGCCAAACCAGGCCGAAGCTACACAGGGGGCAAGGGAGAGAGGAGGGGAGGGGGAGGGGCCAAAGCCGGCCGCAAAGGGTGAGTTGGAAACAATCAGGCTTTTGTCTGTTGTTAGGCATTTACTTTGTCTGCTTACATTAACACTTTTACAATGAACTTGACTTAATGAACAGTGTAGAATAACACATTTGTTCACACACAATAAAACGTCTGTGTGGTATTCTGTCTAATTAATGATTGCTCTGACTACCACTAGTAATCTGTTAGTATCATATTGGCAAGGGCTATTAAAGGACTCTCCACTTAGGTGGACTGCCGTCCTTAAGTGGTCTGTAACTCAGCATTAAAATCTTGGCTGAATATGGCATCAATGTGGTGGTATTTTTATACTCTTACTTCACCCAAATTGAGTGGGGGGAAAAATGTTCTTCCTTTAACTAGGGTGACACAACATTTTTAGTTTCTCAAGCGTCCTCTACCACCACTTAACATTAAGGTGTGTCACATTCTCTCTTGCTTTTACTGAATTTTTCTATGTTTCCATGTCGCTCAATCAAACAGCCCTGCGGCCCAGCAGAACTCTGACGCTACAGCACCAACAGCTGGAGGAGCATCCCAGAGGCCTGCAAAAGATCAGCCTGCTCGTCGTAAAGATGAGGCCAAACAGGCTGCTAAGAAGCCAAAGGAGAATGCTCTTTCTCAGTTTGATCTTAACAATTATGCCAGTAAGTAAAAACATTCATACTCTGACTCTTGTCTAATCTAGAAACCTCCTGGTGGTTTAACAATATGGGTTTTTCAATGGCCAGTGCTGATCTTTAGAAAGCAGGGTGGCCATTTTCCAATAAGAAAAGGGCAGCAACAAGACTATCTGGTAAAACTACTTTACTGTATTTTTAAATCCATTACACTGAGTTGGTAGTAATAAATCCTCACTTTATGAAAGTTACAGTACAATATATAATAGTCCTAATATGATAATTGATTGAAGTTTAAATAGAATGGAGAATCTCAAAATGATCACTATTTGATCCTCCCCTCTCCACTGCTGAAGTGATTAACTGCTGGGCAGGTAGCCTACTCCTGGCAGAGGGAGGGGTTTGGTCTTCAGCAGTGTGGAGGCTGCAGTCCACCAGAACTTGCTTAGCAGGTTAATTAGTAATTAATGACTGGATTAAATAATCACTTTGATACTACCAGAAGTCTAAAGTTATGATTGCTTAGTTCAATCCATCCATTTAAAAAAAAAAAACTAGGTCTAAAGGTCTTTTCCTTAAGTTGTGTAGCAGCCAGGCGGCAACCACAGCCATCACATTTAAAAACCTGTGTAGCTAATCAGGCTGAGTGGTTACTGTACAGACAGTTTTCGCTTTATCCAGTTCATTGCGATTGGCTATTAGCCCGCAACCTTGAGGTTAACACGATGGTGGATGGGCCAAAGTGACAGAGCTGACATTATGTTATTCAGAAAGTTTTTGCTTGTTTAACAGTTGTTTTGAGAAACTGTTTTATTGACTTTTTACTCGCTTTTGTGGTGCATACAGTAACAAGTGTAACAACGTAGAGTCGTAAATTAGTAAATCTCACCTCACCTGGACTCCCTCTATTCTGCTGCTTGCTGTCCACTATGAATGGAGGAGCTGAGCCCTGCCCATGGTCACAGAGAGGAAATGCTGCATTATAAATACCATAACTGTATTTTAAGATCTGCTGATCTCACTCACTGCTTTTTTCAAGTGCTAATAAAATTCATGAGTCACTCGCACTAGTGCACACAAATAACTTTTGAGATTAATATGCTGTAATTTTCAATTGTATTTGCAAGTGAAATGCACCAATGTAGGCTGCAGACATTTGGCCAATGCTAATTAATTAGAAGTATGACAGATCGACCTAATCAGCTGACCACTAGAACCTACACATAATTTGAAAACTGAGAAAATACCTAAATTCTACTTTTTTTTCCTCATTCTGTTGCTATAGGTGTTGTGATCATTGATGACCACCCAGAGGTTACCACCACCGAGGACCCACAGTCCAGCACCAATGATGATGGCTTCACAGAGGTGGTGTCACGCAAGCAACAAAAACGCCTGCAAGACGAGGAGAAACGGAAAAAGGAAGAGCAGACTACTCAGGTAGGATAATTCTCACCATGTAATTGTACTTAAGCAGCATTACCTTGATGAGAATGACCTATACCCTCTTAACATTGTATTTACATTGATACTGCTCCCACAGAACTGGGGTAAAAAAGGTTCTGGTGAGAAGAGCAGAGGTGGTGGAGGAAAGCTGCCACCAAGATTTGCTAAAAAGCAGTCATCGCAACAGCAGCAGCAGCAGCAGCAACAACAAGCCTCACAGCCTCAGCCCTCTGTCGCCTCCACCCCCCAGGCCCAACAGCAACCCCCCATTTCTGCTCCCCAACATTCTCATCTTGCCCCGTCTCAGCCTGCTGCATCCCCTCAGACTCTGGAAGGAGCAGTGGCTCCTCTTCCATCTATTCCTCCTCCTACTGTAGACTTTACTTCAAAGAGCCTACCACCTGCACCTACGCAGACACACAGCACACTGGGTACAGAGCTGTGGGAGAACAAGGTAGCAGGCTCCACTGTTCTTCCTGATGTCAAGAAGCGTGAGTGGCCATCTTTTGTCAAAAATGTCTTTGATTTGTCTTCCTTCCTGAATCTCATGAAGGAATATCTTTATCAGACAGCTTTTGTCTTAAATGTGTAATTGTGTGTTTTCCAGTTGGTCCAATCAGTCCTCCACAGCCACCTTCTGTGAGTGCCTGGAACAAACCTCTTACATCTTTTACTGGCACTGTCTCCTCTGAGGTATTTACGCCCTCCTTTTTGTTTGTTTGATTGGGTTCTCTTATGTGATTGTGTCATTTTACCACAGGGTAAACCACTAAAAACTGCTTTGTTTTAGGGTGTGAAGCCAGGATCAGAGGGCAGCGTAGAACTGGCCATTGACAGTATTCAGTTTGGAGCGCCATCATCTGCAGGCAGCACTGACAGCGATGGAGTTCCAGCATTGCTAGAAACTGGCTCTGAAAACAAACTACCTGCTCCCAAAGAACAGAGACAGAAACAAAATCGAGCTGGCCCAATCAAAACACAGAAGGTAACTGCTCTTGAGGAAACTGTGTTTAAAGTTGGACTACAAATTAGTATTTTTCAATCATTAGAACAACTACAATTAAATGACAATGGTTTATCTCTCCTCCTCAGCTTCCTGAAATGGAACCATTGGAAACAAAGGAGTACAAACCAGGTCCCATTGGTAAAGAGCGGTCTCTAAAGAACCGCAAGGCCAAAGATGCACGTGCAGGAGAAAGCGAGGGCATGGAGGGAGGAGTTCCTGGAGGAGGTGTCAGCAGAGCCACAGACTCAAGTCCTCCCACCAGCGACACCACAGTACCAGAGCTGGGAGGTGACATTGAAGGCATGATTACAGTCCCCTCAGCCGAGTACAATAGTAACTCAAAGGTATCACAGTCACATAACTTAACAGCATTTATGAGTTTTTTGTTTTTTTGTTGTTGTTTTTTTTAAATGGATGGATTGAACTAAGCAATCATAACTTTAGACTTCTGGTAGTATCAAAGTGATTATTTAATCCAGTCATTAATTACTAATTAACTAGTAATTATTTTAACTTAACCTTATTTTAATTATTTTAACCAATTGTGGGGAAACAAATGAAAAACTAATTATTAATAATGATACAGTATACGTATTTATACTGTGTGTGTGTATACTGAATTTGTGAATGTCTATTCCCCTCAGGAGTCTGTAACAGACTACACCACACCCTCCTCTTCATTGGCTGACAGTGTTCCTACTGGAAGCAACAAAATGGAAGAGAGTTTGGTGGCTAATGTGAGTACACATTTTTACACTGGTGCAAATTACTTTGATTTTAATTTGAAGAGATTTTATGCTTGATGGTAGCTTGTTGGCTTCTACCAGTGGTGCTCATGGTCTAACGTCCCTGATTATTACTGTAACCAAATTGAACTGAGAAACTAAGAATGTAACAAAATGTAAGTCTCTTAACTTAACTAATGAAATGCATAAACACTAGACCTACACTACTCACAAAAAGTTAGGGATATTCGGCTTTCAGATGAAATTTCAGGATGAACCTAAAATGCACTATAACCT
>JAUMHL010000021.1:7258336-7322643 GCA_032362345.1 Sandelia bainsii | reverse complement strand
GTTATGAAATCTGCTTTTCTTTCACAAACATGGTCATTTCTATGTGTGTCCAAACTTTTGACTGGTAGTGTATGTGTGTCATCATGACATATGCATGCTACAAAACTCACTTATAAAATATTTGTAGCTAAGAAAAACCTTTACTGATACATAGAGATCAGTATTGCATGTTTGTGGCAAGTTTTAGGTCAGTGAATAGAAGTTAAAAACATAGGGACTGAACCGAAACCCCCTCACGACACACTCAGCACCCCATGCCTAGCTTATTTTTTAAATTAGGGTTTGTTCTTTAGTGATACAAATACAGCTCTGAGATTTGCTTAATGTTTGATGATGACACTTTTTGTCAAGCTTGCATCACTGTTGCATGGTAAGTCCATGAATGTACAGACTGATTTCAAAAGTCTGCTCTGTGCTGAATATAAATAAAAATGTCTTCTAATGGATTTAGCAGGTTATAGTGGAAACCACTGGATGGTCTGCAGACTAAACAAACTAATTAATCAATCAGTTATCTTCTAGTTGTAGCCTAATGTATAATACACAATCCTCATCCAACATAAATGCTGTTTACAAAATAATGCATCATTAATAATTGAATGATATAATACAAAATAACAATCACAGGAAACACGTTTCTACAATGAGTGCTTTTACTTTAAATGCTTTAATTATACTTACATACATTTAGTAAAATTAAACTGAAAACCACTCATATGGTCCTTGAATAAACATATATTTCAAGTTATAGAGAGAGACCTGTGTTGTCCTCAGAACTGTCAGGAGCAGGAATCTCAGTCACTGCAGCCTTCAGCTCCTGGAAGCCTGGATGTCCATACTGCCAAGCTGAGTCTGAGAGAGAAACAGAGAGACAGATGGAGTCAGATGAGGAAGTAACAGTAGGTTGGAGGTTTTTTGCCGAAAACTTATCTCACCTCTCAAACGGCTGCTGTCTCCCTGCCTGTTGGGCCTGCTCACCAGGTGAGACATTGGATTAGAACCTAAACACACACACACAATGTAATGATTATTTGCCCATTTTAATGTAACATAAAATGAAAGAATAAATAAATAAATAAAGTCTGGACAGTGTTTGTGTACCCAAACATGGCTATGGCTATGGCACTACTGACAGCAGGGAATGTGGCAGCAGGAAACAAGCTCCCCTGAACGGATTCCCAGCTGCTCTGGAGTCAGACAGACGCTCGAGTGTCTGATACTCACATACACTTACAAGACGCACTCCAAAACCCGTCCCTCCCCAACACTGTCATGTCCACATCTTCAGAAGTTCCCCTGGATCACCGTCAGATATCAGCTTTCTCTTCTCTTCTCTTCTCTTCTCTTCTCTTCTCTTCTCTTCTCTTCTCTTCTCTTCTCTTCTCTTCTCTTCCCATTTGGTTTTTTCTTCAAATGTCAAACAATGTCTGTACTGTGTACTCATCAGAGGCTTGACAACACAAACCTTGTGATGTTTACAAAAGAAAAAAATGAACTTTTCAAATAATTTTTCAAGAATACTTATATATGGTCTGTATGCATGTGCAGTGTTCAGTGATTTCAGGTGCATAATGAGCCCTAATAATGCAGAGAACATCAAACGCTAGCATCACGCGATGTTGATTCTTACCGTTCATGAAGAGGAGCAGGAGGTTGGTAAGTGAGCAGAGTGCGTTCGAAACAGAAAAATGTTTGAAACTTCATCTAGACACAGAAATGTTTTGTAAAGTCCAAATCTACATAAGTCTGCTCTCTAGGCAGATGGTCTTAGCAAAATTTCACTTTTAAATGTGTAAACTAAGTTTCCTTCCTGTATTGTTGAATATTTTCAGCTCCTACTTTCTGAACTTGTTTTAGTTCTGCTTTCAGCACAGGTGTCCCTTTACATATCATGTTACCCTTTTTAGCGTACAGCCTTGCTGCCTTGTGTTGTCACTTCCACTGCACATTTCATGTGATGGCCTATTTTTAAAGTCATAAAATAACTTTTTCAGCATATGAGCTCATATATTTAGATTGTTACTAAATGCCATAATCACTGCCTGCGTTGTAAACGATAGCAATATTCCTGTCAAACTGGCATTCTTAGATACAAACTTGCCAGAATGCTTTATCTTCTCTGGGACTGCACATCTTCCTCTCACTATGATCTATTTTACATCTGCCTTTCACCCTGAGGGGCCCATTCTGTGTATTTCAGTCTGCAGGTGAAAACATGAGGAGCCTAGCAGATAACCTAAACTATGCAGGAGATTGAGTTTATAAGCTCTCCTGATGCAGAGGGAGTAAGGAGGGATTTGCAAGCAATAAACTCTGAGGAGGTAAACAGAGAGATGGCTTAACTGAGAAAAGAAAGGGAGATGGTGACCAGCAGAGGATGGTGGATTGCCAGCAGCAGTAAATCCTTCCTTACTTCAAGTGCATGCATCACATTTCAACCGCCCCTCCCTTCTCCAACCGGGCTATTCGCACCCTGCTCGCCATGCAGAGGGAAACACCAGTCATAAAGGGAGCAGGGTCTGCTCATAAATACTATGCAGACCCTCTCAGGCCTGCCACCATCACTCCTAAATGTAGGCAGGAAGAGGGAAGCAGAGAAACCTGAGACAAGTGTCTGTGCAGACTAATAGGGCAACCAAAACATTAACCACACAAATACAGACACACAGTTATAAGCATTATAAGAGCATGCATTATCCCCAATGGCTCTTTAACAGGATTTGTGCAGGTGTGAGGATGAAGCTGAGATGTATCACCTGTGCTGCTCCAAACAACATGAAACAAACACATACAGGCTCCACATGTGTGTGCAATGCACTGGAATTTTGCCTTGTTTTATAAGAGCTTTCCTCTCTTTTAATATTAATTAACATTAATACTGAAGTATATATATGTTAATTGGGGGGTGGACAGCAAAGCTTTTTAAGTTATACAAAATACAATATGTGCACATTTATCTAAAACAAAAATATAATAATATATATATATATATAAGTATGTGGTGGTTTTAGTGTCTTCCTTACCTGTAGCAGATCTCATGGGGCCACTGTTCTGCAGAGGGGGGCTGGGTGGCACCATAGGGGTCTGTGGAGGACAGGGTCTGTTCCTTAGCCTCTCCATCTCCCTCCTCATCTCCTCCATCCTACGCTGAAGTGTCCCCAATTCCCTCTCCAGACGGTCTTTCTCTCCCTGGAGCAGGTTCCTTTCTCCCACTACCCGGTTCAGAGCCTCTTGAATGTCAGAGTGAGCTCTAGCTCCGGCAGCCTGTGGACCCCCAGTCTCTCCTCCAGTCAGCCGGGACACCAGCACCTCCAACAGGTTCAGTCTGGCTTTCAGGCTCTCCACCTCTGGGCCTCCGTTCTGCGGGCAGCTAGACTCAACAGGGCTAGGTACAGTGAAGGTGTACTGGCATCGGCCACTTTGGTCATTTCCCCTCCACAGAGCAGCTCTGTCCTGTGCATCACCTCCCAGCAGAAGACCACACACACACAAGGAGAGCAGGAGAAACATACTGCAGACAGTTTTCAGATCAGAGTTTAATTTAAAACCTCTTTCTGAGGGAATTATTTTGTTGTCCCAGTCTCCTCTATATTTCAGATCTGAATTCTCCTTTCAGAATTTTATAATTCCAAATTCCTGGTGATGACTTTCTTTCTTCTTTGTGTTTGAGTAAACTCTCGGGTATCTCTTCTTCTTCCTGCTGTTATCAGTGTTGTTCTCTACTCCCTTCTCTTGTCCTCTCTCCTGCGTCTCTCCTCAGTGGACAGGTCTGTAACACTGAGCTCTCCCCAACAGCTCACAGATATTTATACAAACTGGAGGGGAAGGAAGGAGGGATACAGGGGAAGAGAGGAGAGGTGAAAAGGAGGGGGGGACTGAGAAGACTGAGGGGAGGGGGGATCAGAGGCAACTGAAAGAAGAAAAGACAATGTAATGAGATGCTGGTTGATCTGGGGACAAAACATTCATTTTCACACACACACTTGTGTGTCTGTCTCTGTGTGAGTGTCAAGCGTGAGAAGATTAAACATTCAGCCTGTAGCAACATATTTATGTCTTATCTGTAAAAACATTCTCGGATATGCCTGTCTGATTCAGTCCCATGTGATCAAGCTGACGTTTGGCTCCAGCATGGCAGGGAAAGCTGGGCCTCGTTGGATACCATTACCTCCTGAGGAGCCGGTGTCCCCTTTCATATGGGCAGGGGGTCACAGCGTGACGCAAGCAGCCAATAATGGTTGTCATTATGAAAGGTCAAGGTTACATGTCAATTGATAACTGAATACCCGATGCTGACCCCAGCACAGACACTGAATAGTGTGTGTGTGTGTGTGTGCGTTATACACTGTAGTTTAAAATAAAATATTTTTAATACAACATGAGTGAGCTGCCAGGGGCTGTTTATCCCAGAGTTCACTTCCTGTCACTTGCTGCCTGTTGCAGTCTGCCTCTTGTCTGTCTCATCTCTGGGTTTTCACACAGTATCGGAGACACGTTGAACTGATGCCTGCGAGGTTCACTCCTACAGTCATGCAGTACAGAGGATGATCTCTTAAATGAATGATTTGAAAGTGAGACACTTGCTCACAATTACACACAGCCTGGCAGGTGTATAAACACACACACACACACACACACACCTTCTAACAGCCTTCAACTGTCCAGCTCTCACCTTACCCTCATATCCTGCCTCTTGGTCTTGGCTACTCTTCTACACTAATTTTCCTCTTGTCTCATGTCAAAAAGCTCCACAATAATAAAAAAAACTGAAGACTGAATGAAAGGTGGGGCACATGAAATAAAGGATCCAATAGTGCACTGAAGGTGGAACAGCTGAGTAAAACCACATGTAAACACACGTGCAGTATAAAGAGAAAGAGTGAAAGAAGAAGCTCCTGGGAAAATATAACTGAGAAAGAGCTAAACTACAAAGGGGATCAAGATGAGATGTGTTTAAACATATCAACGACCTTCTATTGTCTGAAGATGAAGTAAATGCAGATGGATTTCATTTTATTCTCTACTTCCTCCAGCTACTGACACATCCATGCCTAACTGATCCGTTTCCACTGGAGGGACTGAGTGTGTGTGTGACTGACGAATGCTAGTTGGCACAGTGTCCACTTTTGAGTCTTATTCACTTTTATATGACTCAAATAACCGCTGCTATGCCCGAAATCTGAAGTCATCTAGCATGAGCCCGGTAGCGGACAACCAAAACATTTTCTTCTGCCAGCGCGGGTGTGTCTTCAGAGGAAGAAAGGATAAAAATATCTCCTAATGCAAAAAAATATAGAAAAGTTTTTCTCCCTTTTGCATATGCATTGCTAATCATAGTCAAAAGTGTGGTCCCAGTTTGTAATTAAAGCAAATGACTTATGTCTATCAACAACAGCACATCTGTGGGGCCCAAAAACAGCTGTAACATTTTACAGTCACTTGTCCAACCAGGACCTTACTACCCTAATTTCACTGCACTTGAGCAAGAGTCTGGGACCAACTAATGGCATGCAGGCTTTTCCACTGCAGCTATATCACCATTTAAACATACACAACATGAATAGGCCTCTGTCTGCTTCTTCATCTTCAAAGCTAAAATAAAGCCATCAACCCTGTGTGCAGCACTTTCACCTGAGAGTTGGAGGACCATCTGCCATAGATCAGTGAAGTAAAAGAACTCTACGGGCCACTTTAATTTATACTCCATCAGAAGGTTTGGGCAGTGGTGGCTGAGCGAAGGGCAGAGCTGTCAGAGTTTATTTGCATCTATTGTGCTGTGAGGACAAGAGTAGCAGGTCTGTCAAAGCAATAATGCTTTGAGTGCTCCACTCCTTGCAACTTTAGTGCCATCTTGAGATTCAACATTGCCAGTAAAGTCACTGGCTGATAAAATGGTCAGGTAATAAGAGGAGGGCACTCTGACAGAGAGAGGATATCCAGCGTGGTCAAGAATAGAGGGACGGCATTACCATTAGTTTACTTCACCTCTGGCTGTCTTACTTTCCATCCGTCCGTCACTCCTCCCTCTCAATTTCTCTTTCATCTTGAGTTTTTCTCTGTTTCTTCTTTTTTTCTGACAGATGAAACCAGATGAAACCAGACAAGTGCACTTTAAAATCACTTTATTACAGAGCAAAAAAGATCAGTATATCACAGTCTTCCAATGCAATGCCAGAGTATTGTACATCATTACAGTCAATATTTACAGCTAAAATAAATTACATTCAAAATAATAAAATGACTATGTATTGTACAGTTAATAATCAATACATAATGACATCTAGTTTTGTTTCACAGCTCAACTTTTATCTGGCACTAATTTAATGACCCCTCATTAAATGCAATGTAAAAGCACGGAGGGATAAACTGTCCCTTTTGTGTTGATGGGAATGCCAGTTTTCACACGGAGCATCACATTGAGCGACCAGCAAAACTAAAAACTTAAAAATAATAAAAGATAGAAGCAGTATTAAAAACCATACAGAACCATCTGCAGAGTAAGAAACAGTTCAATGTCACTAGCAGGAAAGTAGGACACCTGTGACCAAACAGGCGCAGAGCTCAGGACAACCGAGGAGGATGGTGAGAGTGTTAGAGAGGAGAGTTGTGAGGAGACATTCATAACCTGGATGTTTGGTTCAGTATGGCCCCGCTGCACAGTATAACAAGCTATGAAGAGGCAGGTGGAAATGAAAAGGGGTGATGTATGAAGCTGAATCATGTTACGAAGCAGGATGTTGTCTGAACAGATGGCATTCCTTTACCAATCATTCGCGCTTATGAGGAAATACACTGATAGGTGAAATCAGTTTCTGTGAGCAAGCCTTCATTTGATAGGTAAAAGAAGCCACTTCTGTCTGTGCAGATGGACCTCAGACGTTCCCTCTCCACGTGTCAGACAGAGAAATGTGCTTGTGTTCACAAAATGTTCCCCTCCTGGGTTTCAGAGAGAGGGAGCACACAAGGAATCGTGTGTAGACATCTGAGGTTCATTCGGTGGATGTTGCAGCATCATTGTATGAGGGTTGAGGCAGTTGGTATGGATTCCCTGTCTTTTCTGTATCTATCTATATGATGTAATATGCAGGACCTGGAGTTTCCCTATTGTCAATGGCAAAGCCAGAGTCCTGCATGTGATCTGCAAAATGAAATGGGACTACTCCTTCACATTGACTAGAGGGGTGAGAGTCAGCGTTTTCTCATAAACTGCATTAAAATATCTCCCCCTGTACTATCTGTAGCTTAGATTTAAGCCAGGGATCAAACCCAGCCTTAGTACTGACCTCACAGAAGACTTTAGTAGAAATGCCAACAGTAAGATTTGTACTAAGGGCAAGTTGAGGTCAAATCCTTGAGGAGTCACAGGCTGACACTGAGGAGGGTGTGGGAAGCTGGCTGGCCCCCCTTAGCTGGAGTGGAGGACTGTGTGCAGAGGACAGACAGGAGAGGATATAGCTTATGTCCTCGTCAGACATTAGCGATATCGCAGGATCACTGGAACTGAAAGAGAGAAAGAAGAGAAAGTGCATCAAATGAAAAGTTCAGTGCACTATGTAAACGGAACCAGTGCTCGTGTGTTTAGTCTGGTACTCACTGATGATAATGAGCAGGAGCGCAACCACAACCAAGGCAATAATCATCTTCATCTGTGGAAAAAATGACACTCATAATAAACACATTATACATAATCCAAATAATCCCACCTCTGACTCTGGACACAGCCTACCTTCATGTCTCTCCACCACATCCTCCTGTGCAGCTGTTTGGCTCGGCTACTGAAGGCAGACGCGTTGTCCGATAGGCTCTCTGGAGCATCACGTGACCGAAGCAGTGAGCAGATGAGGACACGTGAGGAGAAAAATCATTTAAAGAGCAAGAAAAAACATCAGTTCATCACAAAGTAAACAATAACCAGGCGAATATTTTCACTTTGATGTTGGATAAAGTCGACCTAAGAGCCTGTCTCTGCGCTGTGCATGTGCAGTTATGATGTGTTAGAGTTATGTAAGACTTAGCTCTGCTGGTGAGATCATTCCCATGAACATTAAAAAAAAAAAGTTAAATATTGTCATGAAATGCTGAATAACTAATTGCCATATGTACACACAATAGAGCAGAAACATTTCCTCCAGCTTCTGTCCCTGTTGTGTTATTGCTCTCTAAACTGCTCACCACACCACTCTGTATCTTTCTGTTTCGTGGATACTGTTGTAAACATGATGCTTGGGCATGTCAACAGGTTACAGCCCCTGAGCTTGCAGCGCTGTACTTGTCCAAGCCCATGTCCCTCTCTCGTGTGTCTGCAGTTTCCATATCCACGTGCCTGTTAACGACCTGCCGCTACTACAAAGAGGCGCACCCAGATGGGGATTCTGAGATGCTTGTTAATTCTGTGGAATTCAACAACAGGTTACCTACACATGCAGAGCTCAAACTGCAAGTGTTAGTTACAGGAGGCTATAATACTCACATAAAGACAACTACTAAGAATAACATGAACTGTAGAGACCCACAAATACACAAAGACTCACATTCAAACATACACACAAACGTGTTCCAGATGTGTGTCATTGTCTCGGTTAGCTGGTCGACATGACAGAGACAAGCAGTTATATAACAATAACACTATGTGGATGTCATCATGTGGTCTAATAGACACACAACAAACACGAGCACGTCAGCCTCATATCTTCAGCTGTGCAGGAGATGAAGTAGACGGGCGGGTGTCTTGTTGTGCATGTGTAAAGCTGTGTAACAGAGTGAGCTATACATATCCGACACACCTGCTTCATATTTACAGAGTGAAAAGGAGAGTGTGAGTCCTGTTAAAACCTTCAGACACACACAGCTAGTAAAACGCTAAATCTGTATTTATCATTTGCACCTTTAAAATGTAAAATGTCAAAAATGTGCTGGTTCCACCTTGTTAAATGTTAAAATTTGATTATTTTCTTTGTCATGCATGTTGGTAAATGGAACATCTTTGAGTTTTGGGCTGTTGGTCAGGCTTAACAAAACGTTGGAAGACATCACACTCATAAATCATAAGAGCATTTTTCACAGCTTTTGGACAATATGGCAGTTGTTACTGTAGCTGCAGCTCTTGTTAAATAAACATGTCTTTTTATATGATTAATCTACAGACTGACAAAGAAACTCTATATGTAGCACATCCACAAAGCCAGAACGCATTTCTGCCTCTTTGGAAAACAAAGCCCCCGAATATTTCATACACATCATTTGTCTTGTTGCACTGTGACCCACCTGACTTGTCCTGCAGGTCGTCGAGACGTTCGCCCCTCTCTATCACCTTGGAGATGTTCTCCTGCATCACGTCGATCACCTCATCGACCTGTGACTGCACCCTGAGGACACGAGTTGGTGAGAGACAGAGTAATAAATAACAGACTTACATTATGGATAAGTAGAATTTGTCAAGGATTCTTTTTTCTTTTCTTTTGGTAACCCAGGACAGCACAAAGCACCTGTTTTTCCACTAATATCCTCCTCTCTATATCGAATCTGGTCCAGTTGGCAAGCAATAAAAAGCTTTGCTGCTGCTCAGTATGTGCAGAATTATGCTCAAATCCTTGTTCTGTTCACGCTACTCATTCCTGAGCATGGTGCGACTAGTCAAGATTAGCATTGGTCAAACTTAGTTTAAAGTATTTCTCAGTATCACCCCTTGAAGAGATGCAGGATCATTCAGACAGATGATTTTTGCAAGAAAATAAATAAAAAAGGGGGGATAAATGCATTGTTTTCTCTAACAAATGGTCACATTTTCCAGCACAATTACAGTAACTGTTTCAAACAAAGGGCTCCAGGAAATTATCAGTCTTTTAACTTCAGCTTGATTACACGTTGAAGGCAGCAATGTTGAACGTGCACAACCATGAACAGAACAGCACACACCGCCAGAGATTGTAGGACATAAAGAAGCATGAGCTGCCACAAACACACACAAACACCCTTTGAGGAGCTGGCCACGGAGAGACAGCAGTAAGGAACCCGAGCCCTGTGCACTAAACACTCCTGGAATCTGCCAATGTGGCATCTAGTTTCATGTGCTCACAACAATGACAAACAGTAAGGTATGAATAGAGAATGGAGAAACAACCCTATGTGCCAGACAGTCTCAACAATGATCTCCTCTGTTCTCTCGCCATCTCTGACCGGGGGTTAATGTGGAAACAGACTGCAGAGGGACCAAGACGTCCTGAGTAGGTTGCACAATAACCTGCGAACGATGCGTTTGCTTATACAATCTGTTAACAACTGCGGTTTTTGGTAAACACGAGTCACAGTTACATAACCCCATCACCAAAACTCAGCGTGCTGGTAATACAACTCTGACCTCTGGCTGTTAGCTGTAATGAGGCATGTGTTAGTACTTACTGCTTGAGTTTGTCATTCTGAGGTCCAAACCTGGGTCCTGAGGGCCCTCTCCTGAAAAACAGACATTCATGAAGCCAAAGTTACCAAAAACTAATTTTCCTGTTGATTTTGTGTTTTTGCGTTTGCGTACTATAAGTTCACAACGTTAGTAATATTGCACAATACTATTGTATTATTGATAAACTGTAACTTTGTTATTTAAATGTCTCGTCACAAACTCACAGAAAGAAGTCTTCCTCTTCGTCAGAGTCCTCTTCTAGCAGGTTCCTCTGTAAAAGATGGAAAAGGTCAGAGGTCAGACATGGATAAGCTCTCACTGCAGACAGAAAGATTTTCTACTGTTATGGAGGGAATCGTGAGGTTAGTGCCATTATTGAGACTGGGAATCACCGATCAGATTTTAGAACTGGTCCACAATTCTGGCTGCCTGATTACAACAACTTCAGGTTTTGGTGAAGGTGACATCGTCCTGACAAAGACCAACAGATGGAAACGGTCAGAAAAGAGTATGTGAGGGTTTGAAATGTTTTCAGATCGAGCTTAAATAAGGTCCAGCATGAAAATCTTGTCAAGTTTTGAGGCTCAGTCAGGGCACATTCTCGACAGGGTATGAAACTCCACCAGAGGCCATATAGCTTCTGTAATGATCAATAGATGTTTTTTGTCTGTCTTCAGAAGATTGATATGACAGATAAATATACTATTATTATAGTGAACTTGTGATTTGATGACTGAACAATAAAGATCTATTATCTTTCCAAAAAAATACTTCTCTTCTACTCTCTATGACACAGATTCAGATAAAAGAACGGAACATTTCTGAGATCTTTGGTGAGATTGTCTCATAAAAAACAATGCAGCGATCACAGCCATGTCCGTTGGCTTTAATAAGGCCAGAAGGCACCCTGTGTAAAATGCTATTTATAGAGAATTGCATCTGCATTGAATTCTCACAGGGGAAGAACTGGACCAGGAGGAGACAGTATTAATCTGTTTCTCATTGGATGGCAGACAGCTGGACTGCAGGGGGCATGAAATATACTGGACCCTTTGGAATTAGGTGCATTTATGAATAGATTTGTCAGATCCTCATCGATCCTCATCATTATAAACAAACACTATTCTAAATTACAATAATTTTAACTAATATAATAACACATGTAGATGATATCTCCAAACTTTCATGATACCGTCCATGACACCCTATCACTTCAAAGAGTCAATGCCATATGGGCTCAAGTAAAAGCAGTATCATCTGCAAAAAAGCTGAGAGGATGGTGGCCACATGATCATAAACAACTTTATAAGTGCAGGCAGCACCAGCCTCTGTCTGTACAACCTCTAACATTCATTCTTTCCACTGTCTAGGATGAGAGACATGAAGGGAGCTGTTAGCTATTAACAGAGGACAGTAGGTCGGGCACTAAAAGAGAAGCACGGTAGGTGGGAAGGAGCATGTCATAATGCTCCTTTCCCCGTAGTCTCCCCGTAAGCTTAGCTTTGATCCTAGTTCAACACAAAAGCAAACAAGATGACACAAAGGAAACAGAGGACTGAATAAAGAGTCAGAGGCAGGAGAAGGTGAAGGCATGTGAGCGGGGATCATCACGTTGATGAGGTCCAGATATTTGGCCACAGGAGTTTCTGGAATTTATTAGATTTATCTCTTTGAATACCCACACCTCCTTCAAAGACTATTTTGTTCTTTATTTTACAGCTCCACAGTTAATAAAAGTCTAATAAAATAGTGTTTTTGACTACCATGGACACATTCATCTGTGTATCTCGCTCTCACCCTTTCACTGCGAATAGATCCCGTGACCTCATCGTCATTGAGGTGTCGTTTAAACTTGGGGGGCATGTTGTCTTCAGGCTGCTCCTCCTGATCTGGTTCCCTCTGTAGGACAGGAGAAGAAGAAGACCGTCAGTTAGGGTTCTGCAGCATTGTGGGAGAGATTCAACACAGTCAAACAGACACCCACACTGAGCCACAATGGTCCTGTTGATGTGCGTTACATATGGCAGCCTACTGCACGAGAAAGTGCTCTAATAATGGTAGGTGGAAGTGATTTGAAATGCAGGCACAACTGTAGCCAGATTTTGCCTGGGAGCAGAACAAGGAGAACAAAGGACAAAGTGTGTGAGCAGAGTGAGACTCTAAATCTAAGCTTTACTCATGACTATAAAATGCACTCACTCTGTGAGAATTGCATAAATAAAACAGGACATGGTTAAGCAATTCAAGGAGTCGTGCTCCAACACTTCCTGTTAGACTGTCTTTGTTAATAGTCAGAGCTGATTTCTTTCATATCCTCTCGTCTAATTTTTACATGGAACACGCTAAGAACGTGGTTCTTCTATTATGTCTGTGAAAAATATTTTTCAGTTAAGAAAAATGACATACGTATGATCATATGAAGATATCCTATCAAGATGTCTTATTCCTAAGAGTTTAAGTATTCCTAAGTGAGTAGCAATGAAAGGAAATGCCATCACTGCCGTGTGTGCCTTTGGACCGAAAAACTGATGTAGAAAACATCTCTCCAATTATACCTTCCCGGAGACAGTGTTTGGGTGTTACAATATATGTTCCAAGCAACTCAGAACACAACAGTGCCTCAATAAAGCGCCTCTGTGATGCTGAACTAAACAACATGTGATCCTCAGGCCCAAGCTGTCATCACCAGGGGGAAACACAGCGCTCTGATCTTTCATTCACACACACACACACAAACCACCTGTCTCAATCCAACAGTACAACTTATACCATTGACTCCAGTTCGGTCTGACACTGTGGGTTTCTCAGCAGCGTCCTTTTCTGGCACTGCAGTTGGAAAAAGGCCTTTCAGCGGCCCGGAGAGGAGGGGAAGTTTCCAGTAAACAGAGGAGACGAGAAGCAGCGGACAGGGCTGTATGTGAAGCAGCAACAGCATGAACAGACACAGAAAGAGAGAGAGAGGAGAAGCCAAGTCTAACATGTTAGGGTCACGGAAGGAATACTTGGAGAACTAGTCTATTACTATTACTATAATCTACTAGAGAAAAAAAAAAAAACACACAATAAATAAAAATGCAGCATTACATTCACATCAAAGTTTTTCTTTACAAATTAAAATTACAGATGTCAGGACTGGGCAAAAATGGAAAGATCTGCATCATAGAAACCAAAAGAGAGGACTGCAGATTATTAATGACCACAATCAATTTATGGATTGGACCTTGAGAGAAGAATGCAACACAACGTCCAGATTAAACTATTACATTTATAAACAGGGAATAAATCACGATGTCACGATGCCTTTAGTGAGTCGATCTGTTTTTAACAGAGCATTACATTTTTTTTATTAATGTAATGGTTTAAATTAAAAACACGGTGTCATTAGAAGAGAAAGTAACGTTACTGAAAATAAATATTTATGGAGCACTGCTTTAATTTTATCAGTCTCAGCTAGCTGGTTGAGCTGTGTGTGTACCTGAATTGGCCTGAATTTTTTTTTTAAGCAAATAAAGCACGGAAGAAAATGATAGCTTTAACCAGTACTACACCACAATAGTTTCTGTGAATAAACCGATGTAAACGACACCGTTGCTAGCTAGCGGCTAATGTGACTGAGAGGCCGCTTGGTTCACTGACATATGTAGCTACCTGCTAAGCTAAGCTAAAGCTAATAATGCAAACGTTACAAGCTACCTTCTGTTTCTGACAGGTTCCGATGCTCGATGCAGGCGAACACTGACACACAGAAACCCAGGTGTTAATGCAAGCTTTCAAATGACTTTAGGGAGTTGTCTGATTCATTTCAAACGCTGTCCGGACGATGACACGGGATTATCATTCTGGATGCTAGCTGGATGCTGATCTGTCATCCGTCTGATCAGCTGACCAGGAAATGGTCACAAACAGCTGGATGAGGAGGAGACACGGTGCTGCAGATGTTCGCCAACCAGAGGAAATGTCGTATGTAGATATGTTTATACATTGTTATTCATTATGCAGCAAATATCCAAATTAATTGTATAAATATATGCTAACTCGTTAGCACTATAGCCTAAATAAAGAGGTGCAAAATTTGAACTCCTGCTATTTAACTTGATTATTTCCATTTTGTTTTTGTTTTTTTTGCTTCTGCTCCTGTTAAGATTGTACATATAAAATACGACCCATTTATAAAGTACAATATCAGAATCAGAATCAATAAAAACATAACTACTCATCTACTCAGTATATTAATATACCACAGGGACAGTTTTACTGTTTGTACTTTTGATACTTTAAGCAAGCAGGATAATATATCTGTAACGTTACTAAAGTACATGTTTAACTTCAGGAGTTTTGCTTGGATTTAAGGATTTAACGCAGCTGTAGATAGTTTCCCATGAATTAAGGATAATAATAAGGATTATCCTTATGCTTATGCTTATATTATTAAATATCTGGTGTTTGTCAGTCTCATCAGTAGGTGGCAGCAGTGCGCCTGACGTGTGTCAGGAGTGCTGGAAAATTGGCCGAAAGAAGAAGAAGATAAACTTCGGAAGGGAGCACACGCTAAGCACGAACTTCGTAAGTTATTTGCTTGTTATGCTGTTTCTGCTCAACTATTATGTCATTTTCTTACTCATATAGCGTTTATGTAAGTACAGACGATCGCCAGCAGTCCCTGTGTTTGTTGCTGTTTCTCCAGAGCTGGTGACAGAGATGCAGAGTGTAGGAGGCAGCGCTGATCAGGCTAGTCCCCTGTTTGGAGGAGCGCTGTCAGCTGTCATTCCCCACAGCGCCACAGACACCAGTCATCTGAGGGAGATCCCAGACAACCAGGAGGTGTTTGCCCACGCACACACGGACCAGAGCCTCATAGTGGAGCTGGTGGAATACCAGGCTCAGGTGGCAGACCAGGATGCTGCCAGATACCACTTTGAGGACATCGCAGGTAGCAACAAAGCTTTAGAGCCAGGTGCTTTTGAAGTTACCAGTGTAGTCGCTGTGCCCAGATCTGAGCTGTCCCTGTCAGAGTGCAGCTCAGCGTGGATGCTGACTGGGACACAGTGTGTATCCAAGTTCAATGAAGAGGCAAGGAATACTGTGACCCTTCACCTGTGTCTCCTCCGCCTGCCACAGTTCTCCACAGATGTCCTGATCACCTTCAATGACCCGCAGAGCATCAGCCCTGACAGCAGCAGTGCCGCTGCAGTGGGGATGTACAGGGAGCCGTGGATGGCGCAGGACTTCCACCGCATGTTGCAGACTATAACTCTGCATAACCCAGGGTTGTTTGGATAGAATAACAGCTACTTTCTTACACTTGGTCTTTCTCTAAGACATGGGCAAATTAAAACACACCAGACCTTAATTTGCTGTTGTCCTACAAAATCTGGCCTGCAACATGCTGTGGGTGCCAACCCAAAAGTTTTGGAAGTTAGTCCTTAGAGTCCTTCCCCTACCCTGACAAGTAGAAATACAAGCTCTGTTCTGTGTTTGGTGTTGACTTTGTTCTGGAAGTTAAAAACAAACTGAAAACCAAATTTTACACGTCAACATAATTTGTCATAATTAATATTTTTTTGGGGGAAAATCAATTTCACAATTTTTGGGTCTTTTGAATAAGATTTATTCATAGGCTAAACATGTTTAAAAGCTGATTGTACTCTGGAGATTGAATTCTCAGTTTGAGAAGGTATGTACTCGAGAGAAAATCTGGGATTTGAGAAAAATAAATATCAATAATTCAGATTTTCATCCTCTCTGTTTCCCAACACATTCCCATGCTCCTTCACTTCTCTCTCTCTCTTTCTTAATTTTAGCCACGTTCTTACGTGTGTTTTTGTATTTATAAGTAGGTATACACTGCTACATTGCTAGTATCTGTAACACCCAGCTGGTGCTACACTGCTTAAATCTCCATCTGAGGGTGATAGAAGCATGCAAGTATTGACAAAGTTCAAGGCAGAAGTCCGAAGGTTAAAGTTGTCATCCCATATAAAACTTCCCTCTGGAGCAGTTCAAACACACGTAATGGTCATGGAGCCTTTAGGGTCCTCAGAGTGACTTGAGTTTGGTCATAAACATTGAAAACTGAGAAGATGAGTCCCAGCAGGGACATGCATTAGGTCAACTGCTTCTGTCTTTCACTGGAGTGGCCTCATGGTTTTATAATTCATTAGCCTGAACTTTGAAAAATCTTGGAGAGACTTCATTCAAATGTGATTTTGGTGAAATACAAAATTTATGGAATGGAAACTGACCCTCATTAAGAGCTGCTTTGAAGTTAAAACCAGCATTTGGAAGTCATAGGTAATACAAGGTGTAATAGAATCCGTTTTTCTCAGTTACATATTTGAAGAAAGGAAAACATCTGAGGTTTTAACCTGAGAGTACTGTTTAATAAGACTCGTCACAGCAGGGGAATTTAGGTAAGTCTATAAGAGGAAAACAAGAGGAAGCACAGTCTGTCTCCCCCAAAGCCACATCAAACCCTCCTCATCCTGCGGTGCAATCACAAGGGATTAAGATCTCATAAAATTAGACATCCTTTCCTCTAAGTGATTCCAGCACAGCCAAGCAGCCTCCCGACTACCTGGTTGTTGTTGGTTCTGTTTGTAATAAAGTCTGAAAACGTCCTGTCTTTTAGAGCTGATAAGGGAAACAGGCATTTGACATGCAGGTCACATGATGAGGAGGCAGGAGACAATTTTCCTAACACTGTGGACTTAAAGCTTTTTCCAGGTCCCGAAAATTGACTATTACATAGAGCCTCCTGGGGTGCTAATAGTGCTGTGGTCTCACAAAATCTTTGGCTCATGATACTTGTCATATGTGTGTGTGTATATGCAAAAGTAGTAGAACAGTTGTGGCAGAGAGATGGAAATGAATGGGCAAAATCAAAAAAAAAAAGAAGACAAGATTGATACTGCAAAGGATGTCCAAATGCCCAACTGAGAAGCAATGACTTAGAATGTCTCTATGAATTATACTTAACTATATTATACATTATGACTATATTATTAACTATATTATGACTGACCTTGACCTAAAATATAAAATTGAGAAACACATAGTTGAACTTTACACTAAATATGTAATTGTGTGATACAAGTGGCACACCATGTGTTCTTATAAAGTTTTGTCAAGTTGTGAAACAGAAATGTATGAACCCCATGTTCTGAGTATGTAGCATGTATACACACACGCACATACACACACACAGACACACACTCATTTGTGAGCCATGTCGCATATATATATATCTATGTGTGTGTACTATAGATTTCAAAAAAGATTATAAGTTTTAGAACATTTCTCTAGTAAGAATTGGATGTGATTTTAGAAATGACTTATGTCCTGTCAACAAAGGCATCACAATAGCCAGAAATCAACAGCATGATTTTTTTTCTTTAATCCAACTCCTTCTAAGGCATCCCCACCAAATGTTACAACACTGAAAGTAACCAACAGTAACTGTGTTTGCTTTGAGTCACAGAGGAAAAAGGACGGATGCCTCCACAGTAATGCTTCTGACCTACAGTGACCTGAAATCTGGCACAATGAAGTTTCAGTGATGAAGACAAATGCAGCTTTCCTGTTTCTTTTCACGGGAGCCTGCTGCTTCCTGACAAGTCCCTGAACAAAACTAGAGATCTAAGTAAACACTGAGTGGTACAATCATTTCATAACCACAAGTAGTTTTCTTGTACATAATTCGAAAATCTTCACAGAATATAGATAAATTAAAAAAATAGAGTTAAAAGTACTATTAAATCAGTGTTAAATAGACTTGATAGAATATTTGACTAAGCTGTTTTTACTGGTCTTGGGCAGAGGTTGTGTGACATCTTCACTACATCTGGGAGGCATCAGTCACAGGTGTATGCATAGTTCCTGCTCAGAGACTTCACGCTCCAGGGTCATTTATTTCCTAAACTCCCCTGTTATCTCTGCTCCCCTCCCTCCTTCAGAGGCTCCCTCCTCCCACACCCTCTCTTTGGACTGTAACCCTCTGCTTCCCTCGCCAACTCAGCCACAGAGCACAAAGTCTGCTGCTCTCATCAGGACCATAGAGCTCCTCTGTGTGTTTAAAAAAAAAAAAAAGCTCTTCTCCATGCCCATTTTCGAACTCGGAAGCAAAAACTCAAAATGTTGTCTTTGAGAGACCACTGAAAACTGGGCTTGCAACAATTTCTGTATCTTTCCATTTTAGCTTAAATATGATGCTCAGTTCCTAAAACATGCAACTACAAACACAGAGGAAATCTGCAGCCAGCATGAAGAAAATCTGGAAATCATTACATTATATACAAATTCACAAAAGGTTTATTAAAAATAAGGTAACGACGAGCACATTTTCCACTGCAGTTTCTACAAGTAGACACAAGTGATCACAAATCTGTTATCCGTCTCCTCGGTTTAATACAGAACTTTGCTGGCTTAAAATGACGTTTCAATCGTCGTCCTCCTTCTTCTTGCTCTGTGGTGAGGTATTGTTGGTTTGACAGAAGTGCTCAGACATGGCAGCCAGCGCCCGATAACGATGAGAGATTGAATTCTTCACATCCTTTGGCAGTTCAGCATAACTGCATACCAGAGGGAAGTCAGTAGTTAATATAAATGTGAAATAATACTGATAATTTACCCCAGATGCACAGGGCATGGTAAAAGAAATCAGCAAAATAATGTATTTTGGTGAAAATATTGCAGCACAGACAATGTGTTTACGTCTGCCCCCCCCTTGTGGTATGAAGAGGAAACTTTAAGCACGGTCTTACGTTTTGTCATATCCATCTGGCTGGAAACATGGATCCCATCCAAAGTCTCGAGGTCCCCGTGGTTCCACAATGTGACCCTAAAAATACAAAGAGAAAAGTGTGAATAGGATATAAAACACACACAAACAAACAGAAAAAGTGAAAAACATAAACTCTGACCTCTGTTTTGCCTCTGAAGAGCTGTACTGGTTCATCTTTTCCAGCACAGAAAGCAAAAGTGCAGAGAGCCCACGCTGATTTATCTTCAAACCCAGCTAGGAGCTTATATAAGCCTGCAACAAAACAAAACATTTAACACGTTACAGATGTTGGTCAGGTCACTTCATTTTTTTCTTTCCAGTTGTAATATCTCAGCAGTTTTTCCTTAATTTCCCATACCTACCCTCTGGCTTGAGTTTATCTAGGAACCATTTTCTATAAAAACAGAGTGGATATAATCGTTACAGTCCATTAACAATATAAAAGATTATTAACAATTCCTCAGTGGATGTCAGAGTTAGTATACTAACATGTAAGGACCAGGCAAGCCTCCTAAAGCCTTGAAACACAGGCAGGTGTCCTCTACTATGACTGGTCCATCAATCTGAAGGTGAAAAACAAACAATTTATCAGTTTTAATCGTTAAACAGAGGTGTACATGACGAACATTTAGTTAGATGGCCGCATAGTTACTGTACCTGCTGTGCAGCCTCCTTACATTTCTGAATAGAAATCTCATCTGGCTCCCCCTGGTACTCAGGCACTGGATGAAGAAAGAGTTATATGAGCAAAGATTACCTGAAAATATACAATCCCTTCGTTTTTTGCATACTTTTAAATAAGCACTTGATAATGCATAACGACAAAATGAAAACAAAATGAAACAAGGGGTCTCGACCACTGTACAGTACATTGCACTCGTGGCCTGTCCTTTGATACTTACAGTCAATCTTTTTAGATACTAATTTGTAGGGAAACTTATCTCCCAGGATCTGGATGACCTGATGGATATGAAAACACAGAGAAAAGCATAAAATTAGCAGGACTGATTTTGTTTTTGTCGAATGAATGAGAGCTGTAGATTAGATTTTATCTGTTGCTCATTGCCTATTTTTAGCCAGTACAGTCTAGAAAAGCATAAAGACAATAGGTGTATGCGTATCATTTCTAAAACTATTATCACAGAACAGCACGACCGTAAACATACAATCTATCACAGTCATGTTGCCTCTTACCTCTTCGAGTTTTTTAGCGTTTCCAGTCACGAACACTACAGTCCTACCTGCAGGTACTGCCATGATGAACGACAAAACCCGGAGGACCAACGACGAAGCGAATACTTCCGGCTCAGCAGAGACTAATAAGAATCAGCTCTGAGAGTTTCAGCGAATCACAAAGCAGAATGTAGCCCCGCCTCCAGAAAATATACCAATCAGCTAGCGGTGCTACTAGTAATGCTGTCCGGGTTGGTGTGTCGGTGCCATGTGGAGAAGTGGCTGTAAACAGACCCAGGCACGGTAAAATGAAACGCTTTGGAGTATTATATTAGCTGCAGCTGAGAATGAGTCTGTTACCGCGAACTGCCGAAGAGTTCAGCTCTGCAGAATACTGGGAGAGATTTTTTAAGAAGCGCGGAGAGAAGGCTTTTGAGTGGTATGGAGACTACAACAAACTCTGCGGCGTGTTGCATAAATACATCAAATTGCAAGATAAGGTAAAGATATTGAGCAAAGGTGGAGCGAAACACAAGTTGGTTCAGTTTGATAGTGATACCGAAGTCTCGCAAGTGGATACGTTTCAATACAGCTTAAAGAAGTAACTGTTGCCTAATATCCCAAATTTTTGCCCATCTCCTGTTAATGTGTTGTATGCACACCGTTATAAAAGTTCTGAATTAAATGATAAGGTTGTTGTCTTGTTCAGTTGGGGATGTTTCTCATAATATTGCACTAATGTCACCTGTCTGATGTGTGTCAGCATAAGTGTACTTTAACATGTCAAATGCAAAACTACTCTTTCTGCAAAATATGGCCATATTAAACCATCACCTTCAGCCATCAAATAAATAAACTGGGGTAAGAAAAGTCCATTAGTTTACAATTAAATTTAGTAGAGTAAATGGAAACACCCAAATAAACTACAAGCATAGAAACTGTACTTAATTTGTATTATTACTGTATAGCTGTTTTTCACCACTGCCAGTGACAATGACTGAATATATTTCTTTTTGTCAGGTGTTGGTCGTCGGTTGTGGTAACTCTGAGCTGAGTGAACAGCTGTACGACGTTGGCTACAAACATCTAACTAATATTGACATCAGTGAGACAGTGGTGACCCATATGAACCAGCGAAATGCTGAGCGTCGGCCGGGCCTGACCTTCCAGCAGGTGGATGCTACACAGACTCCATATGACGATGCCAGCTACCAGGCTGCTCTGGACAAAGGCACACTGGATGCCATGGCATCTGAAGAGGAAGGAGCTCTAGCCAAGAATATGCTCACTGAGGTGATAGATAAATTAGACAAATATCTATATAGATGATTATCCAAACGCATCTTAGTATTCTTCTCACAGTTGTTTACTTGTATCCTGCAGGTGGGTCGTGTGCTAAGTGTTGGGGGACGGTACGTCTGTGTAACACTGGCTCAGGAGAGTGTGATCAAATTAGCAGTGGAGCACTTTGTGCAGCTGGGGTGTGCAGTGAGGCTCCACTGCCTCCAGGAAGAAAGTGGGAAGGATGAGGACTCCTTTGCTCTGCCTGTCTTTGTTCTGGTCTGCACCAAGTTTCGTCAGCCTATGCCTGTGCCTGTTCTGGAGATGTGTCTTGGTGAGGATGGAACCCCAACACGTCTCACACAGGTTTCGGAGTTGTTGTCGGCTGTGAGGGAGCATCAGGCCTACTCAGTTTTGAGAAAGAAGCTCCGCAAAGAAACAGACGCCAGCTCGAACCTGTCACTTGTTCTCTGCCACACTAAAACTGGTCTTCCCAGATACACTCTCATAGTGCAAGATTGTCCCCCAGGTACCAAGGTGCCAAGATCAAACCAGTTTGCTGTATTTATTGGTGAGCTCTCCTCTATTATCCACCTTCCTATATAACTGACACTATCTGTACTGTGTCATTCTTTGGTGATTTTTGGTGTCTGATTCCTTCTACCCTCTGTTTATCCTGTCAGTGCCTCAAGGCAGTGAGACAGCTTGGCTTTACAACTCCAGCGAGGGGCAAAGGCAGCTGGCAGCCAGTGCTAACTTTCGGCGCCTGCTTATTGTGACAATGCACAGGAATCAGGAGTACACGGACATGCAGGCTGTTCAGTCTGAACTCTCACCAATGGTGATGGACTTAGCTCCTCCGGGTATGCCAGCCAATCAACAGGTAAACACAAATGCATATTCATTTCTCCTTCATACAGTTTGAAAATGTTTATCTCACCAGTATAGGTGCAGCAGTGCCTTAATTTGAACTCTCCCTATTCAGGTGCCATTTCTGTCAGTTGGAGGTGACCTGGGTTGGCGAGAGGAGGTCAGCAGGGGTGTGAGTGAGCTGAGTGGAGAATATTGTGTGGAGAATGTCAAAGGAGAAGATGGTGAACTGTATCGCAGACTTGTATTTCTGTCTAATGCAGCCCTTGTCCAATCAGAGAGCCGCCTTATCTCATCAAATACCAGTGCGTTCTTCATTGAATGTACCTTAATATGCCTTCTTTTCTTTGAGTTGATTATATTCTCTTTATGATCATCATTTAAATAACTAAGTAATTACTACCAACAATATGCAGTATGTACATATAAATTATAATGATATTAAATGATTTTTTTTCTCTCCATTTTATACACAAAACAGAGCAAGTACAACTGTCAGAAGCGGGATACAAATGCATGAAGACAGTAACTGACCAAGAAACAATAAATAATTAACAAAGAAAGAATTAAAAAATAAAACATAAAAGGGAAATGTAAACAATGAAAAGAAAATGTTATAATGATTTTAATTCTAGTAGGTATTATAATATTGATGTAATCATGTAATGTAAAATTTGTGTTTTTCCGCAGCATCAAGTCACAAGAAGAAGAACAAAAAGAAGGCCAAGTCAGCAGGTGTTCCTACAACATCTTCAACCTCTCTGTCAGTGGACAGTGGTTTCCTCTGCTGCGCTCACCATGAGGTCATGGTGGCTGGTCTTACCATGCTTGGGGTTGGCATGCCACAGAATAAAGGTGTGTCTGTGTCAGGTTTTTACAGTGTTGTGGTAGTGGGGGATGGCAGAAGGAAGAACAACTAAGTTCATACTAAGCAGCCAGAACTTCTCATCACCTCATATGAAATTTCATATCTGATTGAGTTTCACCTGATTGTTTTTTCGTCACTCCATCTTCTTTCTTAGACATCCCAGTGTCAGTGCTCCTGATAGGTCTTGGTGGTGGAGGCCTGCCACAGTTTCTCCGGGACTTTGTACCTGATGTTACTGTTGAGGTTGTGGAACTAGACCCTGTTGTGCTGGATGTGGCAAAGGAATGGTTTGGGTTCAGACCGGACGATCATTTAACTGTCACTCTTGGGGATGGCCTTGAACACATCTGTACCCTCGAGAAGAAAGGTCAGTGAAGGAGGTGTGGAAGAAAGGGCAGTTATATATTGAGATATTGGTAATACCAAGTTGCAACGTTGTCCTTTTTTCTCGGTAGGTGGTGGTTTGTTTGATGTCATCATGTTTGATGTAGACAACAAAGACAGCACTGTGGGTATGAGCTGTCCTCCTTCTGCCTTTGTAGAAACCTTCTTCCTGCAGAAAGTCTGCAGCCTGCTAACCCCCAGAGGTACAGTGTGCTTACCAATCTTTTTATTTGTCTCAGTCTGCTGGAATGTGCCAATGTTTCTCTACTGACAATTAATGTCTCATTATAGCCCAAATAAGAAAGTTTTACTAAAAACATAAATATAAAAATACCTGCTGATGAATGAATTAGAGAATTAAAAGGCACTGACTAAACTGATAATAAGCAATTGTTATCTGTGTCATTTTACATGCAAATTCTTATTTTTTGTTAGAAATATATGATAGTTGTGTTTTTTATCCATATTTAATTTATTCTGCTCTTTCTATCTCTCCCTGCCACTCAACTAGGTATATTTATACTGAACCTTGTGTGCCGTGACTCAGTCTTGAGGAAAAACGTGCTGGAGCGCATCAGCGCCGTGTTTCCCACCATCCTCTCTCGAAAGATTGAGGGGGAGGTCAATGAAGTTCTGCTTTGCTCTTGTGGAGAAAAGAAAAAATCCCTAAGCGAAGCAGTGAAGAGTCTGCAGACTGCACTGAGCTCTAAAAAGACTGGAACCAACCGCAGCCCACATATAGACATTGCAGAGTTGTTAAAAGACCTGAAAGTAGAGTAAAGTTTGTTGAGCTTGAATGAAATGTAAGAATAAAAACAATGTAATAAAAAGTGTTACGATGTATATCATGTACAATCAAAAGTAAAGAGCATTTTATCCTTACATCATAATGTGGTGATTATGCAAAAATGAATAACCTGTGTTGTTGGTTATTTGAACATGAGTTGGTAGTTTTATTATGATCAATAAGGTAGCTTTAAGTTTCTCTTTCACTTGCATGCAGTATCTTGTGTGCTACATGCTGCTCCTTCATTCCTCATTGCTAAAGAATGCAGCTGCGTTATTTCCAGTGGATGAACCGTACACTCTGGTTCCAGTTGCAGTGTTTATTGGGTTGCAGTGGAGCCCTACCCACATTGGGTGTGTGAGATTTTAAATAGCTGTCAACTAGGGGAGAGAGAGTGTTTGCCTTGGGCATAGCAAGTCAGGGTACTTTCATAACTGGCTATGAAGTGTATCAGTCTCCGTCATAAGTGGGTTGCCGAGTAGAAGTTTTAGATTACGGCGCATGCGCGCCAAACTTGATTCCGTTAGCTGTCAAAGTAGAAGGTTTTCCTCCCACAACAGGAACCAAAGACCAGCTTCTAGCTACTTAAATGTACCTGGAGTTTACGGAATACTACACACTAGGGACGTTTAAGGTTTTAAAACAACAAAAATGTCGACGTCGAGACGTGAGGTGTGGACTCTGTCGTCGTTACCAGACACACTAACGTACTAACGGCTGCTGAGGCTGCGGACCTGTGAAAGTTGACACTGATTTTCAAGAACAGTTTTATCTTTTGGTTATGTACATTTCAGGAATGAAAACAGCTGAATTCTGATGAACTAGTAGATATGGTAGTTACTCTATTTACGGGTGTAGCCGAGAACCGGAGTTAAACAGGACTAAAAGGAGCTGAACAGGTAAACCGCCTGTCCCGTTGCGATGGGCAACCGCGGGATGGATGAACTGATCCCGCTGGTCAACCGTCTTCAAGATGCCCTGAGCAGCGTGGGTCAGAGCTGCAGCCTCCAGCTGCCGCAGATCGCTGTAGTGGGCGGTCAGAGCGCAGGGAAGAGCTCCGTCCTGGAAAACTTTGTGGGCAGGTAAGACACACAATGAAGTCTGAATGAAGTCTGAGCATGGGGCGTTCTCAACTTAATACACATTTCATTTGGCTATATTTGCTCCAAGAAGATAAGATTTACGTGGCATAACTTTCTAAGAAATCAAATCACCCTTCATACGTGTTTATAGCTGGCTCTATTAACCATAATACACAGTTTATTGCTGCTTTATAGATTCCTTAAAAAACATTCATATGACTATCGTTTAATGTTTTAGGTTGTGAATAATCATCTTCAGTTTTAGCTTCCCTTGATTAAAACTCATTTATAACATGGATTACATTAGCAAGAAACCCACAATTTTTTGTTAATGGGTTACTGACATTATTATATTTACGTTACAATTACATAATTACCAAATACAATGATAAACACATGCCCACAGCATCTTGGTGTCCCCAAAATAGTTTTTATTAATGTTTATAGCCAGTGGTGAGGAAGTTAATATTTTATTCACAAATTTGCATTCTATGTACACAAAGAAATATGATAAGAGAGGGTGTAGGCGTTATGAAACAGTGGGCATGCAAAAGTCCCCCAAGCCCTCCTACATAACAGCAAGATTAAAAGAGTCTCTTTTTGGCTGTTTTTGCTTGTTTGCATATCTTTGCATCAATATGTGTGTTGTTATTCTTATTTTGTGTTTCTTTGCAGTTGTTCTACTGCTGCATTAGTTGTTTTGTGTGTATTTGTAGTTGTCTGATAGAATTTCCAACATCAGATATTAATACTTTACACAGAGACTCTAGTCCAGGGCCTGTGACGCTTTGGGTCTCTGGGTCTGTGCTATGCCCAGTAGGCCCATTGAGTAGTCTAACCATGGAAACAAGGAACAAAAGTCTCCAGCTTATAGTAAATGTCATCACTTTAATTTAAAAAGGCACCCTAAAGTTGTATCAAACACCCATTGTGCAATTTCAATTATAATAAAATACTTCAAAATAAATAAATCCTTATTAGCAAAAATGTGATTCTTGATGTCTGTAGGACATTATGAGACACATTAAAATCTAATACTGTGAATTTGTTATTTGCCTGTTAAACCATTTCAGCTGTGATACACTTGTAAGAACATGCTTAATACACAAAGATCTGCATGCCACTGCATTTAGTCCAGGATTTCCAGCAACTACGAATGTACTGTTGAAATTACTATATTCACTTTATATATCTTGGTTTCCATCCAACACCGATGGTATGGCTATATTTACTAGTCTGAAGTGGTGGATGCCAGAGGTAGCAGTGTCTCAGTGATAGTACCCAGTAACAGCTTATCTGACAAACACACACTGTAGGTGTTTATAAAGGACACTAGATTAACATGGCTCTTTAAAAGTAATGGAAACCCCATTCTAGTTAGCTTGTAAGTCATTCAGCCAACCAAAACTGAGCATGAACAGAGCTTTGTGGAGTTTCATTGGCCTTTAATAGATTTTGAGTTCCCAAAAATAATGTGTCCTGCTTATGAATGACACTGTTGTTTGGGTAAAATTTAAGTGCAAGTAAGACACTTCTTTCTAAGAGATGTTGTTGAGTTAGTCAGCAGTTTCTTATCTTTCCCCCGGCTATTGATGAGACAGTGAAGCTCTGTGAACTGACGAATAGATACACTAGTTTTTGTCCACAGTAGACTATTCAGGCCATAGTTTGGAGCATTGCCAGTAAGGCTGCTAAGGCTTGCTTTCCTGAGTGTGTATCAATATTTTTTTCATGTACTTAAGTTCTTTGTCTCAGCCATGATTCCTTTTGTGGAATGGAGTGCTGTTTCATCTGGGACAGGATGTAGTAAAATAAACGTCCTGAATCTGATTTTAATAGGAAAGAGGATGTTTATTTTTATGCTGTACAGTCTTTATAGTTAACACTACATTTAGCATATCTTATACAGCATATCTATTAGGGATAATCATATGGAAATATGTCTCTTAGCCTTGCTGATCAAGTTACTGATATTTTGGATACTCTGGCACCTAAATGAAAACTAGTGTACAATTGACTGTTAGATCCTACAGTGCTTTATTATGCTAGTTTCTAATGGAGATTTAGATTGTTTTAGTGTAGCATGACATAGTGTACTAAGACGTAGTATTGAATTGATACCAAATACTAGTGGTAGTTTGTGTGTCTGTGCGTGTGAATATTTCTTCAGTTCACTCTTTCTTATTCAACAGAGACTTCCTTCCACGTGGCTCAGGAATTGTCACTCGCAGACCTTTAATCCTCCAGCTGCTTAGTGCTGACACAGGTATGTAACAGACTGTCATACACTATATTGCCGAATGTATTGGCTCACCCCACCAAATCAATGAATTCAGTGCACAAAGCAAGGTCCATAAGGACATGGATGAGCGAGTTTGGTGTGGAGGAATTTGACTGGCCTGCACAGAGCCCTGACCTCAACCTGATAGAACACCTTTGGAGCAGAGACTGTGAGCCAGTCCTTCTCATCCAACATCAGTGCCTGACCTCACAAATTATCTCCTGGAAGAATGGTCAAATATTCCCATAAGCACACTTCTAAACCTTGTGGACAGCCTTCCCAGAAGAGTTGAAGTTGTTATAGCCGCAAGGGGTGGGCCAACTTCATATTAAAGCCTATGTATTAAGAGTGAGGTGTCATTAAAGTTCATGTTTGTAAAGGTTTAGGGGAAGGCCTGGCTCGCAGTGTCTGCTCTAATTCATCCCAAAGGTGTTCTATCGGGTTGAGGTCAGGGCTCTGTTCAGGCCACTCAAGTTCCTCCACACCAAACTCACTCATCCATGTCCTCATGGACCTTGCTTTGTGCACTGAATTAATTGATTTGGTGGGGTCACCCAGTATTTTGGCAATATAGTGTATTTGCTTATGTGGTTAATGTAATGTAATTCTGACATATAAAGCTGCCACCAGATGGCAGTATGATATTTCACAGTGACTGAGCCCGCCTGGTGAGAAAGTGACTGAAACTTAACCTAACCCAGAAATGTAGAATTGTGTCTCTTTTATGGCCCTGTGTATCTAAGACAGAATGATACACAGTATTTGCATGATTGAAATAGAATTTAGGAACTTGCTGGAAGAAGGCAATTACAAGTATACTTGATTAAATAAAATAGAATATATTAATCCTGCTGTATCCTTATGCTGTGTTGTAGCAATATTATAAATATTACAGTGATATTAAACCCAGTGATACATTAATGTATTATTGGGTTTAAAATGACTGGTATTTCTGTACATGGTGTGTTTTTCCAGAGTACGGTGAATTTCTCCATTGTAAAGGAAAGAAGTTCACAGACTTTAATGAGATCTGCAAGGAGATTGAGGCAGAGACATGCAGAGTTACAGGATCTAATAAGGCCATCTCTCCTGTCCCCATCAACCTTCGGATCTATTCACCAAATGGTAACAGTGTGTAACTGTGTGTGTTCCACATGACATGTCCATTCACACTCATTTGTCTATTTTTCTGAAATAACTATGGCGTATGTGTTTATAAGGGCGCTTATGCATGTATGTGTGTGTTTGCAGTGTTGAACCTCACTCTCGTAGACCTGCCTGGAATCACTAAGGTTCCCGTAGGTGACCAGCCAGCTGACATAGAATACCAGATACGAGACATGATCATGCAGTACATCTGCAATGAAAACTGTCTCATCCTGGCTGTCACACCAGCCAATACTGACCTGGCCAACTCTGATGCACTTAAGCTGGCTAAAGATGTTGACCCACAGGGTAAGTTGTGTGTGTGCATGCACAGTGGACTTACATCATCTGTTGGGTGTTATTATGTGTTGAGAATGTGGCTCTACTCCCTGGTGTCCAGGGAATTTATTTTCACAAATATTTGTGAATAAAGGTTAGCAGGATGTTTTAATGTTATTTTTACTCCAACGTGTTTTAAAGTCACTTTTGTCTACAAAATATCCTCTCTTTTTCATGTCTCCTATAGGCCAGCGCACAATTGGTGTAATCACTAAGCTGGACTTGATGGACGGAGGAACAGATGCCCGAGAAATACTAGAGAACAGGTTGCTTCCTCTACGCAGAGGTGTGCTGCTTGTCTGTGTGCTTGTGTGTGCATGTGCATGTGTTGAGTCACTTACCCGCGAAAAGCAGTCACACTGGGAGCTCTTTAAAAAAGGTTGACTGAGTTTGTGTCTGTTATCACCAGCCGGAAGCTCATGTCCAGCAAAATGCAAAAAGGCATTGATTATATATTCACTTTATATGACACCACAGTAGGACCATTTGGATTTTTGGATTTTGTTGTGCATTTGTTCTTGTGTGTATATATTAAAGAGATATAGAGAAAGAGTATATTATTGGCTGTATTAGTCTGTGTAACAACTAGATGTGTGGGAATGAGAAGGGGTACTGTAAGGTAACTGTCTGACTGATGATTAGTGAAAGTTTGTATTTTGTGTGTGTGTGTGTGAGAGAGAGAGAGAGACAGAAAGACAAAGAGAGAGAGAAACAGAAAAAAAGGCATGGAGGCAGCAAACCCCCGGTGCAGAGTACAGATTGGGTGAAGCACCACCAGATGCTGGCTCCTTCATGCTTCTCTTACAGTTCTAATGCATTCGCCATGGAAGCCCACTGAAAGAACTGCTCTAGTAGCAGCTTAGAGCTGAAGCATTAGATATGGACTCTGGTGCTATTACATCTCTTGCTGTACTAAATAAGGGATTTGGCCCACTTTATACCACATGCCCTGCTGCTGCACAAACACACTAATTTCCTGCTTGTATGCTACAGTCTTAATGGAACAAATGGCAGTCTGGGAAGAGTTCCCAAGGACACATCACAAAATGCAAGTTGATTCTGTCTTATATCAGAGTCCTTGATTGTTCCTTTCTCTTGTACGTTGTCTTCCTCATGCTGATGACATTGTTAATTTCTCTTTCCATCTCTTCCCCACCAGGTTACATAGGGGTTGTAAACCGCAGTCAAAAGGACATTGACGGGAAAAAGGACATTAAAGCAGCTCTGCTTGCAGAAAGGAAGTTCTTTCTGTCCCATCCGGCCTACAAACACATGGCTGAACGCATGGGCACCCCATATTTACAAAGAATACTCAACCAGGTTAAAATGCACACAGTCACACATTGAAGTAAATACAGTGTGTATATGTATTGATATTGATAATGTTTGTTTGCAGCAACTGACAAACCACATCCGGGACACTTTGCCAATCTTCCGTAGTCATCTGCAGAGCCAGCTCCTTGCTTTGAACAAAGAGGCCGAAGAGTACAGAAACTACAGTCCTGGTGACCCTGCACGTAGGACCAAGACATTGCTACAGTCAGTCAATCATTCTGTGTCTGTTTGTGCCCATTAATGCTTTTTCAGTTTATTTATTTACAGTGGCAAGAAAAAGTAAGTTAGCTATTTGCAATTTCCTGGTTTCTGCATTAAGTGGCCATGAAATGTGATCTGATCTTCACCAAAGTCACAAATATAAATAATCATGATCTGTCATGTCTTTATACATCATATTGTGTTTGTTTATACAATATTTGTGATTTTGGTGGAGATCAGATCAAATTTCATGACCACTTAATGCAGAAATCAGGAAATTGCAAATAGCTAACTTACTTTTTTTATCCACTGCATCAGTGTTTCTGATTGTCAATCTGTCTGTTCCTGGTTTCCAGGTTAGTTCAGCGCTTGGCTGTAGACTTTGAGAAGCTAATTGAGGGCTCAGGCGACAAAGTAGACACAGTTAATTTGTCAGGAGGGGCTAGGATCAACAGAATCTTCCATGAGCGGTTCCCCTATGAGCTGGTCAAGGTGTGTATGAATCTGTGTATGATTTTGTTTGTGCATATACGTATAGCACTTATCCTAATAGTGCAGTTTCTGCGTTGCTAAATTGTAGTGCTCCTCAGCCAAGTCTTCAGCTCTGACTGTACTGTTTACGTTGCTCTGTGCTTGTTTTCAGATAGAGTCTGATGAGGGGAAGCTGCGGCGGGAAATCAACTATGCCATAAGAAACATCCATGGTGTCAGGTGTAATATAGTGTTCTGAACATAAATGTCAAATGCTTTTACATGATTTACAATATTTTATTATGAAATTTATTTTACCCCACAGGACAGGTCTGTTCACTCCTGACATGGCCTTTGAAGCCATAGTGAAGAAACAGATATTGAGACTAAATGGGCCATGCATGAAATTTATTGACATGGTCTGTCAAGAACTAATGACCACTGTGTACCAGTGTATGAACAAGGTATATATTTGCATGTGTCATGTACTTGTACTGTACATTTCAGGGTGTTGAATGGACAAACAGTAAATCTGACTTTTGGTCTCTTTTCTTCTCTATCTTTAGCTCAGCTCCTTTCCCACACTCAGAAATGAGACAGAGAAAATTATAACTTCCGAAATCCGAGAACAAGAGAGTAAATGCAGAGAGCAGGTCACTGAAAATTGTGTTCATAGATCAATTTCACATAACTCAGCTGAATAATTTTCATTTGGTTTGGTTTATTTCTCTCCATTTTATGTATGTCTGCAATTTTAGGTCATGTTGCTTATTGACATACAGCTTGCCTACATAAATACCAAACATGAAGATTTCATTGGCTTCACTAAGTGAGTAACTTTTATAAAAATTAAGTATAAATTCTAACATGCTGACAGTAATAATATGACCTTTTCTTCCCTCTCAGCGGCCAGCAGACATCCAATCAAAGCAATAAAAAAGTTGTTGCAGGGATGACAGGAAACCAGGTGAGACTTTTAACAGCATTGCATCCATTAACATTAATATAGGAAGAGAGCACGCAGCATAATACAGTATAGTTTTTTAGCATGTTTAACAAAGCCTATATCATTGCCAGGTTTGGTCCATAACTCCAACTCTTTGATTGAACTGAAGAATTTTGACAAGAATTTCATGAATTGGAATTAAGGTGGCTAAAAACATTAATGATTGGATGCATCTCAATGACTTTTATCTATAGGAGGTTCATAAGGGCTCAGTAGCCAACTGCAGTACATAACCCAATAACCCAGCGATATCACCTTCAGACTAGAAAGTAAAGTTGACTAAATATAGTTAGCCTCCTTAGACTCCCTCTTATTCAGTATAACCTTTGTGACAATTAAGCAAAGCAAACAAAATGGACATTGAGGACAAGTGTGCATGATGATGTATATCTGAACACGCAAAAATGATATTTTGCTGCCAAAGGTTCTCTGCATTGCAGACTTTGAGTGTGCATGGTTATGAACTAAACCTTTCTCATCCATCATAATTTTTTTTCAGTGATGTCATTGTCCCATGTGTTAAGCATTAAGCAACATTAATCAGCATTCATAGCTGCAGTTAATTGGGAGATCTCTGTTTTTCTGATGTTTTTCTTTTTTCTAATCATGCAACCAGAGTTGATCTTGGCCTTTTGCGGGAATGCAGTCAAGTAGTAACAAGGGATTTTTTGTCTCAATCTGTTATGATTATAGTGTAACATAATATTTATGTTACACATTTGAAAGCGGGGATAATTAAAAGCACAATCCCACTATAACTGTGTTTTCTCAGCCTTGATATATGATGATCATATTAGGAGAACAGTAGTACATTTAACCACAGCTTCAAAATAAAAATGCACACATTATTTAGACAATTTTCACATGTTGTTTTGACAGTAGTCCTCTAACAAATAATCAATACCAGTGTCATCCCCAAAAATATTATATAAACTCTTAATACAATGAAAAACTAAATTCAACTTTAATTTACTCCTTCATCTTTTTTTCCAGGGTGTGGCCCCTCCCTCAAGTCTAATAGTAGGAGACCAATTTCTTTAAACCTTCTCACTCACTGCTGTCTCTATTGGATATATGTGTGATTGCTTGGGTCAGGTTTAAGGGTTGTGGGTTGGCATGCTACTGATTGCAGCAGACATCCTCTTCTTGCTTATTGTAGTTTTAATAATCACAATTTTCATAATCTTTAATCGATACACTTTTTCCTGAATGTTACAGTTTGCAGTTTTCTCTGTATCTATCACCCTAATCATCTTCAGTCTTCAGGATCTATATGTCATGTCTTGAGAATGTTATGTTTTGTCCTACTGTTTTCCTATTCATTACACATTTTCTTTCCAGTCTTTTCCATCCTGTTTCCAAATATGTTCGATTAAACTTTTTCTATGCTTATGCTGATCATGTCTTTATATTTACTTCTAGTCTTCTTTTGACCAATTATGTCCACTGGTGGTCAATAAAATCTTTTGGTGATTGTCCCAATGCTGCATAATTTGTGCAACTTGCATCTTGTTTTTCCCCCAGTGTTGTTTTTAAAAAAAAATCTGTTTCTGACTTTTACTCTTATATTCTTCAGGAAGGTCCACTCTCGCTGTGTGACAAGCTTTGCACATGCTCACATGAGTTATGCTTGAGATCAGATTTTCCATACACATGTTCTCTCAATACCACTATGATGATCCTGTCAGTCCTGCCATCAGAACTCCTTACCCTTGGCTGTGTGTGCAGATAATACGTAAGGGCTGGCTGACAGTCAGCAACATCAGCATCATGAAAGGAGGACCCAAGGAGTACTGGTTCATCCTCACAGCAGAGAGCCTGTCTTGGTTCAAAGATGATGAGGTGAGGTATTTATGGTGATTTCCCTTTCCTGTCATCATGCGGTTATAACATGTACACATTATTGTAATTTGAACTGCAATTTTAGTTCCTAAATGAAAAAGGAGACTGAAATAAAAACACAGCAGTTTACATAAGTAATTTAAAGTTTATTAAACCATGTTTTTATTTAAAACAGAATGTTGGAAATTCAGAAGTTAATTCAATAAAAAGAAAAATTTTCATCTGATATCGCAATAACTATTCCAGTAAAGTCACTTGAACTTTAATGAAGTGGAAGAGGTAGTCGCTCTTTGTTTTGGTGTCAGTGGGGCTGCCATCTGTCTGCCTGTCTGTGCCTGCTGTACAGGAGCAGAAGGTCTGCACAGCAAGTGTAGACAGGCAGACACACCACAACAGTCTTATCCTGTCACAGCTGATGTCATGGGAAGAGGGAAGGGTAGACTACAGGAAATTAGATCAGAAGAGGAAAGCACATTGCAACATTTGTATGTGGACACAAACAAGCACCTGTCAACATTCACATCTGGATAAAAAACACTGTGAGCAAAGCTGTTGTGGATGAGTTGAACTGGGTTGTGTATTGTTTGGCAAACATAATGTAGTGTTTGGTATTCTACATTGTACAGTATGTAGAATGATTTTGCAAATAAGTTATTATTCTTGGTAACCACACTGGAATGGTTCGAAGGGCCATGTTGTGGCTAAAACAAAACAGATGTAGCCTGTCTTTATAGAAGCTTCCTGACATAAGACACCATTAAATGCATAACTAAAGAGCGTCTTTAACATTGTCTCTCTATCCAGCTAATCATTTTCTTCGCTTTTCTCCCCTGCCACCTGGACATGCAACTGAGCCCCACCATTTCCCCCATTCATTCCTCTGACACCCCCCTCCCCATTCGTCCCACTCTCTGCTCACTCTTCCCCTTATACTCCCCCTTTTCTTCCTCTTCTGGGAGTTCAGGCATTTGGAGTGTCTCACTCTGACACAGCTGGAGCTATCCCAAGCCAAACTAAGACACACACATACATACACATGCACGCACAAACACACACACACACAGTGGACAAACTTGTATATACAGTATACAGTACACATGCGGACTCTGATGTAAACAAACTTGCATGCAAATAGTGGAGAAAAATATACACTCGCTCAGACAGACACACTCATTTTTCAGATAAACAATGGATCACTTGAACAAACTGTTCCCAGACACAGCCCCAGGCATGCATATTGTACACAAAGTGTTATAGGTTTTCTCTTGCTGTCATCCCCTTACTAAGCATTTACAAATGAACTTGCACATACACACAGACTTAGGACATCTGTAACAAAAAATACAAAGAGAAGGCAAGTAAATGTCTGGTGAACACATCAGAACAACAATCAATGTCTGCCTGCAGATCATGAGTCAAGTATGTTTCACTACATGAATTAAAGCTGGAAGTCTGTGAAAAGAATTCAAAAGTCTAAATCTTAAGTAATTTTTGGATTAGTTGGCCTGAAGCCCCAGCCTGACACAACTGTTGTGTAATCCTTCCACCCTGAGTGCATTACTGCTCATCTATATTATTACAGAAGATCACATCTACTGGGTTTCCACGTGTATGTGCGTGCGTGTCTGTGTGCAAACACACACACATACAGTCAGACAAGCCAAGCTTCTGCTCCTTCTCTCTTACAGTTCCCGCTCTCTCTCTCTCCCCGCCCACACTACCTCCACAGACATTTCTTTTTCTTCGACTGCTGCCCCCCTTTATTTTCTTTTTCTTTACCTCTGTTGCCTTTTCCTTCTCCCTTTCTCTGTCTGTTTCTCTCTTTCTCTGACCCCCCTCTTTCTCTTTCTCCTCCTTTCTGTGGTTGGCACTCTCCCTGGGACTGTGCACATTCCTGGCTGGAAAATCTGAAGCTTTGTCCAAACACCAGCTTCCAAGGTCTGCCCAGAGAAATCCCACATGGCTGTTTCTACACTGCAGACCTCCCCTTTTGACTCCCCTGCTCTCCTCTCAACTCCTCCGCAGTCTCTCTTATGAATACCCCTCTTCCCCCCCATACCCCTATCAACTCCCCTTCTAACCTCCTTGCTTCTCCTTTATGTAGATTGCGTCCATGCATTAAAATGTTGTAATATCTTCTATCTGAGTACTACAGTTGTATCCAGCATTGACTCTATAGTGAGAGTGCGTAATAATTCAGAGTTTAATCTCCGTAGCACACTGAACAGACACATTCCTTCACCCCTCAACTGCCAGAGCTCTGCCAGGCACCCTGAAGAAAAACAGACTCATGCCTATACACTTAATCTACATGCTCCCCTCTCTGTGTATGTGTGTGTGTGTGTGTGTGTGTGTGTGAATGATTGTGTGTGTGTGAGGCCTGTTCCGTATCTCAAATCCATTAGTATGTATGAAGACGGGCACAGCTTTGGACACATCAACTCTGATGTATGATGCTCCACGACCACCCTGACAAATGTAACACACACATGCATAGACAAAGCATTGCCATAATGTATGTGAACATAACAGTCATATTACCACACAGATGCACATGCACAAACTTAAAATACGCAGAATATGAGGCACACTATGAAAAAAGTTAGTTTAGAAATTGGCTGGTTTGTATCTTTTTTGCCTTGAATTAGTAAAACAACTACACTCATAGGTTGCTTGCTTGGATGTAGACTTCTCAGCCGTGAATGTTATGTATCATTTTCCGTTAACAGAGACACTTAATTCAAGCTCAAAAATACTACAAAATGGATCACATAGCGAATGACTTAGTATAGGGTGCGCATTTTAAGAGCTAAAAGCTGGCGATAGTGTGTGCACATTTAAAGACATTTGCAAGCAAGAAACATGAGAGAATATTAGACCCTTGATTTGTCTCAAGATAGAGTACATGCAGGCTTCTGTGTTGTTTTGAGCCTTGCCGTGGAAGCACTTCCTTGCACAGTCTAACCAATGTGCAGACTACTGTACACCAGTAAGATCCTGAACAGGTAGTCTGAACACTGGGATGACGGAGCAGGACCCTTTCTCACTTTCTGGTCAGTCTCGCGTCTTTCGTCTCTGGTTGTTCACTAGAAGTCCTGCCCATAGTGGAGAGGAGTTGGAAAAAGGTTTCCGTTGTTATTCTCATCTTTCTTGTCCTGTTTCGGTGCTGTGGTGTAGGGTGAGGGACTGACATGCACATCAGACATCCACTCCTATGGGTGTCACTCCTCCAGAGTTGTTCATGTATCTTCAGTTGGGCGTCCGCAGGGCTGTGTCCCGGTGTAGTATCCAGTCTTGACGTGGCACATTCACTCATTCAACTACGGATCTGCCTGTTCACTTGGAGAAGGCATAAGGAAATAAGGGGAGTGAGAGAAGGAGAGAGCGTTAGGGAGGAACTAAGCAGCCATATATGGGTTGATGGGACCCATGGGGAATCAACTTTGGAGTTGTCTTCAGTTTCTCTCCACTTCTTCTGCACACTCTCCCCTGCTCTCTATGTTCCTCAACTATTCCTCATCTAATCTAGCAAAATTCACCTTCTTCTATCTTTCTATCCACCTCTGTCCCTCCTCTTCCTCTCTTCATCATTTCTACTTTCTATTTCTACCCATCAGAACACCCTATACTCTCCAGTCTCCTCCCCCTCTGTCTAAAGCGATCCCAGATGTTGCTGTATGAGCGCCAATCGAGTTCTGTCATTTTTTTCAGACTCTGTTACAGGAAGTGGGCCCCTTTGGAAAAAAAAGAGGAGCGAAGGAAGAGAGTCGTAGGGTTCAGGGGAGCACTGAGAGAGGAAAGACCAAAATTTGCTACTAGCACACTTACATCTCATATCACGTGTGTGCATGTGCTCTAATGAACACACAGGTGCATCCACACATGCAGACAACATCCAGGACTTATCTTCACCTCATCCATGGTTGTTCCTATAACCATCCTTTTTGGAAGCCCCCTTGTCAAAGGTTAGAAAGAGGGAGCATGGAAGAGAGTTGAGGGGGAAGGGCTTCACTTGAGGAGAAATGTTGTGTTAGAGCTTGAGTCTGAGTAATGACTTTCACATGTGGGCCCGGCCTCTCTCCCTCTTTTTTTTCATACTCCTTCTCTCATTCCCTGCTTCAGTTCTTTGTACCCTGCCTCCGTACTGTCTGGTTCTCCTCACTCTGGCCATTCCACTCCTCCAACTGTTCTCTATCATTCATAAGTCCCCATGGTGATGACAGACTATAGTCTTATGGCATCTCTTTTCACTTCTCTCTCTTTTTCACTAGTTAGTGGGTTGTTAATGTCAGTCAGACTGACGGAAAGACACATCATTTGACATGAACTCAGATGCACCGCTATCTTAGGGTACCTCATCTCCTGTTAATCTCACCTTCTGATGCTTTTCCTGCTACAATTCAAGTCTCTTGGCTCCTCTTTCTTCTTTAGACACGGGTTGAAAAATATTCACTACCAAACCTGCAACCGTTTTAGCTAGAGCCCCCAAGTGAACTGTCTTCAGTCTCTGTTGTTTTTTGCTATCAACACCTGTGTTACCTTTCTGTGATGTCATATTTTACTCTGCATACTTCTGTCAAGCTTTATCTCTCTGCATTCCATCTTTTCCAGGAGAAAGAGAAGAAATATATGCTTCCCCTGGACAACTTAAAGCTCAGAGATGTGGAGAAAAGCTTCATGTCCAGCAAATGTGTCTTTGCTATCTTCAACACGGAGTTAAGGTTTGTGTGTGTGACTGAAAGCCTGTGTTTGTGTCTGTGCATGTTTGATGAGTGAGTGTGTGACTCAGAAAAGGGAGTTTTGTTCTTGTCACCTGCTTGTTGACGTTGTTGTGATATTTTACAAGGGTGGACATGTTAGAGGAGGAAAGAGAGGAAAGACTCAGACTCACACTGGTGTTTTGCCCTTCCTTTGACCTCTTCCATTCAACTTTGACACAGGAAGTGAAAGGATATCCAGTGGGTACTGCAGTTGGTGTAGTTTTTTTTTTTTTTGTCTCGGAGTATATGCCAGGCCGTTGAGGGCAGGGCAGGGCACAGCTTGAGTTTGCTGTGTGAAGCAGATTGAGAAAGACAGAGAGACAAAGAGACAGCATAACAGAGCAAGCAAGTATTTAGGAGCTGGACCTGGCCCAAAACCTGGCTGATTGTACCAGACCATGTGGGCTTTGTTTATAATTCTGTACTATGTTGCATTCGGACACACTCTGCATTTGTGCGTGCATGTGTGTACTTGTATGTATGTGGCTTTGCGTGTGTGTGTCTGTATAGACCGCAGCATACCGACGGCAGGCTCATTAAGCAGCTAATCAAAGCCAGAGAGCTTGGATCAGAGATGAGGCTGCTCTTGTTTGGAAAGAATTGCTCGACTCACCACAAAAAGGAGGGAAAGAGAAGAATTGGAAGGGCTGAGAGGAGAAAGAAAGCGGGAGAGAGAGTATCAGAGCCATCAGCCAGGAATGTGTCAGAGTCTGTCCTATGGCGCCCCCCTTTTTCCCTGCGCCCTCACTCTCTCTGTTTCTCTTTCTGTATTTGTGTGTGTGTGTGTGTGTGTGGCAGACATTGCAGTGGTCTTGTCCCTGTCTGACAGTAATCAAAAACTTCAGTAAACTCTTCAAATCTAAAGCACTCAGGGTTCTACAGAAATTCTGTGATGAGTAAAGAATTGAGACTGCATGAGCTGACAAGAGGATAGCAAAGAAGATGAGGAAAACTATTTATATGAGTAATAAATCATTAAGAGAACAATTTGACTGTGTACTCATTGGTGTATAAGAATACTCGTGCCCTGATCCTAGTGTAATATCACTGTAGTATTGTCATTGTTGGCCTTGCTCCCTGTCTGTTAGCCACCACGCCCTGACTTATTAGCCTCACCCATTCTAGCCCCGCCATAAGCTGACAAACTGACAGCCTATTTCTTGATCATCTGTAGAGCTCTCTGTTGTTGCAATCTTTTTTTCTCTCTCCATTTCTTTTGTCTCTCATTCTCACACTCACTCAAAGGTTTCACATATATGAGGTTAATTACTGTGTGTTCTGAATGTGAGAAGGGAACAACAAAAGGAGGAAAGAAACAACGAAGTGATTACAGAAAAATGTTTAACAGATGGACAACAGTGTGCTCCAGATCCTTCGCTTGTTTCCTACTTTGCTGTGCTGCCTTCTCAGCTAAAGCACAGAGTTGGTATTACAGTGTGAAGAGGAATGTAAGAGAAAAGATAGAAGGGAAAAACAAGGGGAAAGTTAGAAAATAGATGATGGAGAAGATAAGAGGATAAGTTAAAGTGAGTGTAAATTTTATTTTTTTAGTTGTGTGTACCTGTCTGTCTGCCTATTTAAAAGTCCTTATACATATTCAGTCATCAACATTGCTCCGTGAATCATTCTCCCTTCTGCAATATTTTGGATATCATATATCATATTCCATGTAGGTAGCATACAAAAAGACTGGCCCAGTCTATTAAAGCCATTTCTTTCCATCGTGGACCTGTTTTCAATCTGTTACCAATACAAGGCTGACCCATGTTACACAAAACCTAGTGATGTGTAACCCCTGTATCAAAAATTTTACATTGGATATGGGAAACAATATTGGTCAATGGGTCAGCCAGTGCCCCATTTAAATAGGTCTATTTACCACACATTCTACCAGGCTGTTGTACAATGTACGGAACTTTAGTCTTTCACCCTCCATAAGGTTAGACACAAAACTATGCACTTCACAACATTTCATTTTTAGCATTGTGTACTATTTACAATTACTATACAATAGATTATGGTCAAAAGAAAATGTAATGGCACAGTTTCCTGGTTTTCTGCATACATTTTTCATAAAATGTGCTGTGATCTAATCTTCACCAAGGTCACAAATGTCAACAAACAATATTTCTAACCTGATAAAATGCAAACAGTCATCAGCTTTCATATCTTTATTGAACACACCCATTAAACATACAAGGTGATGGTGGAATAAGTAATGGCAACAGTGTTTTAGTAACTGATCGAACCACCTTTGGCAGCATTAAGTTCAAGCAAGCACTGTAACTGTGAATTAGACCTGCACCTCACGCAGGAGGAACTTTGGACCATTCTTCTTCACAGAAGTGCTTCAGCTCAGCCGAACGTTTCGGATGTCTGGCCTTAAGGGCTCTCTTGATGTCATTCCACAGCAGTTACTTTTTCCTCTATTGTTTAATGGTTGTGTTCAATAAAAACATAAAAGATGATCACTGATTGTGTTTTTGTTGCCTAGAATTATTGTGATTGTTTATATTTGTGACTTTAGTGAAGATGCCAAAAAAAAATATTTCAATCAGTGCCATTATTTTTTCATCTGACTGTATTATTGTTATGCAAACACAAGAAAGTTATGCCTATATGTGAACTTAATGACTGAGGAGAAGAATGTTTAAAGGGTATTTACCTTTAACATTGGTTGTGTAAAAGAGCTCAGGTGAGTTTGATGTGTTTGGAAGCTACTGAATCACACTGATTGACTGTTAGATTACAGATTATTGTGCTGTTAGTTTAATGGAAAAGAACACTGTTAATGGATTCACATGTGATACATGAATGCAACCTTGTTCCAAAAACATTTGACTTGTGTACAAAGTGGGTCAAGAGCTGGGGAGTGAAGAAGGGGTATTACGAAATTAGAACACCAACACCAAAACCATTAATGTGGTCTTGGTACATTTTTTTATGCTGATGGCTTGTTTTATATACACTACTGCTTGACAGCATTCTAAATTTAGCAGCTCTCAGGATAAGTGATAATTAAATTGAATGATACAGCATGTGGTTGAGTTTGACAGCATTTTGTAGGGGACACGACTAGGGACTATCTCTTCCTATAAGACACTTGTTTTCTTTCTACTGGAAGTGATCATGGTAAAACAGAGGAGACAACATCCGGCTAAAATGACTCAAAACATGGTTGGTCAGCAGAAACTATCCCACACATTGTGACTAAAACTCTGATTATAACACCTACACTAAGTTCATCAGACAAACCAGTAATGACATGTCATTACCAAAAGGCCAGACTTCGAATACTGAATAATGTTTGTCATATATGATCGTTCAACACTATGTACACTAGTGTTACAACATGTGGATTGTTTTGTTATGTACAGTATGTTCTCATGCGGCAAGTAAAGGAACCAATAGGTGTCCGCAGCCCTTGGTGTATATGTTTAAGGAATGCAGGGTTATGTATGTATTCCTGTGTAATGTGGAAAAAATATTATTACTGGAAGAAAAATAGAATGACAATGTGGCACTGAATTGCAGGAACGTATATAAGGACTACAGATGCCTGGTGTTGGCCTGTAACTCTCAGGAGGAGTTGGACAGCTGGAAGGCTTCTCTGCTACGGGCCGGAGTCTACCCTGAGAAAGTCACCGTTAGTACTCTCTCCCCCAATTCAAGCTAATTAAACCCAACCCTGACCTTAGCTGTGGGGAGTTGCACCTGTCTGCGACTTACCTTTATGTCATATGAACATACTGACTTTGCTAACCTTAAATCCAGCCCGTAGCCCCTTACCCCTCTCTCTTGATGTTCCCCTTTCTCTTCCCCGCCAAAGCGAAAAAGCAAGTCCCCCACCCCTTCCATCTTGCTCTGTTGTTGGCTCTTCAGCACAGCATTCTTGGCCCATGATGTCACTCCAATATTTGTGTGTGTGTCTGTTTCTAATCAGCAGTTCCTCGTCCCTCACCCACTCCCCCTTTTCTTTCTTCTGCCCACTCCTCCTTACCTCCCTCTTCTGCATTCCCTCTATTCTGTTCTCTATGATACTATAACATTGGTTTTATACTTGTTCTCATCACTAGTATGGATTAAATGAACACATGGGGACCCTAACTTGCATCATACTATATTAGCATGAAACTACCAGCTGTGTTACCTCAGTTGTCCCTGTAGCACATCACACTGGACTATACATCACTGGTTAAAAACAATTTCACAATCTGCAGAGTGTATGTTGCAATTATTCCCAGCTCCATCTTGTCTGTCACCCAGGTGGACAAGAAGGGAAATGGAGCTCCTGAAAACTTTACAGACCCCCAGCTGGAACGTCAAGTGGAAATCATTCGTAGCCTGGTTGATTCCTACATGAATATCATCTATAAGACCATCAGAGACTTAATGCCAAAGACCATTATGCACCTCATGATCAACCGTGTAAGATACCAGGACCATAGTCTGAATGGTCCAATAACCTTCCCTTTCTTTCTGTATATAAAATCATTTATAAAGTTTTACCCATTTTTTTTCCAAAAGCCCCCTCATTTTCTTTGTCTTGGCCATTAGAACCTGTATTCTTTTGTCCACCGTACAACTATTATCCTTTTCAAATACTACTTGAGCATTTCCAATGAGCGAAACCAAAGAAAAAAATACGATTTTCAACACCCTGTAAGAATTTAGAACCATAATCCCAAATCAGAGTAAAATATCACTTTACAGAGTCTTAACTTTTTGACTTGTCACAGCTGTTTATAATCCTTTTCCATAGGTGAAGGAGTTCATCAGCTCAGAGCTCCTGGCCCAGCTCTACGCCCTGGGAGAATGCTCAGCGCTGATGGATGAGTCACCAGAGCAGCAGCAGCACAGAGAGGAAGTGCTCCGCAAACACACTGCTCTGAAGAAGGCGCTTGACGTTATTGGAGAGATCTCCACCTCCACCTGCACCACCCCTCTGCCTCCACCTGTAGACTCCTCATGGATACAGCCCTCCAGGTACAAACAGTTAGACTACAGGAACACATGCAATACACAAAACTGTGCTCGTTATATTGATGTCATACAAGGTTCCCTTTTTCTTCAGCCCAACACTCCCTAAAAACCCAGTGACCAGCATCAGGCCAGTGAGTCGTGGCCATGCCCCACCTGTTCCTCAGGTGCACACTCATACTGGACCCACCGCTTACCTGAGTACCAATGGGCTTCAGCAGCCCACTGGCCACCCAAACCGTGCTCCTAGTATGCCAAGGTGATTAGATTCTTGAACTGTGACATGATGACATCCAGCCTGTGACTCAAACACGCACTGGTATATATGTATGCACACGCACAATCAAACAATGCACTAAAGAGGCACACGGGTAGAAGGAATTGTTATTTGAGCTGGGTGGGGGTCTACTGGAAAATGTGTTTCTCAAGTTCTCTTTCCCATCAGCCACAGCAGACAGGACTTCTCTCTATGCAGCTTTCTACTGGAGCCAGAGACAACAGGCTGAGCGCTCTGTCAAGTTTTCATCTTTCTCCCTTCTTCATCCCCCCTTTTCCCTTTCTCCCATCATGTATTTTGTTTTATTGCCTTCCTGAGTTTCCCTCATGCAATAGCCGTTATTTTCCCTTTTCCCCCTATTTTTTTTTCTTGTGTATTTCTTGACTTCTCCTCTTTCACTGGTTCCTCCCCTGCTTTTGGCCTTTCTCTCATTTTTCTCCCTGCCTCATTTCCTCTGTGCTCTCCAATGGTTCTTTAGGTTCTTTCCTGCATAGTCTCCCTCTTTCCCTTCTTGACTCATTCCATCCAACCTTATGCCTCCTTTTGTTCTTTTTGCCCTATATATGTACAATGTATGGTTCATAAGGAAAAGTCTTTAAGTCAATTTCTAGTCCTCATATTTATTATCACTGGAATGGTTGTTGCCACACAACACTCAAAATAGATGAGCTCCTATTAAGTTACCAAATCTTCTTTCAGAAATGTAACCATGTAATAGTCCTTTTTTATCTTTAATGACACGGAGGGTGCACTAATTCAGCATTTTGAGAACCCTTCTCTGGGGGACAAATAGAATTGTACTGTTGCATTTCAGCCATGTGCTTGTTTTTTAAGTATTTGTTTGAATATGTATTTATTTATTTATGATGAGCATATAAAGCTAGAAAGTCTGTTTTTCTTTTAGTTTGAGGTGTCAGTCTTACTAGGTATCATGTTCTTCTAACCATGCAAATGGAGAAAGAAGTTATAAGACGGTGGCAGGGTCCATTTCTTAAGGTCTAACATAACCATTCTGTTAGTACTCTTACAGTATTTTTTTAACTGTTTGATTTGATCTTATTTACAGGAGGCAACCTCCAGCTGTCCCAAACGTTAAATAACAGTGCTTTCTGCTCAGAACTCCATTACCCATCTGCCCCAGTGATACATCCAGCTGCAGCTAACTGCTACTCAGAGACACCCCTGACCTGTGTGATGTGTAATCCATCTGAAGCACTGTGCTAGGCTTCTGTATCTTCTCTGGGGAGCTGCTGTCTGCAAAATCCACTCTGTCTTGAGCCTGTTTTGTACATAATATCACTGGCCATAAATGCTGGAATGTGCTCGACTGTTTGCTCACTTCTTTCAACTGACTGAACCTTGTGTAAATAAAAATAGAAATTTTAAGCAAATATAATGAAATACAATATGGATAAGCACTATATTTTACTGTTTTTAAATAAACAGGTATTTTATTTTTGAATCCAGATTAGTCATTATTTCAAGATTTGAGATGCAAGGAACAGTTTTCTGTGACATCATTGTTAAATGGTCTCTAATAGTGTTGCTATTTAGCCTATTAACCTTATATTCACTTATGTAGCCATAATAGTGATGTTATGAAATCATCCAATTCTGGTTCTGTATTTTTGCAGATAATATATGTTTATTATCTATAATTATGTTTTCTCTGGTTGTAGATTCCCCAAATATTATGTTATTTAGTGTCCAAAACAGGGTTAACGTGGGTCTTTTGGCTTGTAGGACTCCCTGATATAGAAATATTATGGAGCCCCTGGAATATGCCTTGTTACCAGTCAGCTGTTTAGCCTATTATTTCGCATATGTAAGAAAGAATAGATCCGACAGCATAAGAAGAAATCATTTCGCTCATGCAGGCTGTGACGCGCTGTTACTACGTCGCAGTGTGGTCGTCTGAGAGGGGGGAGGCCGCGCACCTTCAGACGGCTGCGTGTTGAAGTGTGGCTTCGTCTGCTGGTAACACCATGGCGCCACAGCGGCAGTCTAAACCAACTGGAAAGGCCACATTTAGTAGCAAGCCTGGAAAAGGAGAGGTGAAGGTACGACACCTAGCGTCCACTGCACACGGCTGTTGTGTGGAACTGCATTCATTGGTCACTGGTATCAACATGTACCTCGGTTTAAAAGTATTTGTTACAGATGTGGTCACGCAGTAGGTCCTAAAACAGTGACTTAATAGTCGTTGTGATGTGTTTTTAACGACACACGGTCTCATGTTGTACTGAAAGCCAGAATGACAGAAGACAATGTGTCGCCGTGTAAAAACAAACTTTTAAAAATAAACACAATTCCAGTGTAGCTCACGCGGACGAACATTCAACAAAATGGAGGGTCAGTGGTGTGCAGTTTAAACCAAGTACTCAGATTTCAGTGAACAGTATCTCAGAATGCAGCTGTACTGCTCTCTGTGGGTTGAGTTTTTACTCTACAGACTGCGGAATAACTTCAACAGGTGTTTTTCATCAGTTGACAAACGCACAACGCCTGATGACACGTCATTGATCGGGGAATGGCCGTGAACGCAACATGGCTGATGATCTAGTGAGAACAGCATCTGACCCGTGTAATAAATGGGGACTGGTTCTACCGGCCTTGTCCCACGTTTATGGGGTAATACTATGTTATTAAAGAGGAAATAACTTAAGTACTCAAGTAAGTCAAATGGCTCCATACAAAATACAACTACAAATAGTAAAAAGTGAGGACATAATTTCATTATGTTATGCTTGTATTGTAGTTCAGATACAAATTTGCTCCTTGTGGCCTTTTATTAAACAGCTTACATTGTGGAAATACTCAGTGTAAGCTACAATATAGAAAAAAATAAAATCTTAACATGCTAATATAATTTTTTATGTAGTTTGTAATGGAGATCCAGCCCTTGTTGCCTGTAATCAGGCCACTGTGTTAAACACTACACAAATGTCCATTCATACACAACAATGACAACATACTGTACAAAACCGTAAAACCTGAAACGTCTCCCACGGATTAAAACATTACTGTTGTCAAATTACTGCATAGCATCAGAGTGTGTCCAGTAACGTAAGTTAGCATTATTTGATATATCCATACAAATTCTGAGGTCAACACAGTAAAAAAACATCATATTCTGCAAAACAATAAGTTGTCATCACTGGAACAATAGTAAAAGAGTGAATATTTGTCAGTTTACATGTACAGCACCAACATAATACTGCAGCCTGACAATTCATATAAAATTCTCAACTTGCTCAGTTTTGGTCAGGAGAACCGCTCTGTCCATTAGTGATGTAAGCTGCTGAGGTCCTCATGAATCTCAGCCTCATCCCAGGGTCCATGGATGTTGTCCTTGTGCCTTTGCAGCCTGACTAGTAGCAAGGGACATAGTAATGTAACACTTCCTAGAGCCAGGGCCAGAAGCACAGCTCCCCCAGGTGACTGGGACCCCAGACCTCCTACTCCTCCTAGACACACTACCACACACACCCCAGTAAACTGTCTAGGGGCATTTTCCCTCAATGTCTTTAGCAGGCAGGGCCACAGGGCAAACACCAGCAGGGCGCAGCTGAGCATGGCAAATGTATGCAGAGCCCCAGGCAACCTTGAGGCTAAACACACAGAGGCAAACAGTGCTGCATTTAGAGAGAGACTGCCTGGGGGTGAGGGCTGGGCGTAAGGGAATGACACCAGGTGGGCCAGCAACATTACAGCAGACATGGCATACACGGTGTCCGTACTCACGGACTCTGTTAGTGTCTTGAGAACCGGCGAGAAGCCAAAGGTGAAGGACAGAAAAATTGAGGCACTCTGTAAGTCAGCAAGATGGGTCCGGGGCTCACACCCTGATTCAACTTGAGACGTCAAAGCCTGGTGCAGTCCATAACCCAGCAGTGCACATGCAAGACTGGATGATAAAAGCATCTCAGGGTACAGTTGACCCTGCAAAGAAAGCAGAGAAGTATTACATAACTATGCATTTCATATAAACCATTCACAGAAAAGCACAGAGTGAAGACCACAGATTTTACCTGCTCCATGTAGAGCCAGAAGGTGATGAAAATGGCCACACAGGATAGCTGCTGTCCCACAAAGCCTGCTTCCTTCACTACAGCCCAGTAGTGATACTGCCGGATGCCTTCATTCCTCCGTAATTCCTCCAGGAACCGCTCATCCACGTAGTTATCAGGGAATGGCTGACGCTCCCAAAGCACCTTCTGCCAGGGCACAGCAGGTCCTGGGGCACTATCTGGCCCCATCACCCTGACCACACACACAGACACACACACACACACACTCATTTGTGAGCCATGTCGCGATCTAGTTTCAAAACCTTCATTATTTCAATGTTTAGCCTATATGTCGCTTATTCCTACATTTATTTGTTTTTAATCACAAACTAGACCTGGGGCCAAATAATATACCACACTAAAGACTGTGAGAGACACAAAGACCCAATAAGTATATGTTAATGTCAGTCTCTCTGCTTTTTACTTCATACATGATCATAATAATTTTCACCACTGTTATGCACTGATGTTTCCAGTGCTATCCATGCTCTACATGGTGATGTAACTGATACTGTCCAGTATTATAAATAGGTAGGATTTTGGTTAGATGGCACATTTAACGTTTACAACCATGATAGCACATCATGGGAGAGACTTGGCTTGAAAAGCGCCTCATACCTACTCTGAACTGGGTCAGACTGACTTCTGGTACTTTGTACCTTATTACTGGAACGAACTACAACATCGCTTTAAGTTAACACACTCATTGTGATTGTTTTAATTAGTGTTGCAGTGTGTGTGTGTATGACAGTTGTGTCGGCGATTACATTGTGCTGTTCTGATCTGGTATGTAATTTATTCGCAGGTTCTCTTGTAAAAGACAACTTGATCTCTGTGAGATTTCCTGATTAAATAAACCTTAATAACTAACTAACCAAGCGTTTCTCATTAGGTTTTTGAGCTTTCCACCTCCACTAGCCTGGACTAAGTTAGCATCAACCTTTCGATAGCTTGAAGCTAATTTGCTAATAAGTTATGTGTCATTTGATCAAATTTTCCCGTTACCGATTTTGTCGACAACTAACTACATCCGTACTAAATAATCGCTGGACTTTAAATCACTCCTGGGGTTTCGTGTTTGCTGTCAGGTGAACCTGTTCTGAGCCCGGCTCCGCAGCATTTTGACGGTTGACGTTACATATAAACTAACGGTACTTCCAGCTTTACGGAACAATACAACCAAAAATGACACATAAAGACCTGTGTATATTAGCATGATGAATGAACTATTTCTACAAAGGTTTTTTTCACCTACCTGGGATCACGAATGGATTTTGTCCGGCGCAGACTGATGCCACAATCTCATCACATCATTATCCGGAAGTGCAGCTCTCTGTCAGAGCTCACAGCGCCCCCTACTGGTCGATTGTTGTAATAACGTGTTACCAGCTGTCTGTCAGATCAGTGCTATTTCGTTTCTCTTTTCTCACTAGGTGTCTGTGTTGAACATCAACAGTCCTTTTTCTGCTGACATTACAAGACCAGCCAAGCCACAGGCCAAAAGGTATCGTAACACTTGAAACTCTTGAAACTTGAAATATTCTCAAGATGATGAGGGTGTGTCATTTTTTAAAGATGTTTCTCACGCCTCTATATTCATTAATAGTACCACAGTGTTTAGACCACAGCCTCCTGTCTCCCATGTGACAAGGCAGGCAGCCAGCTCAAAGAAACCACAAAAACCCACCATGGTAATTTCTACCAACACAAAAGCTTGCTTGGAAATCAATCTGAAATCTCACCTTTACACTTCATGAGACAATGATTCTGCATTAATCTTTTAACCATTTTCAAACCTATCTTTGACTGTAGTTGCAGACTGGATCTTGTTTTAACAAAGACAGTGTTTCCCCAAAGACTGCATCATCCACACATCATCTGACAGGCCAGTAAGAGTCATGAATTAGCATGTAATACTGAAAATATGATGATGATTTTGATGACAACCAAAACAAGCCCAATACCATTGCCTCTCAGCTCTCCTAGGTTGCGCCCGCTGTGCTATACAGGAGTCTCTACTTCACTAAACGAGTGCCTGATCATCAGATCTCTGCAGCACCAGATCCAGGGCAAAACACCAGACAGACCAGCAGCTGTATGATGTAGTCTTACTCTATTTTTATCTGAGCTGCTGCAAGCCTGAAGACGCCCTGACTTTTCTGTAGGTAGATGCAAAACCTCTTTGATACACTGTCTGCATATATGTTAGTAGGAACACAACAGAACACAGGCATCAGAAAAATGTAGGATTGTTTAATTTATACACATTTACAACTACTTCATTAGTCAAATAACATGTAGCGCCACATTCCCTCACACTCAGGAGACAGTGTAGCTGTTGTATAATAAACTTTAATATTCTCCCACTCAGCCACAAAACGCTACTTTCAAATGTTTGTAGTTTAAATGAATCAGAGACACTTAACTGTAACTTTATATTACCAATAAATCATTTACACAGCATACAGAATGTCATCATACAGTACTTAATTTAAACACTGGATATCACAGTGAGATTAGTTGGGCAGACATGTAAACTATGGTAATAAGCAGTGAAACTGAGGCACAGGATGACCATTTCTTATAACCAGACATCCACAAAACTCAGTGTGATATATGAACATACTGTATGTCAAAAACATCATTTTAAAACTATTACACTGATCAAAATTTAATTTCTAACACAAGGCTGTTAAATTATGATGTCCTAAGCTTACTGTATGATGTTTATCTTCCAGTATAGGGCAAATTCAGCAGATGCCGAAGAGGAACTTCTTGCCAAGGTAGTGAGCAACCAAGTTTCAGCTGTGGAGCTCAGTAAACACCAATAAAAAAAAAAAGTCACCATAGCATCTTAATAGTGTACAAACAACCAATGACATAAAAACCTCTTCACCTGTGCTGTTTGGCCCACAAATCAAAACAAGTTATATATCTGTTTTTTGTGGGCCACAATAATCAGATCAGAGGCCAAAATGTTAAAAAATTATATTTTAAGAATACGAAAGCCAAATAGAAATAAATTGTTCTATCAGAGGCAGTGCAATGATCAGAAGTTAGTTTGTATTAATAAAATGTGAATTAAATACACAGATAAAATGATGAAAATGCTGATGTAACCAAGGCAGTGAATGACTTAGACATATTAAACTGAACAGTGCACCCATGTAGTAGTGGTAATAACCTTCTAGGTGTCAGTAAGATAGAAATAGACTTCTGTCACCAGAGAGAAAGGTAGGCTTAACATCTTCACACAGTAGTTGGCTGTAAGCAGATACCTGCTAGCAGCTGTGAGGCTTCACAGTAGTGAAGTAGCAACCAGCCATTTAAGCCACAAGCCCCCAAGTCATGGTAGAGGAAAGTAGGGCAGAGATTTGGAGATGGCCTGTTTCTGTTTCTCTTGCTCCATGGTCCTTTGGGTGTCCCGAAGAGCAGCATTAATAAAGTGGCCCTTCCCAAAGACCTAACTTTTCACTACTGGCACAAAAAGGGAAAACGTAACGTAACGTAACTTTTTTTTGTTTGTTAATAACATAAATGTTCATGGCAATTGAATAAATATTCAGAGGCCTCACAGACTAGCAACTAAATAGAAAACAACTAACATTTTGAAACAAGTAATATATGAGAAGACATGCTGATAGACGGATTGAGCTTCCCACTTCTGTTTGGTAGAAATAAATCCAATTGTTCAGGCACCATAGAATTTCTTAATATACTTAGCTTAATAAACAACACATCCAATAGAAAAGAGGACATTTTAACAATTGGCCACTAGCCTTGTAATATTCGGTTCTGTTAGAAAAATAGTCACATCATAACATGCTTGTTATATCACTTTCTTTGAATACTTACAGCAGCTAGGAGGACTATAAAACAATATACAAATTTTAAGTTGACAAAGAGATTTTCTTCCTGTAGTAAAGCGATCGAGGTCGCAAAGCAAAGGGGCTCAAAGTTATAAGTTCCTGTTCCCAACCAGAGACTCCTGCTGTCCCACACACTCCAGAAGACTGAAGACCAGAATACCAATTTTGGCATATTTGTTATCAAGAATGTCAAAATGTCCGTGTATGTGTGTATGCATATGCTTGTGTACAGAAAACATGTTTTAAGAGTCACGAGCCAGAAGATCAGCTAGAAGAAAACTCCCAAGGTGTCTGTGGGCAAGTGTGCTAGTGTCTCTCTCTGTCGTTCCATGTCGGGTGGTGTTATGTACGCATTTTCCTTTTATCTTCAAACAGTGAGCGTACTAGGTAAACCTGAACCGCAGACACCAAAACCATAACAGTGAGATTGACCACGGACCAAAAGTTCACCCTGTCAAAGTTACTCTCCTGGAGGTTTCGGTCACGAGCCTCGAATGCACGCAGCAAAGTCTGGATCTGAACACTTTTGCCCAGCCGAGCCTTCACACTGTTGATGGTGTCCTGAAGGAGAGGAGACACATGGGTCAGATTAAATGAATCTGAATGTTTCAACATTTCTATACCTGATACAAGCATGAATTATATAGCAGAGTGATTAAGCTGAGATTCAGATCTCTTTAGGTGCAGTTTTCACTTTAGAAACAAAGCAGCTCAATCAGATATGTTCCTTCCTCCACGAAAAACTACTTCCTCCACAGCTGGAACATACATTTCCTGCCTCTGACTGAGTGATTCAAGTGACTTCTGACACAAATTAAGGCTGTTTCTGGTGAAGAGGTGGTGCAAGCTGAAACAATTGGCTACCCTCAGGCAATAGGTGACAGTTCATGACATCTATTCTTGTGATACTGTCCCTTGTGATTTTGACTGTATGTAGCAGATTGCATGCTATTTTATTGGCAATCCATTAGCTGGGTCACTTTGCACCCTCAGTGTCATCCTGTGAGCATAAGTGGCACAGTGATAAATATCTCAATGACAGACAATAGAGGGACAAAGTCTACAACACTCAAAAATTCACAAAATAAATTCACTTTGAATCATTTTTAACTTCTCCCTTGTACAGTCAGATTCAGACAAACCTATGGTGTGGAATGTGATGCATGTCAAATTTAATCTTTTCTGAATAGCGTGACGTGGTCCATCTCAGACTGGCTACACCCTCACCATGATGTCTTCCAGCTTCATGTCCAGCATGTCTGTTCCATGGACATATTCCTTCCAGTCGTCTGGGTCTGTATCTGTATCCATGTTGTCCAGGATCAACTCGAAGAAGATCAACTTCTCAGAGACGGAGCTGAAGGTGTTGTCAAAGCAGAACATGTAATCTCCATCCTCTGTTTCGATCCTGGAGGGAAAACGCAGAGCTCGCACATGTGTCTCTCTCACCAATGTCTGTCTCACAGATGATCTACGTTACTTACGTGTGGACTCCATCTGATTTGCGATAGTCACTGAACAGCACTTGGCCAGATGGAGAGGATATGTAGAAATCTACATCGAGGCCTGCACCATCTAAGACCTATGGACAGTGGAGGAAACAAGGTAAACTAAAAGAAAATGGACTGACATTAAAACAAAAGCTTAAGTTTGCGTAGGCTGATATACTCTCCACCGTGTGTAGCAGCACATAATTTCTTTACTAGTTTACTTCATAAATGAAATTTGAGGAATGCTAGTTTTTCCTTTCAAGGCTTCTCTCATTCTCCATTGGAAGAGATAAGCTCGGACACCATGTCCTCCGTGGTAGACACTACAACAGATACATGAAATATTTGAGATGTCTCCCGCTAGGAATAAAGTGGCAACTCCCTGCCATTGCTTAATTTGTAGACACACCAGAAAGTTCAACACGGAGGTTCATTCAGTGCTGAAAGTTGCACACTGACTGGCATGACCGGTTCAACGATCTCCAAATCAAAGTGTAAGCCACAACCTGCTGAAGCTATGCTACAATAGATTATTTGATTTAACATAGTAACAGTGTACCAGTGTAGGTCGTATGGATATTGTCTGTAAATAAGAACAATAATGTATGAACAGTAACCAAAATAATATGATGAGGTCTGAGAAGTGTAGCGTTATATCAATGACGGGGTTATCACTGGTTTGGCTCACACTCACAGAAATTTGCTCAAGTAACGTTTATATTTCATACAAGTTTATTCCATAGTCTTTATGACCTGATATTCAATCTCCAGTGAGGCATCTTTCTTCATGGTCTGGTAGAAACATTCCTTCCGACCAGCCGGTAGGGTGAATGTGAAGTCGCTGTCCAGGGACTGAGAGAAGGCAGCCAGCGCCACAAACTTCTGCGAGACTAGAGCCGCCAACACGGACAGCACACACAAAAATACTAACGCCATTCCGCCTCGGTCTGAGTGTCTAAAAGGCCACAAGAGCCGAAACGGTGTCACAGTCGGCCGCCACTGCGCGGAGGAGTGAGCCGCTAAGTAGCTAGCTATGCTCGCTCAAACTTCACTTCTGTTGGGAATGTTCACTCACTACCGAGGACTGCCGGGAGTTCAGGACCCCGCCGGTTTAAAATAAAAACACGTTATCATTTACTGCTTACAATAATGTCGGATAAATGTAATGTTGTATTTTATATTATGCTCATTTATGTATTTTTGCATTTTATTCATTAATTGATATGTATTAGATACAAACTAAAAATGCAGGCAATTTTACTGTCCTGCTTTATTTGCACTTTGGGATATGTAGTTCATTTGTTCCATGTGGCATAAACAAGAAATCATACTATATATTAGAACAGGTTATTTGTTTTCGTAGCATAACGGTCACCTGTCCAAGTTTAAATAAGCAAGACATGAATATACAATCTATACTTTTTTTGGGTGGGTGGGGGGTGACATAGCCATATCAGTACAAAAAATATGATGGGTATATAATGACACAGTTTAGATAACCTGCAAAAATTTGTCGGCCATAGTAAATCAAACTGTAGGAAAATAGGGAAATTTTGATGCTAGAAACACAACAATAATAACATTCTGAGGCAATTTTGGAATTTGGTTATTTATACATTTTGATAAAATACACAGCGACTCTACACCTCATAATGGTACTTGTGTTTACAAAGACCAATGTATCAGCGATAGACATAATGAAGCATCTGACATCACACGGTTGTGCAATAAATGTGAATATTGCACTGCTTCACAAGGTTTTCTTATCAAGAAATAGGTGACGCGTCCTGCTCCACAGTCTCCAGCTCATCAGGGGGGCGGTGTTTTCTCCGCTGAGTTGTAGTCTGTTCTGATTGGTCGACAGGATCACCCCGCTGTGATTTGATTGGTCGGACGTGGGCAGAGGTTGAACTTACCGACAGCGAGCTAACCCTCAGCAGCAGTAGCTGCAAATGCTGAGGAAGAGGCGGACTATTGGTCCGTACAATGAAAATTAGCACGGCTCAGTGTTGGTTTTGGCCACAGAAGACTGCCGTTTGTTAATTTCTAATTAACACTAGCTTTCAACCAACAAAAGCTTGTCTTTGGTTTTTCGTGTCGCTGCGAGAGATCAGAAAAAACCCCAAAGAGCGAGGATGTTGGTCCCCGCGGGAAGATAATGAAGAGGCTGCGCGTTTTGTTGGTGTGCCTCATTGTAGCTCTCCTGTGCTGGTAAGCTTAGCCCGATATCTTCACCCACGCTGTTAACGCAGTGTCAGGCAAATGGCAGGTATAACATGATGTGAAACACGTTTCATGACAGTCTTACTGTCCTTCATGTCGCTTTGCTTGATGTCTTTCATCATCAGTGTTCAGTGACATGAACCATCCCTGCTACACAGCTAACACTATCAGCTAGTTATCCTGTGAGGATATGGTTTAATGTTTAGTTTACCTGTAGAAGAGCCTTCTGTGTCGGCTTCTTTTATTTAGAAAACTGGTTGAAGTTTGTTGTTTGAATAGTGTTTGATGGTTTAGCTAGCCAGCTGCTGATTAGCAGCACAGCTAGCTAATGTCGTTGGGCTTTGTGACATGTCTGGTGGCAGATAACGTTCATGTTGACCGAGAAGCACTGTGACAAGCTGCTGTCAAAGCGAGACATTATGTGCTGCAACTATTTTCTTCTCTGTACCCCAGCGCCTTCAACTAGTCATTACTTCATTATAAGTTATTTTCACTTATTTTAATTATACATCACAGAAATGACCATCTTATCAAATCCACTTCACCAGCTGGTGAAATCTAAACTGATGTTATCTTCAGATTATTTAGTTAACTTGGGCAACAGCTGTACACTTACAATCCCTCTGTTTGTAATTTTATAATTTGTAAGCATTTCTATGTAATCGTGTGGATTAACTAATAACTGTAGATAGAAAAGGGGGGGGGTTCTAGAGTTTACATTTTGTGTAAAGGTGAAAGTGTGTGTAATCATTAAATAAATTATACTTGAACAGATGTAACAGACATCTGTAATTACATTGTACAGTATAAATAAGTTGCCTTGTTAAAAATACCTGTTGTATTCCTTGTCCAGAGTGCATGTACACAAATGTGACATCTGATGGATTAAAGCAACTCATAAATTTGTTTAATCTCAGATGCATGGAGCAGTTAACGATGCACAGGGTTCATGAAATAGGATTAACAGGCCAGCTAACATGCTACCGTTATCCAGATTGATGACTCAGGAACTGCCAACTATCCAGTGTGCGGCCTGCCCACTCTTGTTTCTTAGTCATTTGTTTCTGACAACCATTCACTGTTATCTTGACAAGATTACTTTATCCTACAGGAGACTGAGTAATCTTCAGTCTTCTTCAAGTATCACAATAATTGGTATAAGAATAAATACAACACCCCTTTGGTTAATTTTTAGTTGAAGAAAGTAATATTTAAAACAATGAATAAGTGATTTCTTTCAGATTACATTATATTCTAATGTAAGATATGTAGTCACATGTGTTATTGTAATGTTTCCAGAAAATAATATTACAGATTATACCTAACACCTACGTTACCTGTGCCGAACCAACAATAGTTTGATACAGGTAACATAGGGAATAATTCTTCTGTCGATAATGCTGTCTGTTTCACTCCTGAGGTCCCACAATAGTCTAAAACCAGTAGTGTTTTTTCCTTCTCCCTGTTTTCTCACAGGACCGGAAACAGATTTTTGTGCTCATGTTTTATTAATTATAACCAGGCTTAGTGTTACGTGATGTTGTCATTAATAAATAATAATAATAATAAATCTTTCTTCAGGAGCCTTAGGCAAACTGATATAAAATAAGTCTAAACGTTTGGTCAAGCTGAAAAGAGAAACGCAGGTTGTTGAATGGCAGACCACTTACAATTTTTAAATCTGATTGGAACCCTTGTGTCTTTAATTAATCAAGAATGATCACATTCACCATATATTAGATTATTTTAAAAACATTTGGGTATTGCTCAGATAAGATTTAACATATTTGTTGTGCAGACAAAGACACAGAATGAAGAACAATAAAAGACAGTGGCCAGATACAGTGTGGTGCTCCTCTCTGCCTCCTGATGCCGGTCAAACAGTAAAACTGATCAAGCAAGGAAGATATTCATAGTTTAGATTTACACTTAAGCAAGAGCCAAAGAACTATTAAATTATAATTTAAATACATGAATGAGAACACCTTCAATTCTTGCTAACAGCTATATTTGATTACAGCCTTGCACATCAGGTGTTTGCTGACTTTAAATGTTGGTGCACTTTCTCGCTTTCCTACAAACTGACTAATGACCATGCAACCACACGCACAGACTTCATTACTAATGCAAACCCTATTTAGCGTGCTTCTGTCAGTTTCTCGCTCCTCCGTGCCAACTCTCACACGTCCCAGTGGGAACAGAAAAAACGGGGAATGTAATCCCAAAGTTTCCAAGGCAGCAGTGATTTTTAGATGTGGAAAGAGGCTTTGTATTAAGTGACAGGTGGTAAAAGTGTGTGGGGGGGGCATCAGTCTGTTGTTGTGATTCACCTGCTTTTTTAATAACCCTGTGCCGCAACCATTGTTGTTTCTAGTTCAGAATCCATGTTTTTTGTTATTTGTGAAGTCGGTATATTACTCTGAGACTACATTAGGTGCTTGTGTAGAGATCCAGGTGCTACAGTGCTTAGTGAGGCACAGCTGAACGGATTTTGTGTGTGTGTCATGCTGCCCCTTCACTACTGTTGTCAGCAACAGGGTTCTTACTGTGTGTATGGTATGCTGGGTCAGGCTGTTGACATCAGCATCACTGGATAAAGTGTGTGCATGTGTTATTGAGATTGTTTGTGTGACTGTGCACTTTTCCAAGCCGGTTGATCGTCAGTAATGAGAACTCACCACAGACATGTTTTCTCTGCATGTTGACTGAGTGTTGCATGTCAGCACTAATCTGTAGTAACACGACTTGTCTTGCAGGTTACAAGCTGAAAGAACTTGCTACTGCTTCTCCCTACAGCTACTGTCTTTGGGTTGTGATCGGTGCATTTGTGCAGGAACGTGGTCAGGGGGAGATAACTGCGTGTCTCATCATCTCACTCTGTTCCTGTGTCATAGGCTTATTAGTTTGCCACTTGAAGATTATTGTTATTATGTAACATGATTAAGACTCATGAGATAATTCTACAGCCAAATGACCAGATGGGGATTTTATATCACATTCCACTAGACTGCAGACACTTTCTAATCATGCATAGGTCAACAAAACTCACAAAGTAGTACAATTCTCTGAGCATATGCGGGTAAAATGAAATTGTCCACCCGATGCTTTTGAATTTTGGTCATAGTTTTAATCTGATTAAACAATTATGCATAAATTGGTCGTGAAATATGATCTGATATTCACATAGTCGAAGTCACAAATATCAACAAACTTTCTAAGATGAAAAAAACAAAACAGTCATGATCTTTCATGTCTTTATCGAATACACTCATTAAACATACAGTGATGGTGGAAAAAGTAAATGAAACAGTGTTTTAACAACTAGTTGAATCACTGTTGCTGAGGAACTGCTTCCTGTAGCTGTGGATTAGACCTGCACAATGTCCAGGAGGAATTTTGGACCACTCAGCCTTATTCTTAGGATGTCTGGTGTGAACAGGTTATGTTTTCATGACTGTTTGAGTTTTTTTTTTCTTAGGAAACCATGACCTGGCATCAGAGTAGTCCAGTCAGAGCCCAGAACTCATTCCAGTAGAAATGCTATGGCATGATCCCGAAAGCCATTTACACCAGACGTCCTAAGAATTAGGCTGAGTGGTCCAAAGTTCCTCCTGGATGTTGTACAGGTCTAATCCAAAGGTACAGGAAGCATTTGCTTCAGGCTATTGCTGCCAAAGGTTATTAAAACGCTGTTTCACACACTTTTTCCACTATCCCTCTGTATGATCATGACTGTGTTTTATCAGCTTAGAAATATTGTGTTTATTGATGTTTGTGACTTTGAAGATCAAATCACAGTACTATTACTTTTTCTTTCTACTGTATATGTGCTTTTGATTGTCCTCTGCTGCCAGGTGATGGTTTCCTAATAACAGTTCTTGAGCAATCTTGTGTGTTTTGTACATTTCGTTTTCTATTTTGTAGCACAGAAACATTGGTTATACAGGTCACAGTGAGTCAGCAGGAAGATGGACCATACCATATGTAGGTAAACTGATTTTCTTTTTAATTTTTGTGAATAAACGGATGCTTTAAACCAACTGTGCACTCCTTAGTCCTCTATAACTTGCTCAAACGCCGTGTGAGCACCATACAAAGAAGGAAGAAGAAGCCTTTCGTTGAAAGAACTATGTGTTCAGCCCACATCGTAAAAGTTAGGGGGTAGTTGTTACACAAGTCAGTTCTCCTTGTGTTGCCCACGTGCATCAGTGTCCAGGAAGCTTGTTGTCACTGATAGAACTGCTTGTATTTCTCAGCAGTAGATACTCACCAGCAACTGTACTGGGCACTGAGAGTAAATGACAGAGTCACAGAGAAAGCTCTGTGTGTGTGTTTTTGTCTGTTGCTGCCATGAAAGGACAGGGGGGGTTGGAACATGAAACCTGCCTTGGGGAAAGTTGACGTTGTGTACTTGGGCTTATTTCTTCTAGCTACTGGTTGCATCCAATTGTCTTGTTGTAACTATTAGTGTCCTGGGGTGTCATGTGGTTGCTGGGGTTTCCGGCATGTGTGGCCATTCACATGCTTATGAACTTTCATGTTTTTTTTCCTGCCTCCTGCCCCCTTTGCTGCTGATCTTGTCTGATCTAGTGAAAGAATCATTTCAATGTGTCTGTTTTTCACACAGTATCACCTTTAAGTCACCTTGAGTCATGGTTGGAGGAGTGTGTTCAGAAAGTGATATAACCCAACTTAAAGGAATTGAAATACATTGCGCAGTCATCCATGGACCTATATTATATTTTACGTCGTCTGAGCAACATTGTTAATATTAACTTATGAGTTGGAGATGTCACACTGTGCAGTATAAATGATGCTATAAAATGGGTCTTATGGAGAAAACACAATTAAACCTCAAACATGCATATATACATCACTTCTGTGTTGTAGTTAGTGTTTGTTTTTCAAATATAGGAATTTAAATTGGGGCGACATGATAGCTCAGTGGGTAGAGCAGTCGTCTCCCAAACCAAGGGTGAGCGGTTCCATTCGCAGTCCCAGCAAGCTACATTTCAAAGTGTCCTTGGACAAGACACCGAAACCCTGTAGTAGCGCTGACACAGGTCTAGCAGCTGTCCAAAAAACAATTTCCCCGAGGGGATCAATAACGTATCAATAATAATAATAATAATAATTATTATTATTATTAAAGCATTCATTAACTTATGAATGGAATTGGATACATTTATTAAGTGATAGTAGTAATAGTGTAGTAACACAAAAAAAGCCACAAGATCATCTGTCAGAGGAAATGTGACATTTGACCCCTACCTGTAAAAACAAAACAAAACTGCAAAGTCATTCTTTTGCACAAGCAAATAAAAACCCAGGTCTCCAGTTCTTGACTCTGCTGTCTTTTCTTGAACTTTTTATTGGATAACATGTCTCTTCCTGTCAGCGTTTTCAAGTTTCATTTTCAACAACACAACAATTTCCATTTATTTTACATTGTCAGTGACATTAAATTGAGTTTCCTTTGGGTTTTATGAAAAAAGAAAAAAAAGAAAACTAAAAGCATGAATGAAATTGAATTTTGCTTGTAACAGTGGTTGGCAGTACTATAGATAAGAATGCTTATTTATTGCTTACTTATTTACTCATTAAGAGACTGAAGAGACTGGGTCTAATCAGATGCCAGAGGGGCATTATTTCTTTTAAATCCCTGACTTAGAATTTAGCAATAAAACATTTCCTTTCCACAGTTATTGGCTTAGAGACTAGAAGCTCAGTAACTGAGAGTTCACCTTGTGTAGTTGTTGTTGTTGTAGTAGAACAGGGTTTAGCTCTGCAGGCTGGTAGCTCTGGACATTATGTGAAGAGACAGAGCTAGATTGGCGCTCCTCAGCACGCTATTGTTCCTGCCCACTTGCCATGAAAATGATGAGCACACTGAGCTCTCCTGCCTGCTGGCCTTCCTGTCTCCCAGCTGCACAACTCGTATGTTAATGCTTTTATGCCTTTTTCTGACATGAGTAATGTGAAGTACTCACCTGAGGTGGATCCAGTGTTGGGTGCATTGGGTACACCATGGTGTCTAAGACGAATGTTGCGCTGCAGGGTTGGACAGCGAAAACAATCAGAAATCCAGATTACAATACAATTTCACAACATAATGAACATAGGATGCTTGTAATGACTGTGATGTGTTGTAATCCAGTGAGAGTGCTGTTTATACAATTTGGGTAGTAAGGCTGCGTCTTAGAGCTGTGGTAAATAGAAAGTGGTCATTGACTGGCAGAAAGAAAAAAACAAGTACAACCTGAATTTCATTAGTACTGTGTATGTGTGTACTGCAGTACAGCCTCACTCTCTTTATAAATTAGCATGCTACTAAAGGTAGTAGTAATGCATTTAAACTGACCAACAAACTTCAGCTGGTTTGGTATCACAGTATTTAAGCTTGTGCATTAAATCTACACGTACCCTACACTGTAGGTGGTTACGAATCCTAAGTGCTCACAATAGCAGAAGCATAAATCAATCTTTAGAATACATTTTGAATATAGACAGTTGTGACTACAGAATAGGATTGAAATTATTTAGAGGAAAATGACACCAAATGTCAGCTTCATAGTCAGCTACTCTAATAGTCTAAAGTCTAAACTTTTTTGCTTTACATAAAACCCTAAAGCAACTGTTGACAATTACCGAACAAGTTTCCTTCGTTTCAGGTCTGTGCTCATCCACCTTCTCTCTCACTTCCTTTACTCAGCAAAGTGTTAAAAAGGCTCTTTTGAAAATTTGTGTCCCAAAGTAGATGTTGTTAGTCTCGTATCCTGCAGCTATATTTGCAAATATTATTTCACTTCCACAACAGATCAACATGTTTTTGTTCTGTGAATTTTACCATTTGTAATTCATTTGTATTACATTTCTTCAGGTTTATCACAATTATCAAGAGGTAAATGTGGATTGTTTAAAAGCTTGCAGTTGTCTGTGTTGAGCCCTTTAACAGTAAAAATATGGAAAGTGATTCAGTTATGATGGTGTGTTCTTCTTCTTGGTGGTAGTAGGAACTTCTTTGCAAAATCCTGTTGCTCACATAATATCTTTATGGAAACAGGTAGGCCCACAGTGTGCGTTGAATACAGGCCAGTAGCCCGAGGCTCTGAGTGGTTAAAAGAAAATACCACTGTTTACCATGTTATTGAAGAGTACTCTGAGGGTGGAGAGTGTTAAATATTGAAGGTGGAGACTTGCGTCACACTAGCAGTCTTTTATTACATGTGTATGCATGTATAAGACGATGGCATCACAAGAGGGAGAGTTGACACAGCTTTTTTTCCTTCTTTTTTTTTAATGATTTGTGGTTATATGGGCGACATATTTTCAGCGCAAAACTTTTTACTTATATGTTTTAGTCTAAAACAATTCAAGACATGAACGTTTCCCTTCTTCAGTGGTTTAAATGCAGCTCAGCACAAATAAGAGTTGGATATTGTCATGACTTGTGGATTGTTCATTACACTAAAACCAGGAGTTGCTTTGCTTTTTCTTGGCCTCCTAAAGAGAGGGAAGACCCTCCTCCCACAAAACACACACACACTGGTTGTGGTTGTCCTCCCTTCCCCCTCTCTCACTCCCTGTTCTTCACTGTACCTGCAGCCACTAGCTGGCTTTTATGCAAGTTCGCTTCTTGCTTTTTCTTTGTTGGTGGTTTATTCTTCTATGGAACTAGTGTGCAACTGTATGCATGTATTTGTTTTAATCAGCGAGGGCAGATGTTTTTCAGAAGTGCCATAAAACCTTCAATCCTTCCACCAAATGTGATGATTTTTTTTTTTACTCTGTTGTGAGCTCCTTGATTCAGATTCTCTATGTGCTCTAGGTGCTACAAAATTAAACTTAATATTTGGTTCAGAGTGTCCTAGTATTCCTGTAAGTTTAATTGTCAGTGTTTGATTTTGACGTGTTTTATTGCTTGTTTAAGAGGCCACTTTTCACTAGCATATACAAGGTAAATGTAAATGTTTCACCAAGCCGCAGCATATTGGTACACTCTGTACTGAAGTGAACTTTTGAGTAGTTGGTTCTCTGCTCTGCCTGCTGATGCGTACATACTGATGAAGAATTCTTGTGTATTCAGTGTTTCCCCTAGGTTTACAGCGTGGGGGGGGTTACGCGCACGCACACGCGTGCGTGCGTGTGTGTGTGTGTGTGGGGGTTTGACGCGTGTCCAACCGTTCGCGGGATTAGCCCCTCTTCTGTTTCCCCAGCATTGATGCGCGTCAAACCTTTATTCACTTTCTGAATTGATACGTCTCGCCCAGCGTACTTTCACTATTTATCCAGGTTATGATTCTGTTTTTGAAAATATTTGAAATACGCAGATATCCCCGATGCAGCACACGAGGACAGCGTGTGGAAAAGTTCACAAAATAATTTACTGTCACATCC
>JAUMHL010000021.1:7246786-7258236 GCA_032362345.1 Sandelia bainsii | reverse complement strand
TATGTTATTTAATGCTAGAAACATAACAACATAACAAGGAAAATGCACTAAAGTCATAGAAATAGATGGTTTCGTTTCCTAAATATCAGCTGTACAGTGGAAATATGATTGGAAAAAATTGCGCTGGTGTGTGTGTTTTGGCCTTTATGCTTTAAAAGTCATATTTCCTGACGCGTGCTCTCTGTGTGTTCACCTGTGTGCGCGCATGCGTGTGTCTTTGTGTGTGCGCGTTGCGGCAGAACTCCGCCGCGTGCGATACAGAGACACAGAAATGACGCCGTCATGTAAATAAGATAAATAACATGAGGGTGTTTTGTTTGTTTAATAGAAGAACAAGGTACAGACCTGTTCTATAGGAAAAGAAAACCTGAAATGACTTCTAATGTGATCTGGCGCTGTACAGAAAAACATAAAAACCATTATACAAGGGCGCCCCCCTTGTATAATGGTAGGGGAAACACTGGTGCGCGGGTCGGTATTGTATCGACACCGACCCGCGCAAACCCCCACTGACAAAGTGGCTTTTACTATCAGATTACATTATATCACATGGCTGTGTCTCCTAGTCCCATTGTCCTGAGCCAGTGTTCCTGACGTTGCATTCCCAAGCCTCTCTGATCCCCATCTGGCTGGCACTACTGCGATGCTTCACTGTGACGCCACCTGTGACTGTGGACCTAAAAACTCCTAATCTAGACATTTATTATGATTCCTTTTATTAAATGAAAATTTAAGAAATTGTTATTTGTTTATTAATCTCATTTAGTCTTTCATGCCGCACTTTAGGCATAATAATCAATTATAAGTCTTCATTATCCAAAGGAATGAACTAAAATGCATTTTGTACTTGGTTATATTGTCACATTTCATTATGGCACAAGAACTCCGAGTATGAATCAGACTAGAGCAACCACAATTAATCAGTTATTCGCTTCACAGAAAATTAACCTGCAACATTTTCAATTATGAGCTCTCAAGCAAAAATAGCAAACATTCCCTAATTGCAGCTTCTTCAGGGTGAAGATTTGATATTTATTTTGCCATATTAAGCATTTTCACTGTTCAATGGTCAGGTGAAACAGTTTAAATACATAACCTTGGGCTGTTTGTTCTACATGAATATGCATTTTGTTTCAATGTAGCAGGAATGTTAGGTGAATATAATCCTAAAGCAGCAGCAGTCTTTCTTCCAACTTTCTTTGGCCTACTTAGCACCACAGGCTGGCATCTAAATAGAGGCGTGCCTGTTCACTCACACCACATCCTAGAGAAAGGTTCCAGTGTAAATGTATGTGTGTGACGGAGCTGGGGAGGCCAAACAGGGATCGAAAAGACAAACAAGTGGCTTTATACTTTCATTGTATAAAATAAAGTGTTTTACCACATTGTGATAATCAGGCTTTGAAATGAAATGGGTGATGTTGTGGCATTCTTCCAGGAACTACTGGCCCTGCGTCGCTGTGTTTTTATTGGCATTTTCACAAGAATAATAAAAAAGCCACCAATCAAGTTCTGTTTGCACAGTAATATGACATCAGTTTGTAGGACTTTCCATTGGTTGAACAGATCTTCATTAATCCAAGCTAATATTAGCCAGGTTTATTCCAATAATGCAGATAATAGTCCATTAAGAGACAAACCACACGCCATCTCGTCTGGTCTGACTGAGCGGCCGCTGTGGTACAGTATCAGTAATTTGGAATACTGTCTGGTGTTTAATGTTTAATTAAATTCCCAGCCCAACTTATTAATGATGGCAATGCGTAACCCACCAGGATTAACTAGTAACCGTTTAACTTGGCTCATAACAGTCACTTCATCATGGATATTCAGAAATAGTTATTTTGTTTAACTAACCTTTTTAGGTCTACCTTGTTGCATCTGCTGCTTCTTCTCAGTGAATTGGTTAGCTGCTGCATACGTGCTTGTGAACAGCCCATGCTGGACTGCTGAAAGGTCCCCTTCATTTCCATACTAGTCAGCTGCAGGCAGTGTAGAAAGTGCAAATTGCTGTGGTTACATTTCATTGTACATATTAATGAACCATGTAGAATTTCAGCAGCAATGCTTCATCACTGGTGTATACATGTAGAGTGGGGTTGGGCACCTCAAATGTTAGGCTCGATACACTGTCAGTGATCCCATAAGTTAAAGATATATATATCATATTTATACTGTATAGCGTGATTCAACACAGTGCAGTTCAATGCGATACGATGTGACTGGACGATGTAAGGAAATGATGCTCTGCAATTCAACATGTTTCATTATTTACCAATGAAATAAAACTAAGATTTTCTACAAACTGGCCTTTTCAGGTTTTATACAAGTGTTCTCTGTTTCAAGTTGAGAGTACAGTACACTTTTAATACATCTGACTCATAAAATTAAGGATTCGCCGGATTGAGTTTTTAAGTGTGATATGCAAAACTATGTGCTTAACACCTTTGGAAAAAACTTGCAGTACTCTTCTCAGCTTACTTGGGTGTAGTAACCAGAGATGAATCCACACATGAGGCGAGGGCTGTCAGGCAACTGCCAGACGCCACCACAGTCACACAGGAAAATTAAAACGCAAACATCCACACGCAAACACACTCCGTCTAAAGGCTGGGCTTCTAGGCCTTGCCCCCACCACCCCCCACTTCTCCTCTCAACAGTGACGGCATGTTTTTGTCTGCCTGGCAGATGCACTGGCCTACTTTTGCTGGTGAGCCCTGGCACATCTCCCTGTCCCACAATCCACCTCAGCCCACGTGGATCTCGGATTCTCACTCCACAGCTCTTTTTTTCTTTCCGTCTGTTTTTCTTTCTGTTTTGTGGAGGTGAAGCTCAGTGTGTTGGGCGTATATGGGTCCTTCACAAAAGGTTTCTTCACAAAAGATGTGATGTTGCTCTGAGAGAAAAACACCACATGCCATTTAACAAGAATATTCTGAACTTCAGTAAAAAAACAAACATCACAAGACTCTCATCTGTCCTGGGGCAGACAGTTGTACTGTTCACTTTTGTGTTAAACCACATCACATAGACCCACTGACTGAGCGAGAGAGAGATCATTTAAGTGCTGGACCTCAACAAGCCAGTCTGGGATTTGGACCAGGAAAACGAAAGGCAGCAACTAAGCAGTCTTGGCTCAGGTTATATATGTATTGTTTGTGTTACAGTGCTGTGCTGTGACATGGATGCACTGTGTATACAAGGGCAGAGTGACACACATGAATGTCTTGTGATTCAGGGCAGTAAAACAACATATGGCTTTGAACACTTTTGGTCACCAGATAGACATCTTGCCTGAGAAGAGATCAGAGCGCATTTTTGCATGCCATGCAGCTGGTGATAATATTTAAATCCCAGCTGGCAGATAGATTTATCCTCAGCCTGATGCATCTGCAGTTTTGTGTCAGCTCAGTCAGTTGGTACAGTACAGTTGATTTGGTTGAGCTACAGCATGTCCACTGAGGGCCCTAAAGCTAACAGGAAATATCAGGGGATTTGGCTGCTTGAAACTAGCACAGACTGTTTATATGGTCGTGTAGCCAGTCTGTCTGTGTGCATCTTTGCACTGCTTTGTTGCTTTTAATTGTGTGACAGTGTACATTTCTCCAACTTGTCAGGCTTTACAATAACAAAAAAAAGAAGAAAAATGTCACTTTGTAGTTGTACTCTCAAACAAGACGCAGAGGAGCCCTTGTGTGGTTGACCATGCACTGACCATGTTCCTGTTAGAGGTGACAAGCAGGTCGTAATTTCCTTTTCAGCACTTACAGCAGTGTGATAGTGTAGTAAAAGTTTCCTTTTACACGCTATCACTTTTCTACTCACCAAAAGACTCATAAAGATATTACAACACCATTGAGCCGTTTCCTTTTAAAAATAGATGTGGATACTTCTTTGAAATTCCCAGGTGCTTCTGAAGTGGAACAAGAAACGGAGAATGAGGAAGAGTGTATTTACAGGCTGCTGACTCATGAGTCTTGCCTCAGGCTCTTCCATCATCAGCTTGGCATTGAGCCACAGCTGGTATGTAACAGACACAGCACACGTAAACAGGCAGGATATGACTCCTACTCGTTTCACAGTTTGGACTTGGGTTAACGTGTAACCCCGTAATAACAGGGCATGTGTGGTCTTGCATTGCTCCACATATTTTAATCTCTGTATTTGAATATTAGTTATTTGAATAGAGATCTGTGACTCGGCAGGTTGCAGTTAAACATTGGTTCACGTTGTGGAAGTTAACCGTATTTGAATTTACTGTCATGGAAGTTTATTCAGGATTGTTTACTCTGTGACGTGTTCACTTAAACCTGCACTGTGGCATGTAATTCTTTATCACCCATGTGTATTTACACAAGTGGGTTTTTTCTGCTGGTTATCTAAGGCCCATTAATAATGATGATAACAAGCAAACATGAACACAGAATAGGATCTTGGGGAGAAAAAAATATAGTTCTAACTGCAAAACAACGTGTTCATTGAGACTTTACTCTGTATGAAAAAACACAACCCTTCCCTTTCGTTTGAACTGGGAAGTGGGTTACACATTAGGAACTGGCACCATGGGGGAGCTCCAGCAAAACAGTGCAGCAATCTGGTTCTGGTTCAGCATCTGCAGGGTTTTGCCTAACAAGGTGCCGCATTGACCAGTCACATGCATGTAGATGTAGTGTACATTCACTGCGTATTACTTTTTAAGGTGGACGCTGCATCTGAACTGTTTACTTTGAGATTGTCACAACCTAAGATAAAATGGTAGCTGACTAATTAGCTTGAAAACATAAATCTGTCACTGTAACTGGACTTTCTGGATCGTACTTTATTAATTAACTGGTAAACCAATGCAGTTGCTTGCATTGTGTGCACTATCTTTGCTTCTCAGCACTGTCCTTCTGCCTGTTGTCATTATAGCCTGTAATGACATTTTGGTGTGTTGTCTGTTATTTGACATAATTTTGAACTTTTGGAAGCAAAGATCTGACTTCACTGAACGTTTAATTAAACTATTATTGAATTTATTTTAAAATGGTTCTAGCCTGGCGTGCCAGCACCAGCATAAAACCATGAATCACCATTTTTTGCATTGCAAGGATTTCCTGTTGCTTGCACTTCTTTCTTCTTTCAGCAGTCTGTTACATAACATTGTGGCATCTTCAGTGAAATATGTGAAAGATATTTGAAATGCAACACAACATAGTTTCAAGCTATGGATCTAAGTTTAGCCAGGAGCCTATATTAGCTCATGGTTCATATTTACTGCCTACTGCTGTACACTGCTGAGATGTTAGGTTTCTCTCAGTGTCTTTGTAGCCCTCTTCAGCACTTTTTGGGTGAGTGTACATTCTGAGATGAATATAGTAACATGCACACTTTTTAAAACAATGGGTGAAAGTCATGTCTGGGTCGGAGGTAGCTGTCTCTCACATTTGAGGAGCAGGGGGCTTTGTACAGGCAGGGACGAGTCCATTATAGACAAAGATGTTATTATATTTATTTTACTAATAAGCTTTCCTCACCTTTACTGCAATGGCCTTTCAGAACTGAGTAGGAATAGCTCCAGTATTTGTACTGTCTTACATTTTCTCATTTCATAAATCACGCCTGTTGTCTTAATCTCATCATTCAGTCACCTCAAATGTTAATAGACAGAATCCTGAAGGAGAAGCTCTCTGAGTGACACGACACTGATTTGCACAGATGGTTGTGTCTGTGAGATGGTGAGTGCGTGTGCTCACTGCTCATTTTCCTCTGGCAGCCTGGCTGACAGGGTGCTAACATGACTGTACATGTGTCCTGCTCTCTGCTGACATTAATATTTGACCGCTCAAAGGTAACCACTTCAGTTTCAGAATAACGTGGTTTTTGTTTCTAAGTAGTGTGTCTTTGTGTCTTCCGATGGAACCTGTGTAACGCGATGTCATGCCCCGTTTGATTTTGCATTTTTAATTTCCATAATGTATTCAGACCTTCAGGTTTGAGCAAATTTACAATACACATGTCGGCGCCTGCACTTTCACTTTATTTATTCATTCAGCTGTATAAGTCTTATGTTTTTTGTACACTTACACCTATTAAGTGATTTAGTATATTTTGAATGTCCAGTTTGGGCCTTTTTTTCTGACTAGTGGCCAGTGTGAACAGGTCTTTGCTTAACTCAGTCTGTGTATGATGAGTTAACCTCATAGCTCTAAAGCAGCCTGGTGACTGACTTATTAAAGAAGTTAAACGTAGATGTAATTTGCAGGTTGTGGAAAAACTGCATCATAGCAGTGTGTTTAGACAGACTCAGGACATGGATATAAAAGCAGCAGTTCTCATGTTTTTACAGTGGCCCAGTTGTCTGGCACAGATAATGTAAGTGAGTCTGTGGTCCAGGTCTCTCCTCTCCATTGAAGTGTGTGTTTTGTTTTTTTTTGTCATGCAAGAGGGAGCAGAGTGGACTGATTCACAGAATACAGTTTGCCTTGAGCAGCTTGCAAGAGTACACAAGTGAAAGTTGTTTTCTCGCTTACAAGAAATTGTATATTCACATTCTGTATTTCCCCTGCTATATATTTCTCCTAGTGGAACTATTATTACCCTTTAACCCTTTGGTTTCACATGCACATATGGCCTCCTTTGCTCTACTACAGAGCTTTCATTGCCTGCACCCAAAGAGCTACTGTCAGTTCCTCCACCTGAGGGGAAAAAAGGATGCGATGTAGTACTGCTTCAGCATTTTTTCAATTCTCAGGGACCTGTTTCTTACAGAATGTTGTATTGTGATGTATGTATGTTTTTTATGTATGTATGTTCTCCTGTCTGTGTTTCAGGTATCCCAGTCAACATGTGTATTGTTCAGAGCAGAGCTTGTCTGGCCCAGGTCAGTCTTCCGGGAACAAAAACCCTGATGACCTCGAACAGGAGCAGGACTCCACACAACACAAGGTTTGTGGTGGTGTGGATTTAGCAACATTTATTTATTTGTTTATTTGGTTGTAAACATATCTTAAAACTAGTAATTACAAGCATTAGCTTTAATTAACAAACTGCTGTTTGATTAATTATATCAACTAACAATCCAAACAAACACATTGCCTAGTGTGCCACTGTGCAATGGTGAGTAGTAGTTTTAGACTCACCTGCTCATGATGAAATGTGTGAGTTAGCAAAACACCCAAGTTGTGGTGGGAGTTCGGTCATGGACTAAGTGACCCACTAACCCCTGGTGAAAAGCTGGAGGCATGAAGAGTGGAGGAGTTGCAACTAGAGAGAACAGGCATGAATGGTCATGGAGGCCAGCCTGTAGATGGTGGGAGGGTAATGGTGTTACATAAGTCTTTGTAACTCACACCCTTTCACTTCACCTCTGTGACTTTACAACCAGTAATTTTGTTGTGAAATTGATTAATTGTGTTTGGGGAAATATGGCAAGCCACCATGCTCATGTGGTGTATATGTAAACTCGTACATGTCTTAATGTGCAGGTGTTTAAATGCGTACAGTAAAGCTTCAAAGCCATTGGCTGGTAGCCTTCTTATAATTCACTAGCCTTAGTAGCTGAGTAATGTCAGAAAATTAATCTGTCCTAAGTCAGTCGGTGCCTGTCATCCCCTCCATTCAATGGTCTTGTAAGAAAAGATGGGCATATAGTTAAATATTTGATACCCTCAGCTCTTATGAGTGTGTTTTGCTATGCATGTGTGAGCACAGAAGGAGAATCATTGTTTGTGGTCCAGCAACAAACAGGCGTGCCAGAGCAGTTCAACAAGCCTGCCAGTCTGTCATTTGCCTTATAACACAGTCTTTGTCCATCAACAAAAGGCTTCTTCACAACCGGTTATGCAAAAACCTTTTACATTTGACATTTTCACACAAAACTGCATTTGTTAAAATAAACGTAATCCATTGATGATGTTTTTGCTAACAGTTTGAATTGTGCTGCGATGGTGCTTCATTGTCAGGCAGTAATCTTTCTAATACCATTATGTGCTTAATTATTTATAGTTTCTGTTCAAGACTAAAGCATGTCATGTTATGTTCCCCCCCCCCCCCATCTCTGTTTTCTTATTGTTCCCCTAGGTGGTGGAGGAATGGTCGACACACACATCATATGATATGGGAGTAGAGACAGAGAGAGCAGCAGTAGAGAAGCTGAAAACACACAACATAAACCACGAACAGGTAGCATCATGTGTGCCAGTTATTCAAATGAGTGCACAGGCGACTTAAATATACTGAGGAACTATGAGAGGTTCCCACACTGGGTTTAAGTAAATAAAAAACGGTCATTTGGGACACTGTAAGTGTAAAATCAGTGCATTTGCCACTTGCAAAAATTAATGATTGTATTCATCAGAAACAGCACCAGCAACATGGTTCTGTTTATAAGGTGTGGATATAATCAACAAGCACACAGGGGAATAAAAAGTCTCTTATTAACATGACTTTTAGCTGCACATGTTTTTGAGATGTTTTAAATGTGAATTTTTGTTTTTTTGTATTTTCTTTTTCCAGACTGTGAATCCTCGGGAAGCTGTGGTGAAAGAGACCAACCCAGACCTAGAGCCTGATACTGTACCTGTTGCTCTTGACCAAGAACCAACCTTGGACCCCCAAGCTGGTTTGGACCTGCAAAGTGACACCCAGGACCATGATCAGAAAGTCCCAGTGTCCTCCACTCCAGAACCTGTTTCAGTGTCCACAGATGCTCCAGCCTCAGCAGAAATTGTCAGTGACAGCCCAGCTGCACATCCCAGCCTGGACCCAAACCCAGCCACATCCCCAGATGAAGCTGAAAACACACCTACCTCACAGAGCGCTGACCCGACTCACACAAAGTAAGACGTGGTCTCTCGTATTACAAGTTGACTGTAACCACAAGACAGTTACGAATTTCAACCTCATCCATGTAAATTACTGTTAATTGTTGAACATTTTTATTTTTTTTATTTTTTCTGTTAACTTTGATTCCACTTGTTTGTTTTATTGCTCTTATTTAATTTTTTATTTATTTAACCACTGTAAATGACTGATGACAAACTGAGAGAGACGCTGGTATGACATCACAGACTTTTCATGAACTTTGTGGGCAGCACTCTGAAGTTACACTGAACAGCTCATGTGCGTGTTGTTTTGTTTTTTTTTGCCTCACAAACTTTGTAATGGAAGTTTATGGCAAATCACCTGTGTGGACGTGAGACTGTGACTAACAGTAGTCTACATATGTTCTGGGTGAAACCTTTAAGAAGAAAGTGTCCATCGCTCGCTACCTTTTGTATTCAATGGAGCACATCAGCTGCCCCACCAGCGAGTGACCTCTCAATCCCTTTTGTCCCTCCATTTCTCTCTCCATTCTCTCTCTCTTCTGCTGTCCCCACTTTCTGTATTTATTCCTCCGCTTGTCCCCTTCCCTTCTCCCATCCTCCCTTGCCCTCTCTGCCTCTCACATGTACTCAGGTGTGGTAAACACCATGTCCTTTTTTCCCCCTCAGTGCAGTGCGGGTTGCCAGTACAGGAGATGAACTCCCAGTAGACAACTTTGTCTTTGCTGAGCACTCTGATTCACAGTGCGAGGTCATTCCCCCCAAACTGGCAACCTGTGAAAACTCCCCTTTTGGCAGCCCTCTCCCGAGGTGAGTTTCGAACCCCCAAATGCCAATCAAAGCACAGAGACAGGTAATGAAGGTACAAGCTATGCCTCTCTGTTGTGCGCAGTCGTCAACCACTGACCTTGCTCTCCACTTCAGATTTTTTTAAATTTTTAAATTTACTTTTTTTAATCCTTTTGTCTGCTGACAATCAAGGAAACGAGAATATTGTCAAATAAACTAAATATTTTTTGTTTGCATCATGTGTTCAACATTTCTGTGCACTCATCTGTTTCTCTTCACCCTTCTTCTTATCTTATTCCTGTCTTCTCTGTTTCCCTGTTTCTTCCCTCCAACTCCTCTCTAAACCTCAACCCCACTGGTTTAATCCTGTGCTGCAGTGTCGATGAGGCTAGCATAGAGGACCAGCGATTAGACGAGAGCCACTGTTCTGGTCCCAAAGCAGAGGTCCAACCCGCTTCCAATGATGTGGACCAGGAACGACCGCAGCGACAGGAGTTGGAAGAGGAGCCATCAAATTTGGACCATGAAAGCAACACCTCCCACCATCACCAAGAACAGCAGCCTGTGGTTCCCAAGTTTTTAGACACAGAAAATCAAGAGGTAACATAACAAATAAAAAAACTGAACTGTATAATTTTTGTTCAACATATTATTATTATTATTATTATTACTATAATAATTACATTTTTATCTTTTATCACTTTAGTCAGTTTCAAGTTATTTCATAGAAATAAAGACATTTAAAAAAAACATTTTTTTATCAACAAATTCGTCAACATCTGTAAGTGTAACACTTTCATAGAGAGACTTTACAGTTGATGTTTGTCGATTAGTCTGTTCCTTTTGTTCCTGTAAAATAGTGCATGTATTACTATACAGATAACTGTTGGCTAGTTAGCCTTGAAAGTTATAAATATTCAGTGTGCACAGCTGTGGTAGCAAAGGGCAGCTTGTGCTGCGTCAGCTTGCCTTTGGTTGCTTTTTTGTCATGGTTGAAGGATAATGAAAGACAAGTGCATCTGGGGGAATGTACCTATTTTCATGGGGATTGTGTGCGCTGTGTATTTGCATATTATTTTGCAGTTTTGGAGCGTGAGTCTGCTGACTAATCTGTATGTGGCTGGTAATGACTCCTGTTGTGCGGCTCGAGTGTTTACATAAGAGGCTGTCTGAGTTGGTGGATTTTTAGGATCAGACTCTCTTGAGGTCCAGAGGGGCGCTTATATAATCCATCAAAATATTATTCACAGCTCAGTGCATTTTCAATGCTTTAGTAGCCAGGGGCTAGCTGACTACCATGAACTGTGGATGAGAGTCTCTTGACTGTTCATCAGTGCTCATAGCGTGCAAGTAACGAAGTGGCTCAGTGATGTCATGCATAAAACTTTATTATTTATATTTAGCTTTAAATAAGGGTTATGTCAGGTCTTGAAAATAATTAAATTAGTCAGGAGATATTATGTACCAATAAACTAAAAGTAGAACTGTTAAGGCCGTGCATGCACAATGCATGCACTTTACTTTTTTGTGGAGTTCAGTCAGCACAAAACTGTAAGTTTAGTAGTGAACATGCTCATTGCTGCTAGCTACAGTAGATTTGATGCTCATTGCTTCATACATTGTGTCAATCCAGGTTACCTTTAGATGTTTGTTATTTACTGCTGAGAAGTTGAAAAATGTGATGTAATGAATAATACATCCTGTTCACTCTGGTCATTATGACTATAAAATTACACTACCAGTCAAAAGTTTGGACACATAGAAATGACCATGTTTGTGTAAGAAAAGCAGATTTCATAACATCAGATTGATCAGAATGAATGTGTAGACATTGTTCATATTGTAAATGACTATTGT
>JAUMHL010000021.1:7217304-7240572 GCA_032362345.1 Sandelia bainsii | reverse complement strand
CCCCCCCCCCCCCCCCCCAATTCTACAAGACTGAATAAAAGTTGAAAGCTAAAAGAAAACTTGTGACGGAAAAGTACAGGAGAGGAAATAATGTTGAAGCAGTTGAGAAATGCAGCATCAGAGAAGGGAGTACTGAAAAAAGAAAAAGAAATGTCAAAACCTGTGGTTCCAATTAAATGTGACCATGCTCAATCTGCCTGTCAGCTGTTTTTTTTAACCATGAATCTCATGTTCTCAAAAATAACTGCATTGTATGTGTGTGTTTGCTCTTTTCCTTTAGATGCAATTCTAAACATGGTAAACAACATTGCTGCTAACGTGCTGGGCAGCAAGCCAGAGCTGGAGGGTGGAGCAAAAACAGGAGGTATTAATCCTTAGTTCCTTCATTCACGCTGCTTCACCTTTATGTCTGCAGCTCCGTGTTATAGAGCTTCATTTTACTGGTTTTCCACCCGAATCCTGTCTCATCAGCCCCATGCAGCAACACAAACACCCTGATGTAATTATTACCACTGTGGTGTGTGTCGCAGAGCTGTGTCTGTTGGACGGAGCATTTAACATCATTCCTAACATATAAACATAGTTTTGATTAAAACACATGATGTAAGATTTGTCCCAGTGCTGCTTCTTCTCTAAATGTAAAAGTGGTGGGGAACATTTGTCATTAAATAATGAATCAAAAACAAGACCATCATCTGTACCACTCAGACAATAAACTGTAGACAGAGCAAAATAGATGCATTCATTTATTACTGCTATATACATGTATGTGAATAGCACAGAGCACTAGTTGATGGAAATACACTTAATCACATTTTTCTTTCACAGACCTTTTGAAAATCCCTTAAAAAATATTTTACATTTCTATGGAAAAATTCAAGATTTTATCCTTTTCATCCTGTGCTCAGCTCATATTCACACTGTTTAGGTGCCTTTTTTCCCTCCTTTTCTGTGTCTCTGACCACTGGCCTGTCTGTCTGTCCACATATTGTTTAGATTAACTGGGCCTCTTTATTTCCCTCTTCTAAAAATCCCCCTCCTTCTTCTTGTTTTAAAAGGCAAGCTTATGTGTAGCCTGAATGGTTATGTGTATGTGTGCTAAGAGGGTCAGATGTTTATTTGACTGTTGGCAGGAGGTCTCCTTCAGCATTTTCGCAGAACTATGGCTATCTGTGTTTTAAACTTGGCAGCGTGCTTGGATGAATTAGTGCTGAGGGGGGCCTGTGACGCCAAGCCTGCTCCTCGCTCCGTTTACCACACAGACTTCCATCAAAATTAGTTTTTCCCCAGTGGCAACAAATGAAGGGAACAAAATTGCTTGAATACAGATTCCACATGCTGTAGTTCTTATATTTTGCTTATGCTCTTATACAATTTATTTGATGTGTGTTTCACTACTTAAACAAATATCATACTACTACTAATTTTGAACATGATTTTTTGAAAGTATTTTGACTGGCACAGAAAACTTAAGTATACTTTTATTTAAATGGGACTCTACAAAGTGTTTCCTTTACTGCTGGCTCTACGCAGTTACATTTCTGATTCACATTTACACCTGCAGAATAAGGGAGAGAGTGTGGGAGAGATCAGTTCTAACTGGACTAGACTGGTTCGCAGTATTTCTGACATAACCAAACATGGGCTTACAAGCCACACTGAGCAGGGAAAAGGGTCTGTGTTGTACACTGTCTCCTACAGCCACATAGGACTGGAAGGCTTAGCCGCTGCTAAGTCACATGCTCTGATTTTTCTTAAACTGTCTTGAGAGATTGTTAATTGTTGTGTGTGTGTGTGTGTGTGTGTGTCTCCAAATTCCAGATAATACAACAGGAGAGGGGAATGAAAAAAAGGAAAGCACAGAAGTTACACCTGAGCTGGCTGAAACCATTCACGACTCTGCAGAGTAAGAACGATTACACTAGTTAAGTTAGACTACAGGTCACTTTACTTCTATAACTCCAAAAAACAAGTCTACTCTGCTAAATTTGTATCCATACCCTTGCTTCAGACCGGAGTCTGCAGAACCACAACAGCCTGCAACTCAGGAGGACTCTTCAACGCCATCCCCCTCATCTGGCTCACATGAGGACAGACAAATTGTCACTTTGGTAGAGGAGGAGGAGGAAGATGACGAGCCCAGACAGTCTACTGTTACTCTGATGGAGGAGGACGGAGAGGAGGAGGAAGACAAGACAGAGGAGGGGACGAGGAGGGAGGCAGACAGGAACCAGTGGGAGAGTCAGACGTACTGCCCCTTCTCATCCCTGTCTCTGTCCTGCATGGCCACCCTACCGGAGCTGCTCCATCGATGGTGCTCTGCCCGTTTGGCCAAAGAGAGACTCCGCAGCCTTAGGCGGAAACAGTTAAGTTCTCAAACACATACTGATGCAAGCACCCCTGTCCTCACGCACACACCACCACAGATTCCCGGCCCGGTCCCCACACCAGTACAAGAAGCCCTTCCTCTCACAGAAACACCTCTAGAGCCCGAGGTGACTTTAGGGGGACAGAATGAGGGCAAACCTCCGAGTGAGGTGCACACTGCTCAGACTCCTCTCACTCAAACACCTGATGCGCACACTCCAGAGCTCAGCATCCTTCTAGAGCCAAGTCGAACCTCCACCATCCCCCCTCACAGTTTCTCAGATATCCACAGTTCTGTGACACGACCAACGCCCACCAATGAGGAAAAACTGCTGCCTCCCTTTAAAGACGCAGACCCTGTCCCCACTCCCCCCCTCCAAGCTATCTCTATCCCGGAGACGCAGCAGGCCAGCAGTGCCACCCCCACCCTTACTATCAACACTCCCCCAAAGCCTGTGTCATCTGAGACAGCACCTGTGGTTTCTCTTGTCAAAGAGCAGCCTGTTCAGCCTCTTCCCACTGCATCAAGGCCTGAGGACCTTATCCCCCCTCCCACAGAACTGCCAACAGCTCCCCCACTCAGTGACACTCACACAGACAGTGTGAAGTTAGGTGCAGACAGTGGGGACTCACAGATCCACGGGGAGCCGGTGGACTCTCTCACTCAGACTGGAGAACCCCAGCGGGCAGAGGACACGGTGGACGAGGACCTGCTGAGCACTAATGGGAATGGAAACGTCCCCCGGACAGCTACTGACTTCTATGCAGAGCTGCAGAATGGGGGAGATTATAATGGTGGGGCGGTGAATGGGAACGGCGTGTTGTTGAACGGTGGAGCGGTGCACGGCTCCAGCCAGAAGGAGAGTGTGTTCATGAGGCTTAACAACAGGATTAAAGCACTGGAGATGAACATGAGCCTGTCCAGCCGATACCTGGAGGAGCTCAGCCAGAGGTAAAACAATGGATACTGAGAAGTAGTCGTAGTAAGCAATGATTTATTCCAAAGGTTTTCATTTCTGTATTTGCCTTGTTCAGATATCGTAAGCAGATGGAAGAGATGCAGAGAGCCTTCAATAAGACCATCATCAAACTGCAGAACACCTCCCGCATCGCTGAGGAGCAGGTCAGTTCACATTAACTAAATCAGACCAAAAGAAGCAAACTCATAAACGGTAAGTATTTGAGTATTTGATGGTAATAACTGTATATCAAATGTATATTTTCAGGATCAGAAGCAGACAGATTCCATACAGGTTCTGCAGAGCCAGCTGGAGAACATCACTAAACTGATGTTAAATCTCACCACTACAGTCAGTCAGCTGCAGAGAGAGGTAACATACCTGCTGATGTAGATAACCTTTCATTACAAGTTCACAAGGGTTTTTTGTCAGCAAGTGGAGAAATGAAGCCTGTTTATCACATTTGTGTTGTGGAGAATAATGGATGGAGCTGAATGTAGTAACACCACAGCAGTTGCTAGGACATATTATGTATTATTACTCAGACTTTTCTCTGTCTCTGTTGATTTTCTTTACGGGTTTGAGCTCTGCACATTCAAACACAAACCCAAGTCAGAAAGTAGTTTGCTTTTGTCCTGGCAATGCTTAATACACTTTTGAAGTCTTACTGCCGTTGAACAGACTCTATAGAAAGAAGAAATAATAGCTGAAAGTTTGAACAATTTTCACTGATCATAGAAAATGTGTCTTGTATTTTAATAACTGAAGTGACTCCAGAAAGCTTTTGGATAAAGGGACATGACAAAATAAAAAGTTTGTTTAGCAGTAGTTTCATTTTCAGTCTGGGCTGTGTATAGATCAAAGGTGAATGGCAATTTTTAACTAGTCTTACATGTGGACCAAGCAAACATGACTTACAGTAATCCCAAATATTCTGGCTGTTCATTCCCAGAAGTATTTTTGAAGTGTTTTTTTTTTTTTTGGCATGTTTAGTGGCTGGCTACAAAGGAAAAAGTCGTTCTGACCTTCACTGAAAGCAAATAGTAGCAACTTGTTTTGCTGGGAAATTGTCCACTTTCACTTAAGCACATAAGGACTTGACACACAGGTTTCTGAAAAATAAAAACACTGGGCAGTGATTTTTTTTTCTTTGTATTAAATTTACACACAATTCCCCCCAAATGTCTCATGACGTTTAAAACCAATGGAGAATGGATTTGGATTTAATTTGTGGTTAGGTTTTACTGAAATTTGCATTGCAGATATTTTGCAGACACTTGTGATGGCAAAGTAGAAAGAGTGCTGTCATAAAATGATAAGTGATCATTTGTATAAGCCTTTATAAAAATAGTTGCTTCACAGGTAATAACTGAACAGTGTGTGTGTACACAGATTGTAGCTGAGCTCTTTCCACTCACAGTTTGGGACACAACTTGCTACTAAATTGATTTGTAATATATAATGCTTTAATATATTTGCACAATATTGTGTTGTTGTAAATGTATATGATTGTCAGACTTTACATGTTGGCTGTTTTTTTTGTCCTGCAGGTATCTGATCGTCAGAGCTACCTTGTGGTCTCTCTGGTTCTGTGTCTGTCTCTGGGCTTCCTGCTGTGTCTTCAGTGCTGCTGCGGCTCCTCTCCCAGCCCCAGCACCACCGCTATTGTCGCCCTCCCCAAGAGCAACAACTACCCCAGCCCCAAGAGGTTTGTCAGGCTTACTTTCGATTCACTACATTGTGAGACTAGACCGTTGTTCTGTCATTTTCAAATCTGTCATTATGATTCCCTACACACAGTTTATTCTTCTTCTTTTGAATAGAACAAATTGATCACGTCCATATTTAGCTTGCCTGATGCTGTCACTCCTGTCCTGCCACTAACTGTAGGAAAATGATAATGCTTCCACCGGCGTGGAGGCATAAAACAACACTTAATAAATGTCACTATTGTTTTTCCCTGTCAGATGCTTCTCCTCTTATGACGATATGAGGCTAAAGCGCAGAGTTACCTGTCCGCTGGTTCGCTCCAAGTCGTTCCATCTGTCCTCTACAGAAGGTAAGAGCCTCCTAAATACAAACACGCACACACACACACACAAGTACAAACACTATACACAACACTTTCTTAAAACTTTCCTTCTCTATTTTCTGTCTATTGTGTTTCTCCTTCTGCCTTGGTGTCACAAAAACAAAAGTAACATCAAGATGTGAAACGAGTCATAGCTCACTGCAAAGATCATCTTATTGCTGCTGTAGTCTTTTTTTCAAGCTACCTGTGACAGACTGTTGCAGCTCTTGGTGCGTAACTGTCCACATCCAAGCACTACCCGATCTGTCTTCACTCTTTCCACCTCTCATTCAATCTATCTATCTTCACTGCTTCCTTTCACACATGTTGCATGACTTTATCTTTGATGTTGCAAATGCAATTAGGCAACACAAGCCTACACGAAAAGGCTGTTAAGAGAATAAAGACTCATGATACCTAAAACTCCCCTGCTGTTCATTATCCCTCAGGTGTGTGTGTGTGTGTGTGTGTGAGTTTGCCCTTGAGGCTGAGAGGACTGTCATTGCCAGCTTGTGTCCACATGCAGGCTTTAAAGAGTGTACGAATAGAGCACGATGCTTTGCTGGCTCATGGTCGACATTTGCAAGTAGTAACAAATAACAAAACAACAAATGCTGTTCTGTGATTTTACCTTAATGTTATTGTAATTAAATTGTTTGTACTGTCTTCTGTTCAGATATTGAGGCCACCTAGATGCAGATTTATGTTTCATTAAAACTACTTGCAAGGTCACTTCATGCTTGTTACACATATGTACTCCTGTTTCCCATTCCATCATTAACCTGGCCCCTCTCTCCCCTCCCCAGTAGGTCCAGATGACTTGTACATTGTAGAACCTCTAAGGTTTTCTCCAGAGAAAAAGGTACAGTGTCTGTTCTGACTGCTGCTGTTGGCTGTGACGGCCGCTTTACTTTAAGTCCTGTGTGTTTTCTAGTGTCAGTCAGTCTGTACAATAAGTGTGATGAGGAGCTGAGGAGAGTTCAACACGCTTCACATGCCTGATACGTCTGTTAACCACTTCTTTGTGGACACTGTGGACTTATTATGTCACTTTAGTGACGAATGTGAGCTTCAACTTGAGTCTGTGCAAATTTAAAAGTGTCACAAGCCTGTTATTCAGCGAATTTTTTTAATGTTAATGACGCACTTTATTTGGTGAGGTGAATCAAGCGTGACATACTGTGGTTTTACATCACAGTGCTGAACTAGGCTCAGCTTTTATTACTTGAAGATAAGTTATAGTTCCAGTAATATGTGTTTCTTTTAATCCCTTGATTCCATCATTCCCACCCTGCCCGGACTCATTTGTGTGAACTCAGCGTTGAACAAAAAAGTGGTTAATATGGCTTTACAGTATTAAATGCATCTTGGACTTCTTTAAATGTTCTGTTAATTATTTTCTTCTTCTCTCTTTTGTTTTTTTCTGTAGAAAAAGCGCTGCAAGACAAAGTCGTTGGACAAATTTGAGACTCTAAAGGCATCTGATCCCTCTGCTCCGCTCACAAATGGGGATCCCAAGTTCAACGGCTTCCACCCATGCCTACCTGCACCACCCACAGCCCTTCCCCTTCCGCCTCCACCTCTTCCTCCTCCCCTGCCACAACCTCCCCCTCCCTCCATAGAGGATGTGTCATCATTGCCCACTTGTAACACCAAGGAGTTGCTCTCAGAGACCAGCAGCTGCAGCTCATCCACTCACTCTGAAGAGTCCTTCACAAGCCGCCTCCCCCCCCCCTCTCCCATCTTCCCATCAGCTGGCCTGTGCAATGGCCACAGCCTGAATTTCACCCTTCAACAGCCTCCCACCAAGTCCCGTCAGGAGAAGCGGACCATGAAGCGACGGAGGTCGCGGCAGACAGAGCTGCAGTTCCCCCACGTCCCGGGAGGAAGTGTTGGTTCTCTGCCCAGCCTGCAGCAGCTTATGAAGGGAAACAAAGACATTAGTGTCGGGACCATTGGGGTGACAGCTGTCACTGGACATGTCTGAAACTTTCTATTCACAACAATACACACACTATATGGTAGCAGACTCATGAGGAGATGAGGGCTTACTGCATCCCAAAGAACCACATTTCCCGTGAGCAACCAGGCGCACCGTGGAACTGAAGCGGCTATGGCAGCAGTAGCTTAACATCATCCAGTCCTTATCCACTCCTGTCAAAGACCTGTTTACGGTTATGTGCCTTTATAGCTGTTCTATGGTTAAAAACCTGAAATTTAAAAAACTGTCGATGAGAGAGATGCTGTGGTGGGGAGAGAAAAATTAATGCAAGTCAGATTTATTAAATTGAAGATGTTTTTTTTTGTACTGGAAAAGCACATTGTCCCATGACAGTTGAGCACCACTGAGCTTTTTTTCCACCCACTCTGAGCACTCTGAGCACAGTGAGGAGAGATGCTGAAGTGTGCGTACGGGGCCATCAACAGTGTTGCTCTTCTGGGATGAAATGTGTCATTATGAGACTAATTCAGAGCATGACAAACTGCTGCTCTTATCTTTATTTCCTTCTGTCTTTCCTTGCTACCATTTTTCATTGTTCGTTCTTAGTATTGCATCCTAACATGACTGCAGGTGTTTGTATGGGACCAGAGTGTTGAACTTTCATGTAAACCAGACTCACTTTCTGTCTTCGCCCTCTGTCTCTGTCAGTCTGTTCCAAACCAACCGTCAGAGCTGAATGAAGAAAATGTTGTGTGTCTGAATGTGTTAGTCCTCCCAGTTTAGTGTCCTCTTTGACCTGGTATTACAGTTACAATATCAGCAGTCTTTAGATCCTAAATGTGCACAATGAATTGTTTGCTCTACTTAGTTATTTTGGGCTGTGCCCACAACATGTTGCGTACACATCTCATGACTGTGAAGGTAGAAAGATTTCAAACATGACTGAGACAGGCTGTATTTATTCTTTTTCTGACTTATTTTATTATTTCTTTCACTGATAACTGAGTCATGGGTCCCTCTTATCACTGCTGGTGTGATTAATTCCCACAACTGGCATGGGGGAACAGGTTTCCTGTTGAGGGTGCAATGTACTGTACGAGCACATTGGGTAGCAAAGCTGAATGTTTACATTTCCATCTCACACACACACACTCACACATCCTACTGGGACCCTGCAGTCGAGTCTGACAGACCAGTTTTATTTATCTATTTATTTATTTAAATGACTACAAATTTTTCTAACATAGGCACTGGCTTGCCAGCCTCACAGTCCTGCAGTGTCACAGAGATTTGTCCATGCAAGTATGTTTCCTAGAAATGTTACAGTGAACTACACTCAACAGTACTGACACACATAGTCACAGTGTATGGCTCAACCACATCGTTTAAAAAAAAAAAAAAATGTTATTCTCAGCCTTGATATTATACGAACACATAATTCTGTTTGCTTCAGCCCAAAATGTGAGACAAGTCTGAAAACAGTCACAGGTCCTGCAGCAGTCTATGTATCAGACTAATTTAGTATTGACATGTTTGTTAGGAACATCACACTGCTGCTTTTATATATGTTAGGAGCTGCTGGGTGGTTGGAAGTCGTGGAAAGGGCTAAAGTTGAGTGTTTGTTATTGTCCTGTCCTCTGTGTGTTTGTTTCAGCATCTTTATTTGTTTATGATTGTTTCATGACTGTCCTACAGTAACATTCATTTGAAACACTGTGGGGAGTTCAGGTGTGAAAAGGGTACTCAGTTTTGTTTGTTTTTAAATAATCTAACAGGTGTTCCTTTATGTATGCACTTTCTGATCGGCTCTGTGTGGTTGTACCTTCGACAGACAGACATTTTTCTTCTAATTAGAGCGTCATTACCTCTTCAGACCAGCCTCTGCAGCGCTCTTTCCTTTTTCCAAAAGGGTCACCTCTGACCCCCACCCCCCCCTTTGCACAACTTTCTCTATGACTGAGTAGAAACATTTTAACATCCTGCTTTTATTAATCACTCTAACATGTTCGCATCAGAAGCTTCCTTTCTCTACGTACGCGCATGTATTTTCCTGAAAAGCTTATCTTCGCTCTCATTGTACACCTGCTTAGTCGTTTTATTTCACTTTCGTCATTGCTCTTTGACTTTGTGTGTGCTCCCCACCTTGAATGATAGACGTGTTTTGAGGAGAGAACGATGTGAATTGTTGAATAAAGGGAACACAGCAAAGATGGAGATGATTTAGAACACTATTGATGTGATTCTGTATGTTCCACAAGCCGAGAGTTGTTTAATCCTTTTTGAATGTGTATGATTTTATGTATGTGTGTGTAACCCGTATGTATGTGAGATTTTTTTGTTGTTCTTGTCCATGTGTCGTGAGAAAGACTACTTTGACTCTACTTATCCCCATACCACAGTGAATAGGGAGAAAGCTCAGGAGGAGGAGCTCAGTGTGCACTTTGTATGACTCTTTATGCCTTTTCATTTTTCTACCCTGTATGTTAAGTGCTATCTTTTCTTTCTTTCTTTCTCTCTCCCTCCCTCTGTGAGTTGCACAGTATTTTTGAGCAGGAGTGAGTTACTACACAAACTGTAGTGCCATTAGAAACTGTGAATTTCTAAATAAAAATCTTTTTTTGTCGTGTCTCGTGTTAACTGTTCTGTTTCATATGCAGTTTTAGTGTGAATGGATGCTCACTGTGAAACGATCAGGAAAAGAAACAAAGGCGGACGAAACAGTAGAAGTATGTATGTAGGAAGAACATACAACTAACCAAAGAAGCTAAACATTCAAGATCTCTGGTATTTACTAGTAGAAGATGATAATGTATGTGTAAGCACACTGGCTGTTACATAATTTAGAAGTATATGCACCAAATGCTCTTATTACCAGAATTGAATCTGGGTATTTGAAGAAAATGCCATCAGATTTATAGACTGGAATTGTATCAGATATACAGTATATTCTGAGGTCAGACTAGTAAATATTTAATCAACTAGGGCCAGCAGTCCTGAAATTGATATTATTCTGTTTCTTAATAGCCAATGTGTACAATATGAAACTGGGAAGACTCAAATCACCACAACACAGTTCAGTATGACCAAACAGGTTTTGGTAAGTTAAAGCTCCTGTTCCTGGTATGAAGTAAAAACCAGGGGGCAGTTTGGGTCTCCATCATTTATTACACTATGTTTAAAATGTCTAGCAACTGATAAAGGTGAAAAAATGATATCCTCTGTTATCCTCTGCTACCAAGATGTGACATTTTAATTATAGCTGAACAACAACTATCATATCTTTCACAATGATTGCTTGGTCACAGCTGCATGAAAGATCTCATTGTGTTAGTGCTTACCCAGGAACCACAGTGCAGCTGTATGATGGAGGAAAAAAGTAACACAAATATAACTCTTTACTCAGTATCAAATGTACCTCAGAACTGTACTTAAGGGCAGTATTTGAGTAAATGTGTTCATTACCACCTCTGTACAGTACACTAGGAATGATTGAATCAGAAGGAGGCAGGAAGGCCGCATCAACATTGGTGAAAGTCGTACATCCGGCCGCAGGGTGGCGCTGTGAGCACGGCTGTACACTGTTTCCCCCCGTTCATCTCGCTCATCTCTCTAGTGTTTACGTTTATCCGACAACATGGAGGACGAGGTGAATGTTGACATCGAGGGAGACGAGTTTGAAAGCAGTAAAAAGTAAGAATCCGAGCGTATTCTGGTGAATTAACATTTCCGCTGCGTGCTGCGGTCCGCGCAGGTTAACCCAGAGCAGCTTGTTGTTTTCAGACCCGCGGTGCGGGCTAACAGCTGGAGCGGTCCTCTTTTCTTGTGTTAATGACAGCCTCTTTTATTTCTGCTGCAGTGAGCTGGACGGAGCAGCTTTAGTCCAGGAGCAGCTCATACAGTCTGCGTGGAAAAGCAGCGCAGGGATACTGGTATGAGTGAATGAAGCTCAGGCTTTTCACCTGGCTCCACTGTGGCTGTGACTGCTTGTGTTGTGACACTGTCTCTGTCTTGTGTTGTGCAGCCGTGGGAGCTGGACAGCTCCATCAGCCCGGAGAACAGAGAGGTGATAGAGAAGATGCTGCTGGAGGAACAGTATCCTTTCACTCATAACAGTGGATCACACAAGTGGACATTACATTCATAATTTCTGCAGTCTTTTGTAGCTTTACTGCATATTGTAGTCCTGAATGGCTACAGACTGATGTAGACATAATTTTTTCTCATTAAAAAAAGCTTTTTCATTTCACTTATACACTGTACCCTGCAGGAATACTACACATATCTCTGCACTTGTCAGTGAAGTTAAAGCTTAAAACTTAGTTAAACTTGTTTATGATTCAGTAGTAGTTTGTCCTGCAGTGATCAGACCCTTTCTATGCTGTGTGGTGCGTGATGAATTCAATGAATCAAACCAAACGTATGATTACAAAACATTGTTGAACGATATATTATTCATTACGCTTTCTTAAGATGTTGGAATGATCTGGTTTAACAATTTCTCATATCTACTGTACTCCAGACTGAACTATATTCACGATCTGTCTGGATCATATAAACAGACTAAGGCTGCACCTAACCATTATTTTAATAATGAATTCATCTGCAGATCATTTTGTCAATTAATCCGTGAAACTTCAGAAGACAGTGAAAATGATCATCACAGTACCCACTGTGACATTCAAATACTTTTCTCTAATGGTCTAAAATCAAATAATCTTCAGTTTACAGCAATATTAAGAAAGAAAAAGATAAAGTTAAAAGTATTAAGCAAAATAATCGTTGAAGTTCAACAGACTATGGCTCAGATACATAGTTTAAATATATGTAATAAGTATTACAGTTTATTAGAGCTGTCATAATGAAATCAGTGAGTCCTAAACTGCTCTTATAGATACTATCTGACAGGTAACGCCATCCCCAATCATATTTGGGAAAGTGATGCTAACAACAAGCCCAAAGTGAGGAAGTGAGTCAGTTCTTTCTTCCATTCTGCAGCATTCACATGAGCACAGTGCACCCATTCCTCATGTTGTTGGCATTCATGTCACAAATCTGTCTGTTGGACTTTCAGGTCTCCAACCAAGACATCAGTCTCGGGTTCATCTTTTCGCTGGTCCAAACAAGAGAAAGAGCTGTTTGAGGAAGGACTGGTGAGCCTGTCAACATGCTATTGCTGCTTGGATATGCAGGCTTATACCATCTGTTGTATGTGACACTTCGTGAGTGTGTTGTCTAAATGTCTTAGGTGTGTTTTTCTGCAGGCTCAGTTTGGTCGAAGGTGGACTAAGATTGCCAAGTTGGTGGGCAGCCGTACTGTTCTCCAGGTCAAGAGCTACGCCAGACAGTATTTCAAACACAAGGTGAGACTTTACTTTCTACCTGCTGCAGCCTAAGTAGCACTCAGGTCTCCAGGCAGGCGTCAACTTGCAAATGTAAAATATGCTGTCTTCACAAGTGTTTTTCAACGTACTTAAACTCATGTTTTCCAGTTACTCTTTCACAACCAGAACACATTCCATGGGAAGACTTGAGAAATCACAGTGAGGAATAAACAAACTCTTTCACCATCTGTACATTTTTTTCAGGCTAAATCAGAACCCAAAGCTGCAGCTCCCTCAGCAGGTCCTGTGCCACAACCTCCTCAGACCACTTCCAGTCTTGTTAATACTGTAACCAATACTGTCCGTATAGAGAAGCTTTCTGATGATGAGGATGAAGATGTAGACATCACAGATGATCTGAGTGATGATGGAGAAGCTGACAGCAAACCACAGGCTGTGGTGAAAACTGAGCTCTGTGAGGCAGAGCAGATAACAGGCACTGAAATCCAGACAGACAGCCCCACAGATGAGCAGAAAGAAGGAGGTCAGAATGAGGGAAAGGACCATGACACACCTGCACAACATCCTCACTCCTTATCATCACTGCCCTGCTCAGAGGATTGTGGTGTACCTGGACTAGATAAGAAAAGTGACCAGACAGAAGCAGAAGCAAACCTTCAGGCAGGAGCATGGACGGACCCAAAGGAAATGACTGGTGCTAATGAGGGCCTGTGTTCCCAGTCTGAGAGCTCAGCAGAGACTGGTCAACTGGAAGAGGCCTGTAGCCATGGCGCAGGTACATGTCACACACTTTATGTAACAATAATGCTTCTTTTCTTTTGTGAATCTCCACTATTTTTATATTTATCTCCCAGATTCTGCTGATAAACTTGAGCAGAGTGTGACTGATAGACGAGAACAAGACCAGGAGGAAGAAGAGGAGGAACTTAAGATACCCGAGCAGGAAATCAAGATGGACATGGAGGTCATCACTGAGGAGGAGAAACAGGCTATCCCAGAGTTCTTTGAGGGACGACCATCCAAGACCCCTGAAAGATATCTGAAGATCAGAAACTACATCCTGGATCAGTGGTAACATTTATTTGGTTAACAGTGAATGACTCTGCTTGCAAATCTACATTTACTGTTCGGTGAGCTGGGGGATTATTTTTGTTCTTGTTTGACAGGCTGAAGAGCAAACCCAAGTACCTGAACAAGACCTCAGTTCGCCCTGGCCTGAAGAACTGTGGAGATGTCAACTGCATTGGCAGAATACACATGTACCTCGAACTGATTGGAGCCATTAACTTCAACTGTGGTGACTTTACTGAGCCGATGGCAGCAAGTTATTCCATTCTCTTTTAAAAAGCTTGCCTGCCTTTTCATTGATCTTTTCCCTTACAGAGCAAGCAGTGTATAATCGCCCTAAGGTGGTGGACCGCTCCAAGCAAAAGGAAGGCAAAGACGTGCTTGAGGCTTATCAGCTCGCCCAGAGACTGCAGAGCATGGTAGGTCCTCATAAACTCAGACACCTGATCCCCAAAGCGTGTGAACTGTGAATTTTAAGGACCTTGAACTAACAAACATCTGATTGGTTGTAGCGGACCAGGAAGCGCCGTGTGAGGGACACATTGGGAAATTGGCGTGACGCTAAAGATTTGGAAGGACAGACATACGAGGTCTGGACACATACGCACACCCACACAGACACACACATGTTGTCATCCACATCAGTAGATTCGCTGATTCCTATGTCGTCGATGTTTCCATCAGCATTTTACTGCAGAAGAACTCGCTCTGCGGAGAGAGGAGATGAAGAAGCAGCCTAAACCGTGCAAGATGTCCAGATACAGAGGGTGAGCATGACGAACCGATGCAACATGTAGTGAATTCCCCACGGCCTGTATTTATACATACAGAAGTGCTTATGATCTCCTCCACTAGGTCTTTTGATCCCTTCCAGCTGATTCCCTGCAGGTGTTTTGGGGAGGATGTACAGGTCAGTGGCATCCATTCCATCATTCAGTGAGCAGTAATGTAATCCATCAACCTCCTTAACCTTCATAACTTTAAATGTTAAAATATGAGTCATTTTGTCATGAGTCATTTTAAGTAAGACTATTTGAAGGAACATCACGGTGCCATATCTTAACATGACCTCTTTGTATGAAGTCATGTGCATTCACTGATCCCACTTGTATGTACATTAACCATCATAGAACACACTATAAATTAATTGTTCTCACCTATAGCCATCATTTGAATAAAGTTTATCTTTTCTGTTTTCTTTAGGAGCCGTTCCAGGTTATTGTTTGTGCAGAGACTCTTCTCATCTTGGACATGGTATGCTATACACACAAGTACACATATTGAATTATTATTATTCTCCAGAAATAGTTGGTTGGCTGTGTCTTTTTAAATTGCTTTATTACTTACTTGTTTATTTTCTCTTTGTTTGCGTGGGTAAAATCTTCCTTGTGTTGGATGTAATTATACTGTACTGTATATATTGTCTATTATTGTATTGTTTCTTCAGTGTACTGTGTACATCATGAGTTAATTAGCTTGGCTTTTGTCTGTTTTTTGTGTTGCCTGCTTGAATGCTCTCTTCCTAAAACTTCCTCAGCATGCCCATGTGTCACGGGGTGAAGTTATCGGCCTGCTGGGTGGAACTTTCAATGAGGCAGAGAAAGTACTGAAGGTAAGAAAATACAGAAAGCAACAATCTGCAACATGAGAATTTTATTTGCTATGTATTTTGATATTTGTATTTAGATACAAATCATTCTGTATGTTTGCAGATCTGTGCAGCAGAGCCGTGTAACAGTGTAAGTACAGGTATGCAGTGTGAGATGGACCCGGTCTCTCAGACGCAGGCGTGTGATGTGCTGGCGTCCCTGGGCTTCAGTGTGGTGGGCTGGTACCACTCGCATCCCTCTTTCCACCCGAACCCTTCAGTGCGGGACATAAACACACAGGATCAGTTCCAGGTAAAAAGGAACAACAAGCTCACACAGGATTTGCTTCATGTGAACATATGATCTGATTCTCTGTGTCTGTTCCAGAGCTATTTCTCACGTGGCGGAGCCCCCTTTATTGGGATGATTGTAAGCCCATATGACCCAGCCAATCCCTCCCCCCACTCCCAAACCACCTGCTTGTTGGTGAAAGAGAGTCAGGAGCCTTCAGGTCCCCAGAGTGTGTATAACTCTCATACTTAAACACACACACACACACACACACACACACACACACAATAAGACATTAAGAGAAGCTTTGAAATCAAACTGATATTGTACGTCAGTAATTTCTGTACTAGGGCTTCACAATTCGGGAAAAAAGTCATGCGATTGCGATATGATAAAGGGCACTCGATTGCAAAATTACAGTAAACATATAGTTAATATTCATATTATCATGTCAAAACTAAGACAGATGTGTTGTTTAGACACCATCTCTAACAAAAGGTTTTTGCTTATAATTGACTCTAAATGAAATGGACCCCTCCCTCTCCTGTTAGCCTAAAAAAACTGTTGTATTAAATATTTTCCTCGTCAACATAGTGCACAGTTAAACTATTGTATGGTTCAGTCGTCCTGCTTGACCACAGGTCTGTAATAGTTGAACAGAACATCACCGTAGTCATAAAACCTCGCCACGACATTTGTTGTTGTAGTTATGGAGTCAGTGGCTTCTTTCTATCTCTGTGTAGACTTGTGTGACCCACATACATGTGTTATAGTGTTTAGCTTTATTCGGCTTGCAAGTTGTAATTTTTTTAGCTACCAGTTCACTGTCACCCAACTCGACATCCATGCCCACCCATGTGCTCACCTGGGCCGCTGTTGTTGTGGTCTGTGCTGCGCGCTGGAAAGTTATGTGACCAAACACGTCACACGTACAACTGACTACAGTGAGACTGAGCAGCCAGTCTCACGTTAGTCAGCTGGTAAACTTCGAGTGAATGAGAGATAATAGATTGTCGCTTCAGTCTATGTACTCATAACATAAATCTCAGCATGTAATCGCACAGGCTGATTGCGATTGTGTTTCGATTAATTGTGCAGCCTTAAACAATACACAGAACCACAGTTTATTCCCCAGCTCAGTGTCTCTCTCTGGTCCTCTGCAGAGCTGCCCTACAGATTTGACTTCTTGTCATCACAAGACATTCCAGACTGGGAGCAGACGATGAGGAGAGCTCAGTGGATCATCCATAAATACTCAGAAACACCCGGGTGAGTAAGACTGTGTTCATTTGGTGTCCTTTCAGACACATAGTCTAATGCTGTTCTCATCTTTTTGTCATATTGAACTTTTTTTTTGAGAGTCTAAAGTTATGTCCCACTGTGGTCGGTCAGGAGTGTGCAGATGAACAGATATTTCCGTAAAGACTCTCATCTCACCTGTCTGGAGAAGGTCAGTCTAGCCTGCCAGCGCTACAAATTTGTACATCCAAATAACTGATTTACTTCTGCTCTAACTATCTCATTGTCTCTGCCTCATTTGACGTAATTTGCTCCCTCCAGATGCTGTCATCTCTAGCCAGGTACCTGGAGCCCCTGCCAGATGATGAGGGAGACTCCTTTCTCACCCAGATCCAGGCTCTTTTCCACTCAGACTTTATTGCGAAGCAGCAACAGGAAGAAGGAGAATCTTTAAGTACCTCATCCAGACCACTGGACACAGGTGACCTTCCTTTTGATGAGCTGATGAGCGAGGAGAGACCCCAGAATGGAGACTCTGATCAGGATTCTGGCAGAACGTCAGACGGCAGTGCACAGCCCACCACACAGACCAAAACCTCAGAGACACACGGCAACGCAGTGTTACATCTAGGCTCAGTGTTATCGCCTGAACATGACTATTTACAGTGATGGACTGTTTATCTGTATTTCTACACTACTGTGCTACTATTATTTATCTCAGTAGTGTTATAAACATTTATGTAAATATTATGAGGCTCTGTGTCAGTATTACAAACTCATTTGTAATCTCATTTAATTTGTAATTCGTTTTTTGTTAAAATCAGATTGTATTAGCATAGTTCAAATCAAAGGCCAATGATTGATGTGTGCTTGTGTGAGTGAGACAGTGTGTGTGATGTGAAGCTTGCTTTTAAACGAGAATAAAATAAAACTTATTTTCATACTATGTGGTGTTTTATCTTATTTTTGTAACAGTTAAATAAACATTCCCGTCATCCCACTGCAAGATGATGTTATTTAAAATACACTGTCACTAATAGAAGTCATTACTTTGTTTATTTCATATAAGGCAATGTCGAAAAGTAATCTAGTAAATTTTTTTGGAGTTTCTTCACAATCAGCTTCATGTAACGTAAAAAAAATCCTACTGCGTAAACTTAACTGTGTAGCCGGAACCTTTCGTCGGCAGTTGTTTCTGGGGGGAAGCAATTTGGAAGCAGCAGCTCCGTTCATGTCATTGACGTTTCGCGCCGCATTAAAACTAACATTAAATGTTGAGTTCAGCGCGTTATTTCGTTTGAGACAGACACAAACATTTCAGACTACTTCTCCTGGATCGTGGTGACCAAACTCACTTTTAGCCTCGAGGCTGACAGCGCAGTTATGAGTCCTGTGTGCTGTCAAAAGTAAAAGTTCATTTGTGTTTAAAGGAATGAGGATGATCATCCCTCTCAGATAGCAGGAAGTCGTGTTGGCGGCGTGTGTAGTGACAAAAGACCCAACAAGGACAATGGTTCTACTTTGTGTTAATCTTTTACGGAGTCGCTTATGTTGCCTTTCTGTACACCTGACACGAAAGGTCCAGGTCCGCCACCAAGCTGGACCTGTTCTGAAGAGGTCACAGTCTGTGTCCTCTCAGATCAGCTGCCACAGAACAACAAACTCTTCACCTGTGTTTTTCTATAGCAACGCAAGAACGGTGCGTTTCCAGATAAGCTCCAAAACCACTTCACCTTTGAACCCTGGTTCTGTCCTGACACAGTGCCGTCACCACTTCCACACCTCAGCCCCTCTGGGGGCCCTGCCGGCTCCTCTTATATGGATGGTGCTGAAACCTCTGCAGAAGCTCGTGGCTATCATACTTGGCAGGTAGGAGACGCACTTGCAGCTGCACAGTTATTATGAACCACATTCTCAACAATCTAACACCAACCATACATACACATTTGCAACGTGTTAAAGTAATTAAGCACAATTTTCTTTAATTATACTTGATATATTATATGTTTTTCAAACAACTCTCACATGCAAAATGGTTTTATCAACCGTTGTATTAACTGTGTTTCAATTAGAACAAATAAATTAATTTACAAGTTGTTGCCATATCTCTATAATTAACTGGTAAAATATAATTAGTGAAGTAAAGTATGTTATTGTCATTTGGTGCACATGAGACACTATAACAACCCCCATCAGTGAGGATTCATTAATTATATAATATTATTATAGTAGATAAAAGACGTGAATTTGGAAAGAAACTTTCAGCCTCCCTGCAACACAGAGAGTTGTTTTGTTTAGTCACTGTTTCAGGCTCACTCGTCTGCCTTAATATTTGACTGTATCCTCTGGGTAGATACACACAATGTCTTGCATCTTCGTGCAGTACATTGTTGTGAACATATTTTAGCATGTTTTGATTCTGCTTTCTTGGCCGGGCCTCCTTCGGAGAAGAGAGTATTGATCTCAGCGGGTCCTGTAGGTTCCTACATTATTAAATGGAACTTTTGTTGCAGATTTTTCTACTTGCCTTTTCTGCTTTTTTTTTTCTTTTTTTTTTTCAAAAGTGTAAATATTCCAGACATGAAAGGAGTTTCAGATTATTCTTTTCTTTTTATTCTAGCACTGTAGGGCAGTGTATGATTTTAAATGTACTGTGTGAGCTACATACACAGACATCACAGACTTCCCGCTATGTACAGGAGTATTAGGAAGTGGTGGGCAGCTCTACCAGACAACCGCCGGCAGCTCATGCGCGAATGGGTCTGGCAGCGCCGTTGGCATTTGGCAGCAGGGACAGGTGTTGCCATGGTGATTATAGCCCTCCTCCTGCTGACTCACCTGGACGAGTCCCCTCTGACAGGACGGACGCGCCTCCTGGTGTTCAGCAGGGATAACTTCATGGAGCTGGCAGCTCTGACTTCAGAGGCGGTGAGAGGAGGCGAGAGAATCATGATGCGTGTTTGTGTGTGTGAGACATAGACACAGAAAATTACACATGATCTTTTTTTTACACACATTTTTGATAAGATTCACTGAGTAGCAGTGAAAATGGTGATGACAACTCAGATGACATTTAGTGACATTACTTAAATGCTTGTGTCTGTGTGTGTGTGTGTTTCAGTACATGGAAGAGTTTGCAGAGCTGCTGGTTCCAGTCACTGACCCTCGTCATAAGGCGGTAGAGCTAGTGGTGCAGCACCTGGCAGCAAGTAACAAGGACATATCCGAAGTGTCTGATGTCACCTGGAGTGTCCATGTGGTGCAAAGTCCCAACATTAATGCCTTTGTCCTACCGGTCAGTAAAGAAATAACATGTTATCATGGTATCACATCCTTAATGTCAAATGGATGGAATTAGCACAATAGATTCTCTTCAGATCTGTTGCTCCTGTAAACTATTTTTGTGACAGAGATTGAACAAAATGGTTTTGTTTTTGTCTTTGATATTACCTTTGGATTTGATATTGAAGTATGAGCAAACCACATATAAATAACTGATACTGAGTATTTACTGTAAAATGTTTAGAATATACAATATTAGGATACATCACCTATGTTATAGATTGAAGTAAATTGTCCATCTTTATTGCAGGAGTTTATTGCAGTTATTGTCTATTTTTTTTCATGCCTGTAAAGGAAATTTGGTATTTTCCTTCCCGCAGAATGGAAAAGTGTTCATGTTCACTGGGATGCTGGACGCTGTGGCGGATATTCACCAGCTCACTATCGTCCTGGGACACGAGATGGCTCATGCAATATTGGCACATTCTGTAAGTAATTAACCCTCTGCAGGACGTTTGTGACCGCATTACTGTTTAATGTAGAAAATACAGAAACCCGTTTAGCCCTGTGAAGAATTAATAGATTTCCTGGTCCTTGGAAGAGCTGCAGTGTACGAAGACCTGTGTACAGGCCCGGGTGAATGTAGGAGAACTTACTGTGCACAAGAACAGTGACAACAATGTTCAAGAAGAAAGTTAGCTTCCTGTAGGTATCTGATTTATACACAGAGAGACCTGACTATTCATCATCAGCCCTCCACTCTGTCTCAGAAGTATAGTATTGGCTGAAGTGGCATCAGTTGCACTGTTGTTGCATCAGCTGGTGATAAAGGCTCACTGACAGTTACCTCCAAAAACTATCTAATCCTGTCTGTGCTATGATGACCAGAGCCCTGTCAACCTAGGGCACTGTCTTGCTTTATTAATTCTCCACAGATGGCTGTTTTTACTCCAGCTATAAAAGCCTATTCTTCTTGTTCTAATGAAGTTGTGGGTATTTCAAGACTTTAAACGTCCTCAGAGAAAATGCTTAAAGGAGATTTTAATTAGATGAAGGGAATGAGCATTGATGGGGCTCAGTATTACCCAGTAGGTGTGCGCTATTGGATTGGCTGTTAAAACCTCTAAATCTGTTACAAAGTAAAAGTTCCACTAAAATAGATGGGAACGATCAATATGTTCCAGCTGCCTCGTTCACCTCCCAAAAACTTTTTACCTCTATTTTTCTCTCTCTATTCCATTTCTCTTCCAAACCTTTCCCTCTTCCATCTTTTTCTCCTTCTTGTCATCCCACATCTCTCCGCTCTCTCCTCCCCAGGCAGAACAGGCCAGTCTGTCTCATGTTGTGGACCTCCTGTCCCTTATTCTGCTGACAGCCATCTGGGCCGTGTGTCCTCGTGACAGCCTGGCAGTGCTGGGACAGTGGGTGCAGAACAAACTTACAGAGGTGTGACACATTCTACATACATTGTATGACAATATTTTAATTTCTACTTTTGTAAATGTTTAACAACAAGGCATAAACACACGTATGTTTCATATGTTATTGAAATGTCTGAATCTGTAAATTAAAGCTTTAGGTATGTAGCAATCTTTGTACAACCTCATACACATTTCCTTCTCTTCTTCAGTTCATGTTCAGTCGTCCCTACAGTAGGAAACTGGAGGCTGAAGCAGACCAGGTCGGATTGCAGTTGGCTGCTAAGGTATCCGTATCTCTAATATGTAAAATCATTAGCGCTGATTTTATATCACTGATTTATATTTGTATTTGTAGTTCAGATTTCACTCTGGTTTTGTTCAGTTTTTAATCTGTTTTGTCCTGTTTTCACTTACTTTGTCTTCACGTTTTTCTCCTGTCTCTAGCCTGTTTTGATGAGGTCGTCTCAACATTATCTTGGGCTTTTAGACTAGAATACAATCTATAACATTTTTAACAGTGTGATAACAGTTATAAAAGTGTGAGGTTTCAAGGAAGTGGACATAATGCAAAATCTTTGGAGTTTTTTCCATACAGTATATTAAAAGTCAGCATTTCTTGGCCTCTGTTGTTTTGACTTGATATTTGATTTTAAATGGTCTCTTGTGGGTTCCCCAGTTTTCTGTAAATCCAAATCTAAATCGCAGTAACACTTAATACTTATACACTCAGAATCATTTGTTCTTTTGGAGCGGTCATGATTAGTTGTCAAGAAATTGTTAAAAATGTGTCTATAGTCAGTATTTGAACAATGCAGAAGTACACTTCTCCAATGTCCCTGTTCTCTTAAGTCCTGTAATCTGTCTGCATAACACTAGGGGGCACTGTTGTCAAACTAAACTGAACTCAGATGACTAGAGAGAAGGAAGCCACATTGTGTCTGTGTTTCTGATTTCATGGGTTGTGTATGCCTCCATCCCAGGCCTGTGCAGATGTGCGAGCAGGTCCCGTGTTCTGGCAGCAAATGGCAATCATAGACCAACTAAATGGAAAGCCCGTTTTACCCGAGTGGTTGTCCACACACCCGTCGCACGAGAACAGATTTACTCAGCTGGACCGCCTCATACCACAGGTACAAACACACACTGTCCTGATTCCCTGCTCATTTCAAATAACAGCATGGATAAAGGTAGCTCTTACCTGCAGCTGTGATTCATCTGTTTGTCTAAAGTAAAAGACTCTTTGATCTCTGTGTGTGAGGAGACAGCCTACACCTGTCTAATGTTAAAAGAAAGAGAATCAGCTTTAGGAGCTGTTGGAAGGAGTCTTAATAGAACTAATGAAGCGTCTGGAGAAATGTATATCCACCTGCAGACATGGGGAGAGGAGGGCTGAGAGGAAGGAGAGACTTGGGGAGGAAAGGAAAAGACGCAGGGTTTTAGGAAGGCAGGGAAAACATTTTGCCACACAGGAGCCTGGATATCTGCTTAACTAAAACTTTCGGAGCCTTTTTGAGGAGTTGAGGACAAGAAGGAAAAGAGCCCCACAGCTCAATACCACACACTCTATACCGAGACAATCAATGGTATCTTAAGGCTAAAAGGAAATCAACAAGCAGTTAAACCTGCTGTTCTTTTCTCTCTCCTCTGTCCACTCACCCCAACCGGTCGAGGCAGATGGCCGCCCACCCTGAGCCTGG
>JAUMHL010000021.1:7198120-7209984 GCA_032362345.1 Sandelia bainsii | reverse complement strand
ACAGTTTTTTTATGGTCATTTCCATGGAAATATTAAGGGTTTTGTGTGATTTCATCAGGGGGGCTAATAATTCTGACTTCAACTGTATGCACCCAAAATGAGGCTAAAACAATCATACAAGTTAATGCTATAACCAGAGGTGACAGAAGTACACACACTCAATACTCAAGTAAAAGTATTAAGTATATACTTTAAAATTAACAACTCCAAAAGTATTCCACTAAGAAACTGATTTCTCAGGGTATTCTGAGTTATTAAAAACAAATGATTTTAAGTACTACTGAATGATGCTGTTGATGTCATGAATGTTCAGTTCTGGTGCAGATTTGTTCCCCACATGCGTCATAAATAATGTTTCTGCAGAAATCTAAAATGATCATTAAGTTTGTGTATGTATATGTTCAATACATGGAGAGAACCACTCCAAAACCTTATTTCTGTGAAATGCATTTGAAAAATCATCCGTTAATTTAATTTATTCTATTCAGAAATCGAGCCACAGTTATTTTGCAGAATGTTATATTACTGAATTATTAATGTGTGAACGTCACTAATGTTGCAGCTGCTTAAGGTAGAGCTGATTTTAACTTCTTTAATTATTGACATCTGGTTAATCGATAATAATACATCAGCATTTATTAGTTGATGATATTTAGTATTAAGAATCAGAATCTGCAAAGTAAGTAGTAACTAAAGTTATTATCTAAATAAATAAATAAAGGTGGTGGAGTCAAAAGTACAATATTTCTGACTGAAATGTAGGTCATTGAAGGTATCATAAAATAAAAATACTGAAGTAAAGTACAGGTACCACAAAACTGTACTTAAGTACTTACAGTACTTTTATTAGTAAATGTACTTATCTTCCACCTATGGTTATCGTTAACTAGTTAACTAGGCTAAACATGCTAGAACTAGTTATCAGTTAATAAGCCAAAACAGGCAGTAAAACATCATCTGTTACAAGTTTAACTTTTCTACAGTTTATTAGGCTTAACAAGCTTCATTAGGCAAAAATGGTAGATCTTACAACTATTAGGCTAAAGTATAATAAAAGTAATGTATTTGTTATATTATAAAATGTTATTTTAATATTTGTAATAATAATATGTAATAATTGTAATAATATAATCTATTATATGATCCATACATTTTTACTTTTAATACCGGGCTGCTGTTTTTTCCTCCTCTCCTCATCTAGAAACAAAAAAAAAAAGAAAAAAAAAGTGACTCTTCGTAGTGGTGGTTACTCAGGGAGAAGGGACTTACTTCAGACATTACAGTATCTGTGTGTGTGTGTGTGCTTGGGAGACTGACTGAGTGTATATGTGCTTACAGCTGCTTACCAGGGATAATATGAGGGATTAAGCCTGGAATAAATTAGAATAATTTCACATTAATCCGTTTGTTTCTGTGATGTTTGTTTTAAATTTGACGTTATAATTCCACCTTAATGCCGGCGGAAACCAGCATAACATCTGAGGAAACCTTAATGCCAGCCACCATATGCTGTTAGCTAAACATGTAGCAAAACAGAGTGGTGCCAAAATCTTAGTGACTGGGAAAGGGTGCATGCTTCTCTTTGGTTTGAGTGTAGCTGAATTCTGTGGGCTGTGCATGTTTAATGATTAACTTTGATATCTGAGACATGGAAATCGTAAAGAAAAACCCACAGAACTCCTGTTAAACCAAGCACCTACTCACATTATGCCTCAAAATCCTACAAATTGACCAAGAAAATGAAATTCCACAGTGTGCTGGAGTGTGTGTGTGTGTGTGTCTGTCCCATTTAAGCATGCATGTAAATGTGTTGAGCAAATTTTTGTTCTCCCACACATCTTCTCATTTCCCTTCCCCTTCAGTCATCCTCTCAGAAAACCCCATCTATCCATGCATCCGTCCATCCTCACTGAGCTTAAGTAGTGCTGTCTGTTCTCTGTCTCGTTGCCATGGTTTCCATTATGCTTCCTGCCTGCTCTGGTTTGAAGGACAAAGTGCTGATGATGTTAGTATAGAGAGAGAGAGAGAGAGAGATGTGTGTATGCCTGCCTGCTATATGTTTTTATTTTGTCACTGTTTTTTTTAATATAATCTCTCTCATAACACACACACACACACATACACAAAGTGGTCTTCGATCTGCATCTCCAGGATTCCAGAGAAGGTTAGAAAGGCAGCTCTACAGCAGCACTCCCCTTGATGTAAGACGTTCAGCTCTAGCAAGCCTTATCTCTTAACTGGTCAATAACCAGGTGGTATAGCACTCCTCCCTGCTGTCTGCACCAAACAAACTTGCACCAGACCTGTGTTGTGCTCAGTGACTTTGCTGCACTCTGCCTAGCAATAGAGACAACACACGTTGTGCAACGTGTGCTTGTGTTTGTGTGTCTTCAGGTTGTCAGAAATTAGGCTAAAACCACAGACTTTATTTAGCTGACCTGGTTGGAGAGTGAGGAGTCACTGGAGTTAAGTTGAGGGGGGGGCAGTCAGTGTGTGTGAAAACAGGAAAGCGAGAATAGCATAAGAGAAGGAAAGAAAGAGCTTAAACTCAATCCTTTCTCTGCCACACGCATCACCCCCTCCTCTGTGTCTTTCCATCAACCCCCTACTCTTATTGTAAGGTTCTTAAGGCCTTCCTTAACTTTTAATAAGACTCTTTAATAAGTCCCCTGATCATGGCTCGGCCAGCCAGGGCTTCTATTTCAACACGGCTCTGCTTAATCTCACGCTAAAATAGATGTGCTCCCTCCTCTCTTATGCTAAGGCCGTCTGCCTTCTTGCTGTTTTTCTCCACAGTTTTGTAGAAGTATTTACAATAACAACCTACCGGGGGATAAAGCAGAGTTGTATTATCAAGTGCGGTGTCTCTGTGTCAAAGGGCAGTATACCAAAGGAACAGGAATAACACGACCAAGATAAAAAATTTTTTGAGAAAATACCTCAGTTTCAGTGGTGAAGACATATTTTTGTATCCGTCTATGAACTGATGACAGTCAAGTGTAAACATTAGATAAAGTCAGAATTAGGCTGCTTTGAATTTCACTCTGTTAATTGTCCCCACAGCCAGTGACATGGCCTGCTGTGACTGCGTCCATTCACAGAGTGACTCAACCGTTACACACACGCTCTCTGAATTGCTAAAGTGACTCCTAAAACGTGTTATCCATGCTTGGACTTCAAGTTCCACGGTCTGCATGGTGACGCCATGGTGCATCTGTGTGTCATGCTTTAGTTTCAGTCTCTTTGGCCTACTTAGACATGTTGTAAGTAGCACACTGAGCTCCTTTTCCTTTCCCTGTGGACTCAGACTGAATAATTGAGTGGTGCTGAGGCAGGGTAATAAGCTACACGGACGCTGTAATAACCTGCTGGACAGTGTATGTGTGTCAGACATTGCTTGAGCAAAGTAACGAATGGTATGACTCCCAGGCTTAGGAAGCAGACACATGTTTAGGGAACCAGATATGTTATGTGAGCATAGTACATAGTGTTTTGTACAGACAGTCGGTTGTCAGACAGAATATTTATAATAAACATTATAATTTATATTTATTTCAATTATATTTTATATAAATTAAGTTAGGTGTCACATGCCACAGACTAACCAGTCCTATACAGCCTACTAGCCAAACTCTCAGCAGTGTATGTTAACGGGTAATGGAAAAAAGAAAACTTAACAGTTACAAATGTTTGAATGATGATTAGCTGACTTTATTATTGGTATCCAAATTTCAGTTACAGTAGCTGAAAAGTCCTGTGAAATGATTTATTGTTAAATATACATCATTGTTATTATGTTGTATGACTCACTTTCATAGCAATTGCCATTTCTAGAACAGACATTATTATTTATGGTTTGTGTTCTATTGTGCTGTATCTCATACCTGGCTCCATGCTTTTATTTTGACATAATGGTGATTTTGTTTCTTCAAAAGGGAAATGCTTCTATAAACAAGCCCCCTGACTCTTCTGTTTCTGCTCTTCCTTTGTGTGTCTGAGAATTACCCCCCGCTGTCAAATAGTACACACAACTCAGCAGTTTACCCCGCTACCAAGCACCAGTAACCCTCCACAGCTGAGTGAATCTCTGTGCTGCTGTAATGCTAAACCAGCACCACTTAGATCCCATAAATTTTTAACGCACAGTCTTAAACCTAAAATATTTCAAAACCACTCCCCAATTCGACTCTGGCTGGTCCCCGTTCATCTCTCTATCTGACTGAGTGACTGATGGGCTGCTTGTTGGACTGATTTGCTGATTCATATTCAAAAGTAAATGATAAGCAAAATGTGACACTGTGTTTGTGCACCTTTCGCAGATGAAAGCAATGCCTCCTGGTTACTGAAAATGACAAATAAGAGGGAGAGTTGAAACAAAGTCATTTATCAAAAAGTTACACTTGACAACTGTGGTTTTCTGCAGTGTTGTGTGCAGGTGCGTCTGTTTTTTGTGTTGGCTTTGTGTACACTTTGAAATGCACGTCACTCGTTCTTGTACTCTGCTTTGTGAAAACTGTTCTCATGTTACTTGCATCAGTCTGCTGCAGACAGACATGTAGCCATGTCCTCTTGGCAACCTATGTCACTCTCCCTCTCTCCTCCTTGTCAATCTGTCCACATCTCCATTTTGTTTTTTGACATTTATCCACCTTATCCAATAATAAAATATTGTCATTCAGTCACCTTGTTGCTTAGCTTTGGTGGCTCCGGTAACAAGATCACCCTGTTACCCAGCTAACTAACTTCTGATATCTCACACACACTGAGTTAAAGCTGTCCATGTGATGGATGTGCCCTCTCAGACAGAACCGCTGCGTGTTGCATCTCAACCTCTGCCTCACCTTCAGGCTAGACACACTACCAAGCCAATGCTGTGTGTTGAATGAGTGTTTGATTGTGAATACCTTACAAAACATACTCTGCAATATGCAAATAAACATAGAAAAACGACACATGAAGACACCAGGAGTCTTCCCTCATCTCACTCTCTCGCTGTCTCTCTCTCACACACACATGCTTGTGCACACACACACACACACACGGGCTCCTACTGGCTGATAAAGACCTTTTTGGCAGAGGCTCTGCTTTGTGCTGTGGGCTCATTAATGCTCTGAGTGTGTCCCTGTTACTGAGGACTAAGCCCTCAGCTCTTATCAACAACACCAGGCCTGGTCGTCACACACACACACACACACACACACACACACACACACACACACACACACACACACACACACACACACACAATGGATTATGAAGAGTGTGGATAAGTTGCCAACATCGGCTCCGATATCCCTTACAGGACAACGATAGACACCCTCTCTCCCATCCCACTGTCACAGTCATGGATATTGTGTGTGTGTGTGTGTTTGTGGGGATTGGTGGGATAGACTGTTTTCCAATTGATCTGTTTGTATTTGTTTATCCATCCGTACAGTAGCTGTCATGAATCGGTAATTTTGCGTGTGTGTGTGTGTGTGAGAATTTAGCCTGAACCTGTGCTGTGCTGGGTGTGTCATGTCACCAGTAGATGACATGAAAGCTTAGGCTGCATTCCCACAAAGATTTGTTGGTTGGGGTGTGTGTGGTTTCATTTACTTTGAGACAATGACGTACATTCCAGGAAGTCCAGATGGAGGCAGTGTGAGTTATTATATGCCAAAACACAGGATCAGTGGTTTGTAATACTCAGACAGGATCGGACATCTCTGGAATCTTATCCCATCAGTAGCTGTTACATCATTGGTTGTGATGATTTTGAGGTAAATGACAGTGTTTGTAATTGTGTTTGTTTCTGTTACAAAGCTTTCCAACAGGAATGTGTACTTCACCAGGAATGCATCCCCTTGCTGGATGATGTCATGCTGTGTTGCAGAAAAAGTTGGTCTAGATCCAGTTTTTTCCTCTCCCCGAAGCAGTGTCGGACCCTCGTGGTGTCAGTCTCCACTGTGTAAATGCACTGAGTGAATTACATTAACTGGGTGTTAGTGCAGTTACAGGTCTGGTTTAGTGACGACAGTGTGGGCGGCTGGTAATTTATGGCTCTTTTAAGTTGCTTTGTGTGCAAATTGTTTTTCATGTATTGTCTGAACCCTCAGGAGGCTATACATACTCAGCTTAGTGAATTATTACTTTATCCCCAGGGAAAGCAGAGGTTACGTGCAAGACACAGTGCCCACCACCACTCTGTGCCCATTCCATAACACAGCCGTTCATACCCTGCTTTGCATACTGAAGATGTCTGCCCTTACATATGTGTTAACGCCGAGGACATGGAATAACCCTCTAGGAGTTATAAGCATTGAATCTTATATGTTGTTTTCTGTTTCTTGCACATGATAATAAGAGAACAACATGTTTACATGCAGTCATAGGAATTGCCTCTTTTACTGTAGTATTTTTCTTTCCAATGTTTCATTACAAAAAAAATTGCACTACTAAAAAGTCAGGTTTTCAGGAATGTTATGCAGTGACCTCATTTTCAATTTATGCGTCTTAACAAATGTTATTATGGGCTTTGAATTGATTTTATTGGCCCCCGGAAGTCATGACAATTGCTCTGCTTGTTAAAGACCTGTAAGTAAAAATATGCAAATGACCCAAACCGTTGTAGTTTTAACAACAACAGTGATATTCTTTTACATCTCAGCGCTCTCAGTTCTCGGTTTCAGCCTCAGGCTGTTTTGAAAGATGTAGGGGACCGTTCTTGCGTCAAATCACTTTTTTCCCCTTCGTCCAGCGCTTCCTCTTTACTCCTACTAAGAGCAGCAGACGTTGAATTTACAGCATTCAAAAATATTTTTATTTCATTCTGAGCTTTTTAATCTCGGTTCTCTGTACAAGAGAACAAGTGGACCAGATGTCCTTTGGTGGGTTCAGATCTAATCATGTTGAAAGGCAGCCAGTGTAGCCTGCAGCACTCGATAATTGGTTGACCTTAGAAACACTCCAACTCTTTCTGAGGATTTGATATTTTACACCTGATGCTAAAATGCAGACGGTTGGTACTAACGATGGTTCTCCCTCCTTTACTGTCTAATTCATCAGATTGTCCTCCCAGGTTTAGACTAGTCAGCCGGCTGGCCACTTATTCATAGGCTAATTAAAGACTGCACCTGGGACCTGAAGACATGGAGAGACAGAAAGGTGGGAAAGCACTGTCAGTCATGTAATACTGTAGAGGGGGCGAAACTTAAGACAGTCTGAAATTAAAGTTTGTCACTGATCAGTATCAGTATTTTTTGCACACTGCAGAAGCTGCAGAGTGTGAATATCTGCCTATGTGTGTATATTATAGGTGGGCGATGAGTGGGTAGCATATGGATGTGTGTGAGATTGCAACCCCTTGGCGTGTCTGGTGCATGCATGTGTTCCTTTTGTGTGCTGAGAGAGTTCAGAAGCATCTCTTTAATTTGGTCTATAATTGAATCTGGCCCATGGGTATGCCATACTCTTCTGAGAGATGGCAGCAGATGAGAAGGGGATGAAAAGAAGTGGCAGGGGGAAGGAGAGGAGGACAAGAGGAGAAATGGCAGAGCAGGGGGGGAGTGGAAGAAGACAGGAGGTGGCATATGGATGGAAGATTAGAGTTTACAGGGGGAAGAGGAGGCTGGGGGAGGACACAGCATTGCATCCTCAGTCATCTGTGAGACTTCATAAGTACTGGGTGTATGGGCGAGTGGCTGGCAGTCAAGTCAATATGACATATGAATATTGCAGGAGCCATTCTCTCCCCTCCCGCCCTCCTCAATAATTAATGTCTGGCTCAGAGTAGGCACAACTTTTACTTTAGGCTTTCCTCTTCGCTGCTGCGGAAAACAAATGAGAAACACAGACAGATGGACAAACAGACATAAAACCTGAGCTGAGCAGACAACAGGTAGATATGTAACACAAAGTACGGCTCAGCAAGCAGGTAGAGGAATGAGTTATGGTGAATCTTGTCATATTCTGTGATATAATTTGTTTCTGCAAGAGAAATTGTTTTACTTGCTATTATCTGATGTGCATTGCCAATTCAAAAAGAAGTAGAGGTGCACTAGTGCTGCTTATCAATATCCATAGGCATGACCACAGGGTGTCAATAACAAGCTGCTGAAGAAATGATCTTTTAATCACCTGCATTAGATATACATACTGCCACATTTAGAATGCACAGCGTTGTGCTTTCTTTTTTCATCATCATCATAAGCTTAGCATGCTTTAAAGCATAGATGTGTCAGGGTCATTGTAGTTTGAAAGAACATACCAAAATACCAAAATGTCTGTTAATATGTCTGCATGTTCACAGTGTTAAAATGAAATCTTTTTGAAGGGTGTGGAAGGAACAACAGCTCATGGCCTTTGGGTAAATCACAGCTAGAGTTGTGTAAGAGTGCTCAGGGTATATCAAGTTCACAGGGAAGAAGGTGGCAAAAGTGTCTCTGTAATATGTTTGTGTGCGTTGTTTGGAGAGGGCTGGGTCAGTGTGATTGACAGGGTGTGGGTGTCAGGAAAGCAACAGGTTGATGAGGGCGCAGGTGATCTCCCCCAACCACGTATGAGAACTCAGAAAGTAGATGTCAAGGTCTCCTATGCTGTTTACGCACTCAACACAAACAGTCCCACACACTTATGCATGCACAAATTCACACACACACACACACACACACACACACACGCACGCACGCATACACACACTGCCTGTGTTTTGAATGTTGACCTTGTTGGGCTGACAGTTAGCAGGAGCAACACCTCTCTTTGGCAGCATCGTCTGTTTGCTTAGAGCCCTGCAGTGTGTGTGTTTGTGTTTGCAGTGCCTGTACAGTTTTTGTTAAACTCCCATTGCCCTTGGTGAGTTATCAGTTACATGCAAGTTGAAGAATGGATTCAAGAAAATCAGGAGGAAGAAAGAGAGTAATAAGCAACAGTGGGTTGAAGTGGATGTTAGTGGATGCTTGGAGAACCAGCATTGACCAGAGAACCGCAGATATTTAATCTATTCACTCTTTGAACTGAGCTGATGAAAGAAAAACAAGTTAAATAAAAAAAGTTGAACATGTGCAGGTGCAGATTCATGTAACACAAACTGTTCTCATTGGATCATTACTGTGAACAACACCCAGAGTCAACCTGCAGGTGTGTTTTGTTCTTGAGTGAAGCCCATGAGGCAACTTACTGAAAGAAGTGGTCATCAAACAGGGTTAGGCTTTCTTTTTATTTCAGAACATGGAGAGTAGATCTGTTAATGAAGCTTTATATGTGTTCTAGCTGAGACACTTCCTTAAAGTTTGTTACCAAATTCAGGTATTGAAAGTTGGCAGTGAATACTTGTTTCTGTACCCAAATACAGTACTTTCTGATCTACAAAAGTTTAGAGAGTGTATTTTCTTAAGGGAAAAAAAACTGTGCAAGACAATAATGAAACATTGGCTCACAAGTTGTTGCATTTTGTTAATTGAAAAGGGAGTTGTAGTAGAACATTTCTATATTCAAACCAAGTTAGTGAAGATAAATTAAAAATAATCAAAACTCTTAATGAACTCTGAGTTTATAGTCTGCACTATAGAGTGCGACTTGTGGTATATTAGAAGCAGCAGTTAAAGTCTAACACGGCTGGCTGCAGAACTTTTCTTGCACCTGTATGCAGCTCTGCATTTGTTAAAATGTGTGTTTGCATGTTAAGTACTGTATGAAAATATGAGTAAGTGTGTGTTGGTGTGCTCACACAGTGGATAAAATACCCTTGCGTGTGCAGCAGTGTCCCTGCTGTTGCAGTGATTGACGAGGAACCGTGTGTGTGCAGTTGGAGCAGAGCTCAACCCATCTGACTGATCTGTAAATATTCCCTCTTTCTGCTGCCTCAGCAAGTCTCTGCTGGAGCACAACACATGGATCACATTGGCAGAGTACAGGCAGGGAGGGAGTAAGGGATGTGGAGAAAGCTGGAATAAAAAGCAAGTATAGGGGAATGAGATGGGAGCTAGGGAGAAACTGTGGGAACTGGAGAAATGGTTGGAGTAGTGAAGTGTTAGAAGAGGAACACAGAGAAGAGTGGGGCTGCAGAGCTCTCTTCATCACAGCTGGAACACTGGATCCTGAGGCCCTGCTGGACCACAGCCAGAACCACACAACAGCAAACACAGAGGATAGACTCTCTCTTTCTCCCTCTGTTATTCTGTGGCTCCTGGCTTCTCTGTCCCTCTTTCCTGTGTCCTCTTCTCTTAATCTATCTGCCTCACTGCGGATAATAGATGAAACAAAAGAGAAGCCAATAGATGAATTCCTAGAGACTTTAAACAGGAGTTTGTTAATCAAGAGAAATGAAGGCAGAATCAAAACATGAAAAATTCAGGTCAGAGGAGGGCATCCTGTCTACAGCTTTTGAAGTGTCTAAACTCTTTAAACACAACACGGAGCCACAGTGCCTGTCACTGACAAGCAATTTGCTTCATGTCAAACTTTTAGTTTAAAGTTTTACTTTTGCAGACATTTAAGAAATCTAACAACAAAACTAAGCCTTGTTCATCTGTCTTGTCCTCTTTTTTTAGTCGGCCTCTCTCAGCTGTGATGGTGAGAAGTGAACATTTGGCTGCAGCTGAAATGGGCATATTGATACTGAAGGACAGTCCTGTAGTGCAGAGTTACTGAGTAAAATAGCACATTAGTCATGACCTTTATGAATCTGTTTGACATTTCTCCCTGACGCACACATACTCACAGCAGCGACATGCCGAGTGTTTGGGGCAGAACTAAAATCTTTTAAAACCACTTTGTAGGTTTGGTCCACTGGTTAATTCCATTCACTGTGAAATGAAATTGTGAGCTTCTGCGAGGCTGGCCCAGTTCTTGATTCACAGGCCTGCAGCTCCTTTTAAAGCAGGATTTAAAAAGAGCAAAGGTTTGACACATAGTGGCTTTGTTGATTGCGTGAAATTAGGTCCTGCATATGAGCTTTTTACACTGCTCCGCTCTCATGCAAGACCCGTTCTCCCTCTTACTTATATAAAAACCCACTAGCATTTCCATTACGCTTTTGACAGAAGCATATGACAATAGTTTTCCTGTGTGGTAATATGATTACATTAACATGGGGGATAGAGCCAGTTGCTCCCAGAAAAGCTCAAATCAAACCGGCTGCTTCACTGCATTTAACAATAAAGACAAACACAAATGGACATCAACAAGAGCTGAGTCTTTTTTTTTTAACTTTAGGTTCCTGTTTACACTCATAACTAGTCTTTTGACCTTCTGTTTGTGTAGTGGCTCAGGTCAGTTCTTCAGGCCCAAATGCAGCCAAGATAATGATGCTTTGCTGCTGACAAATGCTGGAAGCAGGATACAAAAGGTAAGAGTAATCAACTTTGTTAGCACTATTACCTACTGTCATGTAATGTAACTTCTGTTGTAGCCCAAGACTGTTTTTGAACTTCTGCATTTTCTTGATGCTTGGGTTGAAAAGCTGTCAGTGTCACATCTGAAGTTTACTGTCACATCAAATTCACAGTAACGTGCCACTCTATGGATATTCTACCAAACACTCCAGGACACTTTACATATTATAGGAAACAGGGAACTGGAAAAGCAGTGATGCAAGATTAATGCAGCCATTCAGGTGTCACATTTCATATTTAAGACTTAATGAAAATTTAAGTAGATTTAATTTAAACAAATGCATGATTGTATTTAACCCTTTTTTCTTACTTTGCGTAAGCAAAGGTTCATATGAATGTAATATCAGAGTAATAATCTTAGTTTGCAGTTATTGTTTTAACTGTACAGTGGGGAAAAAAAGTATTTTGCAGCCAGCGATTGTGCAAGTTGTCCCACTTAAAAAGATGAGAGGTCTGTAATTTTCATCATAGGTACACTTCAACTGTGAGAGA
>JAUMHL010000021.1:7160928-7198020 GCA_032362345.1 Sandelia bainsii | reverse complement strand
ACAGACCTCTCTCATCTTTTTAAGTGGGACAACTTGCACAATCGGTGGCTGCCAAATACTTTTTTGCCCCACTGTATATGGCATTAAGTCAGCATTCTCCAGAAATGTCACAGAAAACCTTTCGTCCTCTGTGCAAACAAGAGGAAATGCATACAGGTGATTTGACATGTCTCTTGAATCTTAAAATGTATTGTGAAACTTTATGTCCTTTGATTACATGTCCTTTATGTAATGTCCTTTATGTCCTTTATGTCCTTTGGTGTTCTCTTCCTGATAGAAAAGCAGGTCAAACTCGATCGCAGCACATCTTGAATATTTATCCTCTTCTCGCTCTGTCTGTGTTGTGGCTGACGGCCTCTTCTTCTCTGAGAGCCAAGCTGGTAGTGCAGTTGATCTCACTGAGCAGATACTAGAACATTATTCAAAGAGCTTACAAGTTTACAATGCAGCTTAATACTGTGAGGCTATCTTTGGTCAGGCTTTATGCCCTTATCAGGTTTCTGTGTTAGAGCTTTATGGATGTGTGTGTGTGAACAGTAAATGTGTTTGCGAGCACTGATGTTAACACTGACATTAATGCTATTAGGATGATTCTGTTCAGCCCCTCTTAGCTCTGAGTGACTGCACATACAGTAAAGGGTCAGACTGAGCAAACCACTCTTAACACTCATGCATGCAACTGTATGTGTGAGAAATCAAGGAAAGAAGGGAAGTTGTCACCTCACTATGACCCCACATTGTTTTTGTAATTAACAGATAACCTTTAATGAGACACTGACCTCACAAGCCCTTACCACAGAAATGTCACTTAACCAGACAGTGACACATCCTTTGCCTACACACACATACTGTATGCGTGTGCGTACACACACACTCTCATGCATACATGCATACAGTGAAGAATGTGTTCTGTGTCCTGTCATGCCATAAATGTCATCTGACTGTAAAATTCAGGGGCTGGCTCTGTGCTCTTTACAGATCGTGTGGGTGGGATGGAAACATTCTGGAAAAAGATCATCCTGTCACAATGTGTTGTCATCATGTATCGAGAAGAACAGCGAGTTGAACACATGAACAAATTTGGCTAGTCTGTGGTACAGGTTTGATAAATTTAAATGTGTGCCATACAGAATCCATCCACACAATATGTAATTATTGAAACACTGAGAAATCATCTCATAAATGGGAACAATAGGACCCATATTGTGTAGATTAGGCTCAAACCCAGCAGGCATGAACTGTTACCACAATGAGACCCAATTCCCTCTTGTGTGAACCCACAGCTTCGCTTTGATCTCTCCTCCTCTGTCGCTCTGTCTCTGTTCTACACTCTTTCTATCCACTTCCTTCCTGCTTCCTATCTGGCCTCTCTTTAAAAACAAACAACTTTTTTTTTCTGACAGTCCATTTATAGGAAGGTAGATTGAAGTGTGTGAGTTGTAAGTGTATTTCCAAAGACACACACTATAAAGAGAAAACAGAAACACATGGTGATACTGGCACACACACAGAGAGAGAGATATCATCAGGGAGCTGTTGTTTGTAATAAGGTTAAACTCTGCCCTGAATGTGGCCACTGAGGGAAGCTCCTGAGCTGTCATTTTCTTATTGGAGCTAAATGGATTTTCCAGTTTTAGGCTGCGGGGTGAAACTGTTTGACAGGAAACTCTCACTTGAAGTTTGATGGGGCTTGCTAGGTCTTTAGGGCCTTTGTAATCATCTTCTGATTTATTTAAATATCCATGAATATTATAATGGAAATGTTTGGATCTGTCCTTGATTCAATAAACAAAATGCTGGGATGATATGATTTCGAAGAGGGAAATGGCCTTTTTAAGTGTGCCATACAGCAAATGCTTGTAGGTTTACAGATTAAGAAAAATGCTGATGCCACACACACAGTGAATTTCGTAGCATATTGATGTCAAGGGGGAAAAATAACATGTTTGGCTGTTCATGGGCTCTGCAGCAGGGGGGTGAAGTGGGGTTTAATTTAACTGAAAATCAGTTTATAAGTCAACCTGTCAACTTGCATCATGCAGATACATGATGGCTTCTGCATCCTGAAGAGGTGTGTGAGTGTATGTGTGTGTGTGTAGTTTTGTTGGCTGTTCTGCATTGCAGCCTAATGCAGAGGTGTACTCATGTACTGTATTGGTTGCATCCCCCACCCCTGTGTGTGTGTGTGCGTGAAGATGTACGAACAGACACAGTCACATAGATATTCCCTCTGCATCTTGTGCTCTCGTCACGCCTCTCTGACTTTCTGTCATTGTCTGAATTTGAGATGAATACACACTCACAACACTCGCACAAAGCCATACACACAGACAAAGACACATAATATGCACTTGCACAAATTATAGCACCCGCACAAACACGTTCTTCTTTAGGTTAGAGGACAATTTGTTCAGCATCTGTGAAATTAGACATGGGTTTACATTGTAGCCTTTTCAGTACTGATCACTGTTATACAAGCCTGTGTGTGTCTTTGTGCATGTATTTGTGCATTTTATTCTGAGGAGAGTTGAACAAAACTCTGTTGTGCTTCTTTGTGTTACGCTGTTGTGTGAGCAGACACCAAGCTTTAGTGGTTGAACTTAATTCAAGGGTTTGCACATGAGCATAAAATCTTAATGTCCTCTATATTTATGTACCCCGGATATATATGTATTTATTTATTTATTTAATCTACACAAAATGCTTTCTTGTGCAGGACTGCCTCAGGCCTACAAGTGTCTGTACACGTGGTGTATTCAAGATTTTACTGATATCAAAACATACTTGAAGTTCTAAAAGTATTCGTTATATACACTGACACATTTCATATCAATGTATATAAAATGTTCTCTAAAAATACCTCAACATTGTACTCAAGTACAGTACTTTTTTTTTCATTTACTGTACTGTCCCCTATTGGAACTTTCCATACAAGTAACTGTAAATAGTAAAACAGCTTCTATAATGTACCCTCTTTTCTTTGAGTTATACAGTATGTGGGTAAGGTTTTTATGTCTTTATACAGCCTCCATTGTAGCAGAAACTGTCTGTCAGAAGTGTCTCATTATACTTTCCTTGGCCATGGTTTAATTAATGTGTGCTGTGATTCACTATTACCAAATGTTTCCAAGTAGTCTCTGCTCATTTTGTGGTTGTTATATATTTTTTTGTGTGCAACTAATTGTCCAGTCTCAGTCATGGTACTAACTGTTGTTACTGAGAGACTCGTGAACAAACTGCAAATTCTTCATTAAATTATAATCAAAACAGTTAACAAGCTAATGTCACTCACCTCCTCTACAGTCAGTTTGGATTTGTTTAATGTTACAGTCAGATGAGGACTAAATGAAAGACAAGTGTCTCCTGTAATTATTGCTCTATTAAACAAGGGACTAGCCTGTGATATACTGTGGATTAGTGAACGATGGCTACAATGGTTCTGTCCAACAAATTCAATCAATAAATGGCTGCATTTGGAGGAAACTTAACTAAAACAGCTCATCATGATGAGTTTCACCTAAAAATACAGACTTTGCCCCACTGTATGGTATTTTTCTTCACTGGAGTTACATAGTCTATTTTTGCAGGAGGTATGTGTGGGAACATATCAGGACTTATACTGTATCACAAACCTCTGTACATTTGTGTGTGAGAGAGACTGGATTCAAGTTAAATCAAAGCTGTCTGTGTGCTTGCTCCCTGAATCCCCTGTTGGCGAAAACTCTGTTTGTCTGGGAGCTAAAAGAGGCTGGTGAATTATTAAAGCTTGCTGAATCTTCACTCATAGAGAAACAGCAGACCACTGAGACAACATGCACACACACACACACACACACACACACACACTGAGAGTCAGTCCTATGTAATACCCAGAGGGCACCATACTCACAATTGCTACATATGAAGAATGTTGACTGCTCATGCTGAGCAAAGCTGCTGGATTTCACTGTTTGCAATTGCAGATGGACTGCTGTAGCCTTCAAACATCCAACTATAGGCCACTACTACGGCTCACTACAACAGAAAAAATATCCTTCACCTGGCTCACATGTGGTCTGAACCCTGGTCCCTAGTCAAGATTTATGAAGACCTAGTACTGCCTTGCAATTTAACCCTTTTAAAAGATTCATTCTGATGTTTAGTCTGTTTCATCAAATAAACTTGATTACATGGGAAACGAAAGACGATTGGTAGTAATTGGTTGGCTTATATCCATGTGCGTTGGACTAGTTTGAGACAATAAGTTTCTCTGTGCTGTAAACATGTAGGTGGAACGAAAAATTGCTTTAACAATGTATATTAGCATATTATTCCAGTTGATAAAAAGTGAGCATAGAGGGACTGAAGCTGTGGTTTACCATGCCCAGTGGTTTAATTAAGGTGCTAAAAAGGAGTTCACAGACTGTGTCTTAAGAGGAATCAGCCAATCATCAGCTCATTTAGACGGCACAAAAAAAAATTACATCGCTGCTTAAGTGCCATCTTCACACTCATTCACATACATACTGTTTAGATGCTCAGCTCATCGGTGCCACATTGCCCACTGCTCTATTACAGACTGTAAGCACCCAGCCTTCACCTGTAGTTTATTTAATTTAAGATGATTCATGGACTTACCATTTTAACCTGAAGCACGTCTGGGTACGGGCAGAGTGGATTGACTTTGAGTTTCATGCTAGTGCTAGTGTCATACACCAGCATCTGTCATGTCTCAGTCAGTCAAACCAGTTCTTATCATGGTTTCAGCCTTTTACCCTTTCCCATTATTTAAAGCACAAGCACTTTTACCACAGATTTAACAAATCAATCCTCAAACTGCTTTCTAAGAACCATATTAGCTGAATGAGCATCAACAGGATTCTTTTAGCCTGATATCAGCATGATGGCCTGAATTACTTAAGCCACATTTGAAGAACAGAACAGTGCCAGGGGCTTTCCATAGTGGGATAAGTTAATCACAAAAATGTTTACAAAATTGTCTTTTTCAAATGGATTAAACCTCCAGGCACTGATTTTCTCGTCCTATGTAACAAATGCCACCAATCTGCTACTCTAGCAAGGTTAAAACTAATTCATTCCATTTGCTATTGCTATTTGATCAGGGTCTACTATATAGTAATTATCCTTTAAGCTGCCCGGTCTACCACCGTTTCTATCTGCATTTACCATCATTTTCTAGTCTAGGGAAATGGCAGCTAATCTATTCTTGAAAGCCTGTGGCAAGCTGCAGCATTGACTGCTGTGTGGCAGCGTCCATTGACTACTGCTAGTCAAGTTGCCATTCATTATCAAGCAGGTAATAACACAGAGCACTGGGTCTAACTCAACCGGCAGTGGACTCATTAATATAAACAGGACCCTAAACCCAAACTCAATTTAGTTGAAAGCCTCTTTGGAGGCAGGGGTTCAGTGAGGAGTCTTCGCCTGTGTGCGTGTGTGTACGTCAGGGTGTGTGTCTAAAAAAGGTATTAATCATTTCTCTCCCACAGCACAACACACCAGTACACAGAGTCGAGTGTGTGTGCGTGCATTGCAAAGCTCCAATTAGATAGTTGATCAGTGGTGTATATTTAAGTAGTCACTCATCTCTTTTCCCTCCCCACCCCCACTCATATCTCTGTCATTAATGAGTCCAATTAGCACATGCTAATATTTACTTCGAACTACCATTTGTGATTTATCACAGTGTTCACTCTTTAAAACAAACAGTCTGAGTCATTTGTGTGCATGTGTGCACATGCACATATGTGTATGTGGGTTTTCCCTCTTTATTCATGAAGGCATGTCAGCTCATTAGGCCCTCCTGTAGAGTAAGATCATCAGCAATGTGGGGAGAGAGAAGACAGAAGGAAAATCACAGCATTCAGCTATGCAGACAACCCCCCCCAGGGTATCAGTCATTGATTTAAGGTGTGTGAATTTAAGGTGTGCGACTGGAATGGGGTGCGGCACGGTGGTCTGTGCACCACTACACCACTGTGGCCTCACAGCAAGAAGGACCCGGGTTCGGATCCACAGGTTGGCCGGGTGCCTTTCTGTGTGGTGTGCACGTGAACATGCAAGTTCTCCCTGTGTCTGCGTGGGTTCTCTCCAGCTACTCCCGCTTCCTCCCTCCATCCAAAGACACGTAAATTAGGTGGATTGTGACTCTAAATTGTCCGTAGGTGTGAATAGTTGTTTGTCTCTATATGTCGCCCCTGTGATAGACTGAAGACCTGTCCAGTGTGTACCCCACCTCTTGCCCGATGATAGCCGGGATAGGCTCCAGCACCCCCGCGACCCTTAAGAGGACGAGCGGTTAGGATTATAGATGGATGGATGGACTGTAATGGATACCACTCCACCACCATCAGATTAATGACATCCAGACACTGCAGAAGGCACTGGGAGGAGGATGAGGGGGAGGAGCAAGGAGATTAAATAGATGCTCTTTTTAGGGTGGTATTGCTGAGAGGGACATAAATGTGCTGCACATAGCATTTTAAAATATTAATTTGTGTATGGCAAATCTGTTAAAATATTTTGGTAGAATTGACAGAAATAAATTGGTACACACTTGTGAATTGCTACTGCTGTTGTAAATGCTAGTGTTTCTCAACACAGGAACAGATTTTCCTTAAATCTTTGCTTTTTACTTGCTCCTGCCACATTTGTGCTGCACAGCTTTCAATTTCCTACAAAATCTGACTTGGTGCCATCACAAACTGCGGGTCTACAGTAGGGATCAAACACGGACCAGTTTCACAGTAAACCATGGTAAAAATTTGGGCGGTTAGTATTACTATTTCACACTTTAATCATCATTAAAACTGTGGTTGAGTACCAAGCTTTGAAAAACTCCCCGGGTAAAACTGCAGACTCCGCTAAGTAAGTTAGTAAGATCTCTGGTGCTGGCTCTTGTGTGGAGTCCCCTCTGTTGATACTTTCCTTAGATACTGAGCTGCAGCTGAAAATCGTCTTGATAGCCTGCTAGATTGTTAGTGCACACATTTTTTTTTTTTTTACATTTTCAGTAAACTTTAACAATAATTGATTGATAATACTGATGACTTATTATTATAATAATTTTGATCACTATAATTGTGATATTAAATTTTCATACCGTTACATCTCTATTACACAGAAATTGGAGTCTTCGTTAACAGACTTTCTGTCTCAGAATAAATGTGGTTTTTGCACTACCAGTCAAGTTTGCATTACTGATTTTTTAAATTGCAGATAGATAACAAAGTCATCGCAATCTATGAAAAAGTGGAATCTTTGATGAGGTAAACAACAGAACATAACGTAGTAATCCACCAGGAATGTGCACTTACAGGGAATATATTCAGTCCCTTGCCCAATAATCACTGCATCCTTTTATGATGGTCTCTAACCTGGAGGTGCTTGTGATAGACAGGAATTGCTTTCTCATTTTCTGGCATAAATTTGTTTGCATATATGTTTATGCTCAATTCTAAAGACCGGAGCATGGTCATCATTAATTCAATCGGGCGTCACCACCACGTAATGGAAAAAGGAAGTGCTTGAGTCAGCATGCATTTGTTTATTCATTGGGAGGCCTTACTGTAAGCTCTGAGCCTGCTATTAGCCATGAAGACAGTTTTCATTTCTGTAGAATTTAGTCACTGAAAGTTTTCATACTGATCTCCTGCTGTCCTGTGAATTCATGAGTTGGATAGCAATGGTAGCTTATTGTAATTAAAATGACCTTGTTATTGATACACTCTATATTATAACTGAAGATTGATGGCATCTTACAGTGTCATTATTGCCATTAATGTCATTATTAAGTGGACTTGAGTTTCTCAATTTATTATTTATAATAATAACATTTTCAGTTGAGTTAATAGGTTGTCACTGATTTAATTGAATGGTCAAATGGTCCAAAGTGCTATCTTAAAACAAAAAATTAGGTTGGGATTAAAACGAGTTAAGAGGATCTTTACTAGTTTGATACCCAGCCATCACTGTTCTGCTCCATATACAGTAAAGTAATGTTACTTTCAATTTACAAATACACCATTTTGAAAGTATTCTTTATTGGAAAGTTTCAGTTTAATATACTTTACACACATTTACATCAAATGATAAGTCTTAGTTGACATGTTGGAGTAGGACTTTGTTCTTTGAATTAATCCCTGGTGTCACAGTAGGACTGATAGGATTGATATTAGTGAGATGAATGTGTATAGTTGCATCAATTTGAAGGATAATCGTGTGGTAAGACAAAATCCTATCTGTGAACTCAACTAAACTTTCTTACCTAGAATATCCCCCGCAGATTTCATTTTTTCTGTATAAGCCTTTTAAATCTCATTCTGTGTGTTCTTGGAGTCTATGCTGTGTTAGCCCTTTTTTTCCTGTATGAATGAGACCGTGTGAGCCCCCATCAGCAGAGATGACTGGCCATGTTTACCCTTTGATCTCCAAAGCTCTGCTTGCTGACTGCTCGCTTCTCAAATACAAACCAGTTTTTTTCAATTATTTCTTAACTTCAGCATTCCAATACTGCACCTCATCTACTTCCGTCCCCTCACCTCACCCCTACCAGCCTCTCTCCCCTCTCTTCTCTGTCGCTCAGCAACCATCCGTAATTAATGAGCTTTTACAGTTCGATCTGATCTGCCTCAGGATTGGACACGTCTGATAAGCCGAATGGAATATACACACAGGCCTGCCCCTCTCTGCTCAGCACTGCCTGGAAATATAATTACTTGAGAATGAATACACACACACACAGCCACTTAAACACACAGACTGAGTAAGCCCAGGTTAATACCAATCTTTTTCCTCTTCTCTGCACTAATTAGAAATGTACTGACGAAGATATTTGTTTGGAAGTTGAATGACACTGTGCACTTGTTGTTATTATTCAGAGATTCAGAAACTTGGATAATTAAATCTATTTAATGATGTGCTTTAGTGAGCGTATGTGTGTATGTTAATGACATGCTCTGATGCTCTTAATGAGCATGTGACAGTGGCAGAGAGACAGCATTCCACATCTAAATGCCGTTCAGCCAGTCATTACTTAAATGTAATCCATGTCCTCGCTTTCAAATGACAGTTTACACACTCTTATCAATCTGCCCCGATGGTCATACTCAACAGCTGTCAATAGCCTGCTCGAGTGTCTCATCATAACAGCTTCATCACCAGGAAGTAGACAGAAACTGTACTCATTACAAAACTAATTTCCTGGATGTAATGACGTTTCATTACCCACACAGGTCCTGCTGTATAGATCTGTGGGAAGCAGTAAAGAGCGATGCAGGTGTTTGTGTTTCCTCATATTTGACACAGCATGTAAGGACATAAGCACATCCTATGCAGACACTCATTCGCCGTGGAGTGAAGCAGCAGAGTCAGCTTTATTGCTGTGGCCATAGCAACAGTCATGACTAGAGATGGAGATGACATTTTTTTGTGGTGATGCAATAAATGTCCTTGTTCAGATGAGAAAGGAGAGCGAGGGATTAAAACACACAGACTGAGAGATGGAGAGAGAAGGGAACTGTGGAGAGGGCTGGAAGAAACTTTTAGAAAAGACTGAGAGGAGGTTTTCTTTTGTTTCTTTTTTAGCAGCTTCTTCTACAAACTGGCAGATGTCTGTGACAGACTTTTCATGAGTTTGTCATTTTCTTCTCTGTGCCCCTTTGAACCCGTGGCTTTACCTGCAGCTGACGTTGGATGTGGAGACACTATTAGAACAGAAGGGTTGTGACATTTCACTATTCATCTGTTTCAGTAGTGCATAAGCATTTTAACATTGTGAACGTGTTGCTCACCAGGCCATACGTTAATGATTTTCCAGCACCATGCCTGTCTAAGCCTGTCTGATACAGTTACTGCAGTCTGTATTTCCTGGGTTGCTCTTTTCTCCTAATGGGCGATGCTTCACTTGACTTCCCCTCCCACTGTTTGTATTCATCTATTTCTCAGTGCAGGTGTCTGTATGTGTGGTGTGTCTGTGGCTAATCTGTGTATTAGGGAGGTCTGAATAAGCTTGTCTTTGTCAGGGCATTAGGTTTGAGAGGATGAATACATTAAATGATAAATAGTGGCAGTGAAGGTGGCGGCATGTGGATTTGGATTCATCCTGAGTGCCACAGCCCCCTTCCACTTATGTCTCCCCTGCTGTCACAAGGAGGGAAGTGTGCTTTTCTTTTGTGTATTTGTGTGTTGATGGGTCAGTCCATCCAAATTACATATCACATTTTGTCATTTACTATAAATGGTACCAGATCATGCAGAATGTTTTGGTTTTATCTTCCATCAAATGATAGCTGCTCACAGAGAGATTTTTATCCACGGTAATCTGGACGAGACATTTGGAAAGACGAGCAGCTTTTGTAGCCTTTTTGTCAATTTTCAGTGTTTAGGCAACAGTAGCCAAATTCACCTCACATGCTTTTGGGTAAACAGAAATCTTATACAGTAGATGGAAATCTATGGAAATCTGGGCAGGTCGTGAGATTTTAGGGCAGGGCAGCCAATGACGTGTCACAAAGAGTTGCCAGGCTTTCATTTCACTCAAAAACTGATTAAGAGATTCAAGAAGAGGCGAGGTTATTCGATAAATTGATTGAACTTTCAGGTGTGATCAGTTGGAATGAAAACATTTTAACTTCAGCATTCTTATGTTTTGTTGATGAGGTGGAGAAAAACATGAGAGCTGACGATGGCAGTGATGTATATTTACTCTCCCTTAGAGTTAATGGAGGAAGAGAGGATTCTGCTATTAGGTGGAATGTGGTAACCGAGGAAGGAGAGGAGGGGGTAGAGGCAGAGCGAGAGCAGGAGAATGGCGGGTGGGGAGGGGGCCTAGGTTGCCGACTCTGAGCTCTGCTGCGGTGAGCCTTGAGCTAGAGACTCTCTGAGCCATCTGGCTGTGTGTGTATGACTGTAGACTGCTGTGGTGTACACCATAGCATAGCCACGTTAGCTTCCCTTCACTACTTGCACAACCTGGTCACCTGGCAGCACCGGCGTGCTTCTGCAGCTGGGCTGTACTCTCTCTAAGTGTCTGTTTGTAGCTGAGGATTTCCTGACCCTTCAAGGATTCTCTATCTGGCCAAATCAGAGAGAGAATTAGAGGGACAGACAGGAAGAGGAGAGCACAAGGAAGACAGGAGGAGGAAGATCGAAGCCGGTTGGCACTGACCTTCGTGGTGTGGTGGCAAAGCAGAGGAGGAGGAACCAGAAACGGGTGTAGGATCCATCAGGTGTGTGTCAGCACTTAAAGGGATGAGTAAGAGTGAGAAAATCTGCTCTGTGCTTGAATCTGTATTCAGAGGCTCAACATGATACATTGGGAAGGATGCTTATATCTGAATTAGTTAAATATATTATAAGGAGATGTCTTTACATTAAAATGCATGGCAACAACCTGTGATTTTCATACTTACATACTATAATTGTTCAACTTATGCACAATGTAGAAAGCTGAGAGAAGAGTTGTCAGAGAAGTAGATAAGAAATAGGACAGAGATTCTTCTATGACATGTTATAGATGGATACATCCTCATAAACCAGATATAGAGATGCTGATATGAAGAGGAAAAGAAAAATATAAATGGAGAATACCAGAGATGAATGGAGCAGTCGAGAGGGGGAGATGTATGTTGTGCCAGCTAGAGCTCATCGAGGATGACAGACGCGTTTGTGTGTGTGTTTTCTTACTGGCTTGGACTTGGCTAGAGTGAAAAACGCCTGTATCTGAGTATCAATCACTGTGGGCTGGGCGCTGCCTCGAGGCTGCAGTGTGCTCTAACAGCTCTGTGTGTCTGTGTGCTTCTTTTAATGTGGAATTTGTCTCTCTTTGAAATCTTATTATAGTTCTAGTAGATAATATTCTTTTTTGACTTGATGGACTGGAATCCTCATTTATAAAGGGAACTTTTGTGTTATCAGATCTTGTGTAAAGTGTAGCATGTACTGTAAATCTACACCTGTGTGTGCTTAACACCTGAATTCCCGTTTCAGTACAGATCTTATCAGATGTAAAGATGTTTTTGGATGTAGAATCAAATCAGCAGGAGGAATGTAGTTAGATAACCATTTCCTTGCTGAAGTGGCCTTTAGCACGACATCTTCTCTTGGTTCTGTAGGTAGCTTGGGGCGGCAAATAGCTCTGTGGGTAGAGCAGTCATCTATGAACCCTGGGGTGAGCAGTTTGATTCCCAGTCCCTCCAGGCTACATGTCGAGGTGTCCTTGGACAAGACACCGAGACCTTGTAGTAGCGTCGACCTGTACTGTCTGGCAGCTGTCCAACAACAATTTCCCCATGGGGATTAAAAAATTATGTCATTATTATAATTTTTAATTTTCTCCACGTTTGTGCCAATAGTTTAGTCTGCTTTGCTCAACTTTGCCCACTAGATTTTAGGGGGATTTCACCCCAGGGCCACGTACAGTTGTGTTCATCCTTCTTTAGGTGAATCCTGTCATTTTAGCCACAAATTCTTGATGCTGGGACATGTGCATCACTGATGGGCTAGGTGGAGAGCAGGGGGGGAAGTGGGAGGATGAACGGGCAGCAAAATGGGAAAAGCAATTAAAATGTCTAAGAGGAAACCTGCAAGTCATTATATTGGCTCCGAGCCAATTGAGGGTCTCTGAAAGTTTACACGTCAACATGTTCATGTGCACTTGGCGGTACAAGAGCCTGAGCCGGAGGGACAGGCACAGAGGGAAATATACTGTGTGTGAGATTGAAGTCTGGGTTTAATCTACACGCCTTGAGGATGGTCTCCCATTCTCTCTGTCTCTGTCTTTTGGTTTCCATCACATTATGTGTTTCTGAGGTAACAGCTAGACACTGACCTACTGAGAGTTAAGTTTGACTCAGACTAATCCATTTTGGAACCTGCGTGACTCAGCAGCTGGTGCGCGCGCGCACACACACACACACACACACACACACACACACACACACACACACACACACACACACACACATGCTGACTATTAGTAGACTTGAGGTTTAAAATTCTGGTCTTGCTTCTGTACTGCTACAGTGCAGAATATTGCCTGAATATTGGCATTGATATAGAGTGGTAATAAATTACTTTGGTTGAGAAATCACAAAGGTCTGCTGTGTTGTACTGGCAGTTGTAATATCATTCTGTTTGCTGTACTGCGTTTTCTGTGTGTCTTAATGTGTATACAGGTGCTGTGCAGAACTCATAACTTTCTACCCTGAGAACAGCAGCACATTATCTGTTAAACCAAGAGGGGAAAAATCCAATTACATTCCTCTTACACTGTCTGCCAACAGTGAGGCAGTCTTTTTATATCTTTGATTTTACAAATCTTTCAATCATCAAAAATGTGGCAAATGTACCTAAAATGTTATTCTATTACTGCATTCATTTGGCACGCAGCATGGCTGTGGGTTTGAGAATTCCGTGTGTATAAATCTGTGTGAGTGCATTTGCAGCTAAGGATGAATGTGTCATATGTTGAAGTAAAAGCTTTTTCTTGACAGATCCTGACAGAGAATTCCATTATCTTTGTAGGTGTTTGTTAGATAGCTTCTATGGCTGGAGTTTGGTTTGAAGCACTGTATAGGTGAGTGTATGTGAATGAGCAATATAAATGCACATATTTCTTTTATGTGGTGCGTGTGTGTATGTATAAGTGCAGGCTATATAAATGCACATATTGTATATCTGGAGTATATAACTTGTCCTTCTATGTCCTTTATGTGTTAAAGACTGTTGAACAGAGGGAAAGAAAGGAGGAGAGCTTCTCTTCCTCATTCCCTCTCTCAGGTGCTGCTTGGTGCTATCATGGCTGTAATGAAGCCTCATTTATCTCCATCTCAGCAGAATCTCATCATTCACAACGGGACTGCAGCAGCGTGGAATGAGGATGAGTGTGCATTGTTTAAGAGACGTCATACGCGTGTGTGCAGCGAAAAGATGTTTGATTGCGATCAAAAAAGCAGAATGACTGAAAATGGGGTTGCATTCAATACCGAAGGGCCATGACTTGTTGTGTTTGGTCAGCATTATGAAGGCAAACTGATGGCACAGAATTCAATCAGCATAGATTACATTCAGAGGTCAGGTTAACTAAGCAGCCATTTGAGCTGTGGTGCCACCTCCCTGCCGCGGAGCTGAGAGGGAATGAAAGGAAGTGGAAAAAGGCAGATTGGGAATCACACACAGAGAAACAGAGGGACATGTGTAGAGAGATTAAGACTGTGTAATGTCATCATAGAACCCATGTCCTCCAGGTCTGATTAAGAGCCTTTCTGAGCACTTTGCGACGCTGTGTTGTGATAGGCCAAGGTCATGGCGAGTCATTGTGCAGCGCCGCAGATTAATGCTTAACTTCGTCAGGAAACGGCAGAATCTAATTTGGCCAATGGGCTTCCTCTCCACTTCAGATGAAGAGGACGATTCCCCTCACCCGGGGGCTCTCTGAGGAAAGAAGTGTGTGTAAAAATGTCTGCTGGCTTGCAGCCTGGTTGGATGAGTTTGTATGTGTGTATCTGGATTCAGCATGTGTTTGATTACTTTTTACTATGTGTAAGTGTGAGTGTAGATGTGTCTGGATGTATTTCAGTCTAAATGTACTTTTGCCTTTGTGTTTGCCTCTCTCTCCACTATGTGTAGTACTACCATACTTGTCAGCATGTGGTTAAGGAATGCTTCGTAAATGATTGGCAGTCTATGATATTAGTTTGGGAATAATAAGAGCATAATAACTCAGTGGCGTTTGCCTCCAGAGAGTGAATTTCAGGTAATCACATTTACTCAACACAATCACTGTCTCTCACGGCAGTGTCTGGGACAGAACCACGCACTTTTTCATTTCCTCTTATGAATGTCATGAGCGCCGGCATGTGTGAAGGGTTTGTGTGTGCATGTATTTGATGCTGTCTCACAGCTGGGTTATGAGTGCAGACTGATTGTGTTTGTGTTTTGCAGGTAGGTAGTGAGGAGTTTGCAGATGTAGATGCAGAGAGGTGTTAGAAAAAGGGTGAAAAGACTGTACATACTCTGCTGTATATCTGGTCATAATGGCAGTTGCCATGTTTTGAAAAGATGCTGTTGTCTGTACCCTAAATTATAAAAATATAAGCACTAGTTTGCGATATCTGTCTTCCTTTTTTAAATGTAGACACTTTAATATTTAAATGTTTTTGTCGCATAACTATTTTCAGGTTGTATAGGTGTTTGACGTAGCATTGAACCTTTTGTGCTAATATTCACTTTGAAATAAGCCTGAGATACTATTAAGGTAAAACACAACCTCTACCTCTGTTTTTGCAACACAGAAGTTCAGCCTGCCTCTTGTAGAAATTTGGAAATAATGTAAGTGCAGCAAGTGCACAGACATCATTTTGTTTTTGTTTTTTTGTCCAGACTGATCCAAGGGACTGTTGTGTGAAATGCAATGCAGCAGAAACTTAAACATTAATTATGGTGATGGAGTATGGCAGCATCTACAGTCTAGACATACATTTTTATGGGAACAGCAGATGTTTTGCTCTTGTTGTAACTGGATTTGATTAGTTCTGTCAGTGCAGATAATAAACTAAAGCGCAGATAGACAACTAAGACTCCATGGAGAACCACTTCTCTAAGACCAAGTCCTTTTCAGATATCATCAGTTTTCATAGCATGTAATAATGGTTCCTAAATGATTATAAATCTTAAATGTGTGTCACATTTTGTCAGTTCTGTGTAACATTATGTTGCATACAGTGTACAATATGTCCAGTGATTTTTTAAAATATTTTACTTACTGTCAACTGTAAAGAGTCTATGGGATTTGGTGACAGTAACAAAAATAATATCATGTCCTTCATGTTCTTCATGTCCGTCAACATAAAAACTCAGAACCCAAACTGACATCTTCACTTTCTTGTTTTGTTCAACCAACACTCAAAAAACCAAACATCTAAAATTTAAGATAGTGGCCCAAAAAGGGAAGCACCAAATCCTCTTATTTGAAGAGCCAGTAAGTGTTTGGTGTTGGTGCTTGACAAATGACCTCAACAAACTTGTTTTTGCATTTCCTTCACCTGCCTCTTGTTGTTGCTTTTTATTAACTGGTCTTTGCAGACCCCCCTCCACTTCATTTACACTGCATTTACCTCTGTGCTTTCACCACCTGCAGCACCTGCTGTCATTGTCTCACCACCCTCAGTATATATATATATATATATATATATATATATATATATATATATATTTGTAGTTTGTTGCCTACCTGATCCTGACCTCTTCCTGTACCCAATTTTTTACCTGCCTGTTCCTTACCTGATCATTTTGCCCTCTCTGCCTGTCACTGATGCAGCTTGACCTAACAAAGGTTTTTTTTTTTTTTTTTACTTTTACCTGCTTGTTTCCCAAATATTGCCTTTGAGTGCAAGTTTCTTTGTCAGATATGGCAAAGTAGCATTTGGCTGTACTTGACTGGGATTAATTCAAAGTCCATACAAGTGATATAACAAACAAGGAGAAGACACAGAGAGTGGGAGAAGCTTGTGAAGTGAAGTGTGCTGTATTGGTCAGGTTTAAATGCATCCTCAGTTGTGCAGTAGTGGAAGGAGAGGGAGGCAGAAAGTGAAGAGTGAAAGCAGTGAAGGGAGTAGACTGGGGTAACAATATGGCTGTAACATACTCCCTGATCCATAACATATTATAGGAGGGAATACATTATTACTGTTAAAAGATGTCAGCTGGACAGGCCAGACACACGCACACCTCACCTCTGCTAGGGAATTTTCATCTGAGTGAAGGTGAGGGGATACAACAGTGCATCTGGGCACTAAGCCAAAGAATAACCCTTCATTCTTTCCTCTAGTCTCCCCACCCCACCCCAGGACACTCTGTAGAGATCCATCTCCCCTCCTGTCCTCCTTCTCCCCCCTCAGATGTACCCTGTCTGTCCACTTCATTTCCTGTCTTAATACCCTGATTGAAGTGATCGCCTTTCCCTGTTGTTGGTTAATGAGCAGCAGGTGTCTGAGTGCAGCTCACCTGACCGCAGTTGGAACCCAGAGACCAACTTTGCAGCAGAGGAGCTTCTTTATTAGCTAGGAAAGAGGAAGAGCCTGCAGTCCATCTTCATTTTAATGGCCTTTCATTATTGCCCAGAGGGAGGAGTGAAAATAAGAAAGGTGCAGCATTAGATGTGTCACATTGTTTTGTAGAATCACAAACAAAATGACAGATTAGGACCTTGCAAATAAAGAAAAATATACTAAAAATACGAATTAATTGTACATTACAGCTAAAACATTTAAATGATACATTACAGTTGCAGAATTTCAATTTATATCCACACAATAATAGTCTGAACATCAACTGTGTATACTTATAGTATGTGTGTTCATGGTTCTATATTTTGCATTTTGCGTTGACTATGATGCTGTGTTTGACAGCACCATTCTGGCTGTGTGAGTTGTCCATTGCAACGCAGTGCAATGTAGTGCAGAAGTATACATGCTTTGAATACACAACTACACTCACTCAATGTGAAGACAGATGGGGAGGGGGGGGAACCAAGCTGGTATGTCGTGAGTATAATGATGTGTTGACATAATCCTCTCCTTCTCTCACCCTCAGTCAGATCTCTGCATTAATACTGTAACTGGTAACACTGATGTCTCAAACCATTGTTTTCACTCAGTGTTCTTGCCATGATTTCTGAAATACATCTTTGGCAACACATATACAGTGCTAGATTAAATTTAAAGAGTCACAAAATGCAATGTTAGCCACACTTTGTATATACAGTATATGCAAATTAATGTTACATTTGATGTCACAATTCAGTGTAACTTGTCACAGTTGAATCCTAATCAGTTGTTGCTTGCCTTTCCACTAACACAGTGGTTCCCAAACCTGATCCCTAGGCTCCTGTCCTGCTTGTTTTCCAGCTATCCCTGCCCTACCCACTGCTGATTACCTGGATGAGGTTTGTTCAGTCAATCAGAAGCTGGAAGATACCAATTTACTTTGTCTTTCCCCTGCTCCACCCTAGTTTCAGATGCTGCCACTTCCTTCTGTCCTGCAGTAACCCCAGCTCTTATCGGCTTCTCGCGTCACCTGATCCCCCACATGCACCTTTTCCCCATTACCTCATTAGCTCCAGAGGGGTTTTTTTTTTTGGACCCCCTACTTGTTTCTGGACTTGTTTTTAGACCTCCTGCCTGCCCCCAATGTCTTGATCACTATTACCATTTACTGTTGCCTGTTACCAAACCCTGCCTGCCTGCTGACTTTGCCCCGTGCCATTACCCTTTGATCCACCTGTATCTGCATTTTGTTGAAACTGGGCTGAACTTTTACTTGGTGGCTCTGAGTTGTGCACTTGAGTCCAGCATTTTCTCATCCATGACAGTGACTACAGATGAGCCACAGCAGTGGTCCATAAGAGTTTTGATTAGCCATGGTGACTTCACCGCACACAGCAAACACTCACTTGTTTATCTGTGTGTATTTGCTGCGGTGATTACATGCCAAAGTATTTGGACATTAAAAAAATGAAACTACTTGCAAACATGATAAATTTGGCTTAAATTTTCCCACTCATTATTTTGATGCTTGTTATCACAATCAGCATCATAGCCGTGATTACTACAATCACGTTACTCATCCTCTTAACCAATCAACAGTCATTAACACCACACAACAGAAAAACAAATTACTCCACTGAAGATTTGTCTTCTTTTTAACTCTCACTCTCTCCATATCCTCCCTTGTAGGGAGAGGATCCCTACTGCTTCTGGTCATGTTTGCTGATATGTACCTCTGAATTAACATCAATCTTAAGCTGTTTGTAGCTTCAGCAGTGCTTGGAGTCCCCATGCTCTCACTACTGTTAGTGACCGTTTTTTCTTAGGGACTGAGGCATGAAACTCCCTTGTTCACATCAAAGATTTTTGATGTTTATGAAAAGAAAGAAAGAGGAAGATGTGGATTTAAGATGATGGTGGACAAACTGCTGGTTTACTGTAGAGCTTTGTGCTGTGGCAGTGATAGAGGAACAGCTGTGGATCTGAAGACAGAATTTTTATTTTTAACTACTTGTAAGAACTTAAATAACAACACGGAATAACACATGTTCCTCTGTTGTAAATTCACTATTAACTACTACTAAAATACAGTATTTATGGTGGCTGTGGGATTATCTAGCGCTCAGCAGCATATCTTTGTTCATTCAAATGTTTGGTATTGGTCTCTAATGTATTTGTTGTTTTTACATTTTTGATTTATTGATATTATCACTTTTATTTCATAGTGATTGTAGATATACTGTAAAACAAGGCCCTGTGGGGCTGAGTGGTGTGTGCGTGCGTGTGTGTGTGTGCGCACACTGTAGGAAAAGGGTGAAGAGGGTAGCAAACTAGTTATCAGAGTCCTCACCCTCAAAACCTAACGCTGTACCCTTGAGAAAGTCACTTAACCTCAGCCATGCTCCAGTGAACAGCAGACAGCTGACTGTACACACAGAGCACATCAACATTTGTCTGTGTGTGGCAAAACATTAGACATGCAGCTTTTAAAATGCTAAGTCAGAACATTATTGTTAAGCAGTAAGATATGTTTATATTGGGTATTTTGGTAGAGAACAAATAGTGAAATAAATGAAATAATAAATAACTGTACTTACTGATTTGATTGGTTGACTGGTGCTATGTGCTAATGGATGGCAGCTAATTCTGTGACACAAATACTAGAGTACAGTAACACACACTAAAGTGAAGCTTTAAGACTAAAATGTTAATGTCCTCTTGCAATATAAAGGCTTGGGTGCTCCATCTTTATGTTTACAGCTAAAAATAGTTCAGGTTCATCACCATCGTATGCTCCCTTGGGTTTTTGTTTGTAGTACGTGATGGTCAGAGAAATAGCCACTGGGTTCTGCGTCCAGCTCCAACTTTACTTATTTATCTGTAAGCCACAGCTGAGTTTAAAGTGGGATGCAAAAATAGGTGAACAGTTGGACAGAGAGGGAGAGCACACAGACGCGGGATCGATGCCAAGAGCCGAGCTCACAGTTTGTAACTGATAAGAATACAGTAGATACAGCAGGTCCATGTGCAATGGATGGAGCATTATTCACATAAGAGAAGGCAGTGGAAAGTATGAGACTACATGGTTTCACCACTGATGTCAGAAAAGCGTGTTGATGCAGTTTCCTTCTGTTTTTTTGTTGGTCCCTCTAACACTCCTTCTCTTCCTCCACCCCCCACCTCTCTCTCTCTGCGTTGTGAGCGAGGCGAGGCCAGATGAGTTGCTATGTCAGAGGGAATGCAGCAGTGAAGGAGGTGAAGCTTTATTTCTCTGGGAAAGGTGTACTTTTCTCTTGTCAACAGGCATGGCTGCATCAGCCTCTCCTTGACTCCCCCCTCCCAATCTCCATCTTTTTCCTTACACTTCTTCTGCTCTTTTCTATCTTCGTCTCGCTCGCTCTCCCTCTCCCTCTCTGCTTCCTATCTGGAGCTGTACAGAGGACAGATTGAGGGCATTATTTTTCTTCGACTGTGGATTTTCTGCCATGTGGTGATACTGAAGGTCCCATTCTGCTCCTGTGTTCAAGATAAATCAAAAACATTTTTCTACAGCTGCAATCAATGCCCTAGCCCTCTCTCAACAGCTCTGCTTCTTTCCTCTCTCTCTCTCACTCATATAGTTACACATGCACACACTTTGCTCTTCTCTGCTAGTTCCTGAGGCGATGGTTCTCTCTTGAACACTGACATCAGATAGCCTCCCTCCAGCAGTCCACTCCTCTGGGAGGGATTTGCATCTCATTTGCATCTCATTACAGATTTAATAGAGCAAACTGTGCTCCATCCTGAGTGAAAATGATGAGGGGGGAAGAGGAAAGGTGAACATAGATGCAGAGAGTCAGTCTACAGGCGACGGCGTGCCTCCGAGCAGATGTTGGTGCATGTCCCCTTTCTCACACCCAACTGATGTTACTCTTCAATTAACCATTTTCTTTAAGACAATTACATTGATGTTATATTTAATATGAATTCAGTGTGATTTTAGCCTTGGTCATTAAAATAATGTTAATAGACTATTTTCATCACAGACATTTTAACTTTCCAAAGCAGGAAAGACATAAGTTGAATTAGTAAAATGATCAATAACTCCATTCCATGTAAGCATAATTCAGGACTCTGGTATTGTCCATACTCGCTCTCCAATATGTACACTTGTGCTTTTCCTGTTCAGACCTCTTTGTTTTCTGCACACATTATGCTGTAGATTAAATTTCAAATGGTTAAAATTACCATGTTTGTCTATCAATCTAAAGTTGACCTATAATAACAAAGTGAAAACATGTTGAAGCCACTCCAGCATTGTTTTGGCTGTATGCTTCAGGTCATTGTCATGCTAAATGTTGAACTGTCATCCTTTAAAAACCTTCAGTCAAGCAATGGTCTGATACTGAGAAAGCCCCTCTTTGCTTAGCATAACAATCTGACACTTTCACTTACTTCTGATGTCACACTGTCACAATGCCATGTAATCAGATCTTTAGTAATTCCTTATGACTTCTTAGTTATTCTGATTATATCTGAATTTGCATTAAAGTATCACAAATTTTTGAAGTGGTCTCAGACTTTTGGACCCCACCGTATGTGCACTGCTCTTCAGGAAAAAGTAAGTTAACGTAATATGACGTAATTAGTCAATAAATAATATAATAAACATATATTACAGAGTAATATATAAGAGTATATATTCTGTTTTGGTGACTCATTGATCTTAATGTAAAGATTTTAGACCCCAGGACCAGGATTTAACTTATTCAGTAAGACCTATAAAAGAAACTACAGGCTTTCAGTTAGTGGAGCAGCAGCTAGTCCAGATGTAAAATTCTCTGTAGAGAAATTTCCTTCACCTTGTTTAAAGACATCTCAGCAGTGAGGGCTTGCTGATCCAAAGGGCAGTTTTTGAATAGTCCCTCTACTGTTGTTAAGTCCCTCTACTGTCATTACATTTCCTAGTGTGGACTGTTATACACAGTAATAGTAGTTCTTCACATACTCCATAAACAAATATACACTTTCACATACAGTTAATAGGGCAGAAAATATGATTTGTTTATGTAAATTCATATCAGTCAGTGTGTGACAATCTTGAGATAATCCCTGGCATATCACACAACCCTTTTTTAATTAACTTATTGTGCTGTCTCTCCACAGCAGCAAACTGAGGAAAGATGAGTCTTTTTCAATTAGGACTTCTCCCCCCATCTGAGCTCCACTCCCTGCCACACGTTTTGTTATCATGTGTGTGTGTGTGTGTTTTTTTGTATGTGGTGAATTATTCGGTAACCTTTCTAATTTCACACTTGTTAAGTTTCCATGTAAAAGGCAACATTTTAGAAAGAAGTTCTCCGGATGGGTGAATTGTGTCATTAGTGACTGTGTGTGTGTGTGTGTGTGTCAGGGGTTGATAGTACATACAGTAAATTAGTCATATAAAATCATGGGCATGTTTGAGTACTGTAGGGGCCCTCTTCTACACATACTTGGACACACACACACGAAATGAGGTGATCAGCCATTTGCTATTGTTGGTGATCTCAGACCTTCCCGAGCAGACTGTGCTGTGTGTGTTTCTGTGATGAAGATTATGCTCTCTTTCTGTTTGTTTCTCTCTTTCTTTCTTTCATTCTATCTCTCTCTTTAATTTATGTGTTGTTGGAGGAGCTGGTGCTGATAGGCCCAGAGATGGCATTTAGCTAAAGAGCAGAGAGGCTGTTAGCTTCTCCATTCATCTAATCAATCTCACTAATGAAACCACTGTCCTCTCCGCAGCCTCTTTCTTCCTTCTCTGCTCTCATGCTTTTTCTTCTTGCCCTCTACCCTCTCATCATTTGCTCTCCTTGTGCTTTTATCCCTTGACTTTCTATCCTTCTATACTTACCACCCTGCACCCTGACACCCTGCTCCCCGTTCTGATTTTTCTTTCCTTCCTTCCCACCTTCCCTCCTCCTTTCCTTCATGCAGCTGTCCTAGATTCACCAGTGGTAAATTTGTTCCCAATGAGGGTGCTTTTTCTGGTGTTTGCTTCCTCCATTTCAGCAAAACCAGTGTGTCCTCCCCTCCCCCTGCACGATACATGGTGGATTGACCCAGTTAGGGTGAGAATGGATATTGTACCGGGACTGTATATGTGCCAAGGTGTGTACATCGGCATATGTGCGCAAGTATGTCTGTTACATTGGCCTACATGTAGATTTTATGTATGTGTATGTGTTGATCCAGCATCGGTGTGCTCATCTGACTTTGTGGTTGATACTTTTTTTAATTGGATATTGAAGCAGTGTTGAAGGTGCAATATCAGTTGTAGACAGGTTCTTATCTACATGTGAACATGCCTTTGACACATCATGAAACACAAAGAAGTCTTGTTATATATGACTAGGAGCTCAGACTGGTGTCATAACAGATAGAACGATGAAGGAATCTGGGAGTATCACATCTTAAGTACACTGTTTTATCATGTCAACAAGTAACATGAACAACAACAAAAAAATCCTTCATTCTGTGAGCTCAGTGTTAAAACTAAAACCACAATTCTTTGTATTAGGCTACCTCAGACTTTATTATTTATACCTTATTCCTTAAAAAGAGAAGCAGGGTTTAGCTCGTCATTCATTTTTTAAAAAGTTTGGTGTTTTTGACTCACGGTTAGTCCCGTTTCACCGCTGAGAGTTAACTGGTGGTACTGTTGCTATGGTTACCAGCAGTTTAATATTGCACGCTGATTTAGTTTCAGGGCTAAACTATCAAGTGGAACAATGTTTGAGGTCATTCCAATTTAACAGACACAACAAGCCAGTCAGAAATGAGTGCAATTCTTTTCCATTCATTGCTAAGAAGTGTTCAGTACACTCCCAGAGTACGGAGGTATACGAAACAAAATAAATAGGGGAAAGTGACTAAAAATGAGTTAAGTGATAACATGACTCTGGACTGTAACTGTGTTGGAAAAGGGTGAGAGAGAGAGAGGAAGAGAGAGAGGTTACACTCTGGTACTTCTGTTTCTCTCTCTGCACCACTTCATTCTGAAATCTGTATCTGTGTGTCTGTTTATGTGTGCGACTACATGTGCATATCTATTACTGTGTGTATGTGCCTGTGTTTGTACGTAGCCTTGGGGTGTTGACGTGTGCTGGACAGAGACCCTACTGAGAGCCTTTTGTGAAGAGTCTTCCCTCCAGCAAGGTCGCTCCCTCCCTCGCTCTCCCTCCTCCCTCTATCGGTACATCTCTGTTCATATCTGTGCAACATAGTTTTCAGGTTTCTCTCTCTCTCTTTCACACACACACGGGTTTGTCTTTCTACAATATTGAGGACACTCAGTGACATAATGCATTCCTAGCCACTTACCGTAGCCATCACATCTAGCCCTAACGTTAGGTTAACCCAAGCCTTAACCGTAGCACCAAATATTAATCTTGAAACAGTTTGAAGTTGCAAAGACCGGCCAAAATGTCCTCATGACAGTAGTTTTGAACAAACTTTTGTCCACATAATCATAGAAAGCGATACACACCCACACTTATACCCAGACATAAAGCACGTGCTACATGAATTTATTTTTTTGTAGTCGACCTGACTTCTGGTGAGGCCAGTTGCTGTAACTTCAGAATATAAAGTGTATCTGTCACGGTGAGTGTACTTGTATATTTGTGTGTGTATATGTGCTCTTGAATGAGGGGTAACAACACTGATTATAATGAATATAATGATTATAATGTAAAGATAAACTGTCTTTTGTTAGGGGATGAATCATGCCCCATGCAGTGCATGACATAGGTACACAAACATATACACAGAGGTTTATACATTTAAAAGCTGTAAAACAAATTACCATGTACAGTAGTATATGTTTTTCCTGTGTTACATACTGTATACGACAATAAATAAATACACAAATAGTATTCATTTTCAGTTGCATACACATGGAGGGACATTTTGTCCTTGTAATTCTTTGATGTACACCCAAGCACAGCACTTTTCGTTGGCACTGTGTGTGTGTGTGTGTGTGTGTGTGTAAACTGCAGGACAGCGATACGGTAATTCTCCTGCTCTCCCACTGAGAACAGAGGAGCTGCATTACCACAATTTTACCTTTGGGTCTTTCACACACGTATTTGATGCTTACACACATTTCCTCTCTCTTTCTCTCACGCACGCACACACACACACACACACACACACACACACATACACACACACACACACACACACACAGACTCCTTATTTGAATGTACATCAATCAAAACTCCAGCCTCACCTGTCATTGTCTTTGTTCTCACTTATACAAACATTCTCGTCCTGGTCCACCGAGTAAGGACCCCAATCAGGATTTACATTTGCAGCATAGCACCTTTTTGCTCCCGTACACACTCACTCCCAGTGAAGAGGGAAAAAACCACAACAGCACAGTTTCAGCCAAAAGCCTGTAGAACAGTTTGGTTTGACTTACATATATATGTGATATATCATAAAAGAGGAAAAGAATGGATGAGAAAGATGTAGAAAGCAGAAATGTGAATTTTGGACAATGAAGTAAGGAGGAGGAGGCACAGGTGAGGTGTGTGTGTGTGTGTGAGAGAGAGAGAGAGAGAGAGAGTGAGATGAGTCTGCCTAAACATGCACTGTGCTGAATGCTGATCAGGGACAATAAAATCTCCATTAAAGATTTATTCTAGAGAGATAGACGAAGGGAGGGCTGGGCAGATGATAGAAAGGAAGTCAGGCGGTGGAGAGAGGTAGAAAGGAATGGGAGGGGAAAGAGAGCACAGGTTTGTGTCACTGAGTGGATTATACCAAAGACACCTCTCTCCCCACATCACTGTAAGACACATACACACACACGCAGATTCTCAGACTGCATTTTAATAGCCCTGTCACCTCCAGCTATAATACCAGACAATGGCTCTTTGAGCAGACACTCGTCTTCAGAAGTGTCTTTCGTGCTTCCTGACAGGCTGGAGCGAGAGCTAACTGGCTAGTTCACCACAATTATAGATCCCATCTGTGTATTCACAGAGATATGGCAAAACCTTAGCGCAACAAGCCCGAGGCCTACTCTGTCAAAATGTCAGATGGACCAGCCTGTGCTCGAGGTGAGACACCCAAGTGCTTTTTTGTTAATATCTGCACTAGGATTGTGGGGAGAGGAGGAGTAGGAGGGGGAAGAAATGAAATGACATGGGGAAAATGTAATCTAATTCACCAGCCCCCTCCTCCAATGAAGTGTGCTGTCAGCTTTATCTCAGAGCTCCAACCTCATACCTCATACCCCCCTCCCTGCTTTCATCCTGTTTGAGATGATTGAGATTCAGAGTTGATGCTGATGACATGGAGGTACTTTACTGTTCCTCTTAGTAGTGGCTGACTGACGTGCAGACCGGGAGACCTACTAAATGTATGGAGCAGGAAGGGCGGGGGTGTGGGGTGGGGGTGTAATGGATGGAATGAAGATGGAGTTGGAAATGGAAAATGGACAAGAGAGAAAAAGGGGCAACAAAGGGGGTAAGAGGGTAGAGAGCAGCAAAAGAGCAATCAATGGAGCAAATAGAGGGAGGAAGGGGAACTGAATGTACGGATCTGGAGAGTGATGAGGAGAAAGGAGCAGAGAGGGGGGACAAAAAGTATTAGGGGGAGATGTGAGATGGAGGAAGTGGGAGATATTAGAAGGGGAAAAGGGCACAAAAGTGGTAGCAGGGACAGTAGAGAGCAGGGTGTTTCAGGAGGGGGACATTTAGTCTAAAATCAACCAGCTCTCAGAGTCCTTCATTTTAATAAAGGAGGGCAACAGAATCAATAGAGAGATTCCCGTGTAGGCTGCCAGGATTAGTGTGTGTGAGTGTGAGTGCATGGGAAAGTGATTATTAGTGCGTTTGAGAACACTGTGACAAGGATAATTATATTTGATTACTAAAGACCCCAGTGAGGGTTTGCATTATCAGCCTCTGTGCTCCTAAGCCTTGATGGTGGGCTGCCATCGCAGCGATGTGTGTGTTTTTCTGATCACATCTGTCTTTTTTCTTTTCTGTCGAACTTGTTAAACTGAGAGTTTTACATAGTAAATAGTCTTAATTGGTGTTTAATTGATAGAGGACACTTGTACACCACAAGGCTTCCCCACTCCACCAGAGTGCAGCCTAGTTGACACTAGTTCAGTCTGTAAGAAATAATAATTAACTTGTTGGACCATTGCAGTGTTTACAGATGGCTTTGGCAGACACAGTAAAAGGTTTTTTTTTTAACATGTGGCTTGTACCTGAGACACCGGTGGAGAAAACTAGCAGATTGTTGAGGTTTGAGGTAAACAAGTGTATAAAATAGTAATAGCTCCTCAGTGTTGTGATTCTGCTTCTCTGTTTCTTCTGCTTCTTCCTTATTTTCTGATTTCTGTCTCTTCCTCTCTGGCTTAGTTTTATTTGTGTGTGTGTGTGTACATTTGTTTCTCCTTAAGCATTTTGATCTATGTTTGGAAGGAGCTTTGCAGGTTATTAACAGTTTGATTCTCATCTATTGTGTGATTACATCTGAAGTGGAGCCAATGCTTGTTGTGTAGCTCTGCACTGAGCCTGGCCAACACTGCCAGCCCCGCACACATGCATACACACACACATACACACACACAGAGTTAATTACCCATGGCTGTAGTTCAGAGGTTTCTCTCTGTGTGTCATAGATGGACTCGTGTCCTCACAGTGCTACTGGGACCCCGACCATTATCGCCACTTGCCCACTGAAGAAGACAACTCTCACAACACACACTTACAGCTCACAAACACACGTGCATGTGCACACAGACACACACACACACACACAAATGTCCAGGTTTTCACTCAGTTACAGTTTCAGCTAATTGCTCACCTTCTGCTCCTCCCTTCCCTACCTTTTGCTTTGCTCTTTTGCCCCACTCCATACCTTATATACACACACACACGCTCACAGACTCACACACGCATGTTTATCATTTTAGCTTGTCTCAGCAGTCAGGCAGTCATCTCACGTATCACCAGCCCCTTTACAAGTACATATCTGCAGTCCAATCATGCCTTATTGTTATTGCCAGTTTCTTTCTCTAACACATATAGATACACACACTCACATATACATGCATATAAGCATCACAAAAAACTGTTGTTCCTATAATCATTTATACTTTTTGTGAATAAGTACACACTTCCCATGAATCTACAGCTTTTAGAAACCAGCTGAATAGATTGTTTCCCTCACTATATTTTACTGTATTTTGTTTAATAAATTGATGCTGTTGTGTTGAAGCTTTTGCCAAACAACTTTAAATCTGTTGGGCTGAAAACAAATGTTACATTCAAAGACAAAAAGTTGTCAGTCTTCAGTATATTTAAAAAAAGGTAAAAACATTTACATTCTGCAAACATAAAATAAAAACATTCTTAAACAGTTTTGAGTTGCCAAACAAAGTATTCCCAGTAAAATCGTTATGCATCAACGTCCCACCCTAAACCTCCAATATTAATCAAAACTTAGAGTTTCTATATTTATATAGCTATTTTATTAGCTCAGTTTTTACCTGTGCAGTTGCAATTTCACTGTTCTAGTTCAGTGCTGCAATGCTGCTTTTGGCTGCAGCTGTTTTCAGTGAAAATGATTTAAAAATCCACTCTAAACTACCTGCTCAGCACCAAACTGTCGACAAAGTTAGTAGCTGGCAAACGTGGTGGAGCATTTAGCAGCTAAAGACATAAAGAAACATCAGAAGTGTAAATGGAGAAGAAAATAGATTTGGAAGAGTAGATACTGGATTTACTTTTCCCAGTGTCTGGAAACACAACATCAAATCAATGATTAAATTATGCCTGCTCAGCCTTCCTGAAACTCCTTCAAACAAGTTGTTTTTCACTTGCACACCTGTTTTAAAGTAAGCATTATACTTAACCATTTCATATAGATCTGTTTGTACTGCTCAACCAGGTCTAAGTTGAGATAAAGCTGAATCATAAATGTTACTTTGCAAACGCTGTACTGAGGTCACGCCACAGGGTTGGAACTGTCCGTGGTTCAGAATTTCACAGGCTGTTTGTTGCACTGCGATGCAGCTGCAGTGAGAGCAGCATATTAATATTATTGGTGGTGATACATATTCACAGATGCCCTGATGCTGTGTGCAGTCTGGTCAGTGTTTTCATCTTTCCCGTTCTGTAGTTCTTGTGTTGTGTATCTTAATGAGTGACTTTGAACTGCCTCCTCCTGGTGAGTCCTCCTACTGGCAGACATCAGGTCAGGCCTGCTGTTCACTTCAGACTGGAGACAGCTTTAGCTCTCACGGGTTTATGCAGCTCCTTCCTGCTGGGTCATTTTATCATAAATGCCTCACAGTGTCCTTTACCTCTGGTCTGCTGTTCACGCCCTTTCCTCCTGTGTGTCTGACTTTCTGTCTGTCGTTGGGTCCATACTGCCTCTTCCTCCCACACACTCTCAAAATACTTCTCACTGAGCAATCTTTATCGCTCTGCCTTGTCTTTGTTTTCACTCCTCTTTCTCTTCATGTGGCTACTATAATAATCTGTAACACAAGATTTCATATTTTTCTTCTAGTTTAACTGAGGTCTAATAAAAAAAATTAGACAGGCCCCTAAACCCTTGTGTCAGTCTTCACTCTTGCCTCCTCCTCTCCTCTCTCTCCTTCTGTGGATTGGGTGGGGCACATGAATGTGATGCCCTGGCTGCAGCATGCCGGTAGCTATCTGTCTGAACTGCGCAAGCTTATGACATATTTTATGTTTGGGTCTTATCTTAGTTATTAGTTTATCTCCATGACTATCTGGGTTTCATAGCTTCACTGCCTCTCCCTATCACCCCTCCACATATTAATCCATCTGCTCCCTGTTCACCAGCTCTGTCTGACTAAAGCTCACAGATAGTCTAAAGGCCATAGATAAGGCTGACATGCTCTTGTCTCCCTTCACACAAATTGAATTGACATCAATTGTTCTGCATCAAAATGAGGCTCAACCCCTTGTGACATTTGGTTTGTTTTGTTTTTTCACCCTATTACTATTTAGCCATTGGCTCTGTACTTCTGCTTACTGCACCATGATTGACAGAGAGAGTAATTTGTGTTTATGTGTGTGCGTGTGCCTGTGTGACACACTGGGTACTGTTAATGTGTAGTGGGTGAACCCTCCTGAGCGGTGAAATCGGCTTATTTCCACCAGCCTCTAGAAACACCTCAGAGGTGCATTAATGAAAGAGCAGAAAAGGAGGATGAACACTCCTCTAATCCTAATTTGTGTCTGCTGCTGCCCTCCACCCCCAGCAGTCTGTTCCAGTCTCTCATTTCCTCTCTAGGTTGGTCAGTTTTGAGATTCATATGAGCAAAATTCATGTAAAAGTCCTTTTACTTGCAAGTGGGCCAGTGGTTTGGAAATATTAATGTTTTATTCTTCACACATCTTTTCCTGTTAAATGACTAATGTAAGCTGGGATTCTGGCTGTGTGCCTTGGTATCGTGGTTGAGGTATTAAACAGTATTTGGTGACATTAGACTGTGGCATTTTTGTATAGCCTGAGGGCACACTCAGATTGATTTTTGCCCAACGCCAGTGCTAAAGCCGTTACCATCTCTGCCCTTGTCTTCTGGCCCTGCACTGGAATTTTGCTTGTTTATAAAAGCGTGGAAAAATTACATGTGCTGTCAATAAATAAAGAAATAGTGGATGTGAGAGAAGTGACAGAGAGAGAGAGAGAGAGAAAGAAAATAAAGACAAAGCTGTGGGGGTTGAGCCATGGTGTTGCATTGTGAGCTTTGGGGCAGGCTTATATTTAATGGCTGGTCTGGGGCTAAATGAGCTGAATTAATAGGGTCTGCACTGAACAGTTACATGCCTGCTAAACATACATTTATGTGCGTGTGTGTGGGTGTGTGCGTTCATGTATGTGTGTGTTGTTATTAATTGGGTCATCTTTCACCCATTTCATGCCCTCGAAATCAAGACTGAGTGGATGTGAGTTTGTAGGTTACAATTATTAATTTAGTACAACCATTAAGCAACACTTTTTGCGTATTTTGAGTATTGTTGGTTGCAAATTGACATTTTTGTTATTATGATTTTAATACCCCCATACTCTTTTTGTGTTGTGTATTAATTTGTCAGGTTTAATATTTTTGTCTCTGTCAGTGCACTGTTTTCGTATCAGAAATTTCGCACACATGCAGAATATCATTCACGCCTGTAACATTTGTCCCTGGGTGATAGTGTGTGTGTGCACCCGGCTAAATGTTGGCTTAGAATTAAAGGGTCGTTCCCCGGTGTGTTCATTGAATCGGTCTGGTGCGGGATCACTTCAAGCGCAAACGGCTGCACATCCCCCATCTCATCCTTCCTTCCCTCATTCTTCTCTCTGCTCCAGCTCATTAACCCCTGGCTTTCCCGTATACCAACTCTTTCCATTTGCACAAACTGGTATCAGCATGCATCTCTCATCTGTTATCAAAAAGTCTTCTTCCCTTCCCCCTGCTCTGTGCTGGATTGGCGCAGTCCAAGTCAGGCTCAGCAGGGGACCGACTCCCCACAAATAAGGCCAACCATTCTGACATGAAAAGGGTAGAGCCTCGGAAGAACAGAGAACGGTGGGTGTGGAAGCATGTGTGCATGTGTCTGCAGACCTATGTGTATATTTAAATGTAAATATAGGTTTGTTGTGTCTGCTTGGTTGTGTGTCAGTGGGCAGTGCGTGTTTAGTGTCTCTAAGGTTTTGTATTTGTGGGAATCTGTGAAAATCTTTACCACTTTGCCACATGTATTCTCAGAAATGTCATTTGTATGTTTTATGTGAGAGACGGGGCAAAAGTGACAGGAAGATGAACTCAAGAGAGATTCTGCCTCTTCTGTCTCTGTCTCCAACTATCTGTGCCTCTGTATGTCTTTTCCTCCTTCGTTCTCTCTGTTTCTTACTCAGATGGAATTGCCTCTAGGGTCAAGATTGGGCAGGATGTTTTTTAGACAGATTATCTAGACAGTGAGAGGACTGTGTTCAAACACAGGGTCATCCAGACTGTCTCGGTCTATCCACAGGCAAAACACAAACAAAACAACCGTGACTCACTTTGTCTCACAGTAGGAAATTCTCTTGATAATAACAGAACTCAGGCCTCCAACCTGCACCTGAATGCACAGGAAACTGCAAATATACCACTGGCAGGTTGTGGGTAGCTCATGGCAAGTTCATCCTTGCAGATACACACACACACACACACACACACGCACACACTTGCACATACACCACATGTTGTGCAGGATATCGTACAAGTGTTTTCTCAGCAATATATTATCTGATTAAGCTGAATTAATGAGACCCAGTGGAATGACAAAATTCCTCTTTTGCATCTTTCCTTCTAGTTATCTTACCATCCCTTTATCCTCCACTCCACACCACCCTGCAGCTCCATGCACCCCTGATTGTATTCCTTTTCTCTGTGTTCCTCTGCATCCTTTCTTTTCAACCATCATCATAGAACAGAACATAGTCATATGTATGTTTTGACCAACCTGGTTTATGTGTGCAGCTCCTCAGCAGTTTGATGTGCATGATTTGTGGTGAACACATGCCGCTGCATATCATTTAGACAGTAACAGAATCAACTGAAGGGGGAGTCATCTGATTCAGTTTTTATACCTAAATACCAACATCTGCTTTGTTGCCTCATCTGTATGGACCTCAGTTGTTGAGTTTTTCCTCCCACCTTTGTATGCTGGGAATGAAAATAGCAAAAGGACGAGGAAAGCACATGTCAGGGTCGGGGATACACCAACGTGTGATCCTCCTTGCTCTAGTTTTTGTGCTTCCATGAAAATTGAACCTCATGTATTTATAAATGATAAAGACATGAGGGTTTTGCTGAACCTGCTGCATGTGTGAAAGTTGAAACACCTGCTCTAACTCGTCTTAGTGTGTGTTTGTGTCTTTCTCACACATCTAGCTTTTTTATTTATATTTATTTTCTTTATTTTAGTTAAAAGTAGTGGGGCAGTTACACATATTTGTCTTCCAGCAGTATTAATATTCTCCAGGCATTTCTTAACAAAAATTAAATGAACAAAGACAAAAAAAAAAAAAAAACTACTGGGGAGAACAACCGAAAACTAAAGCAAAATACCCAAATAGAAACATGGATAAAAACTGCAACCTCCTCCACTCTCTACTCAACCCTGGCATTTTACCTTCACAGCCTCACCTAACTGGGACCTACTACCTGTTCAGGTAAGTATGTGGTAAACTGTTCAAAAATGAGCAAAACACTAGGACAAGAGTATAAATATTCATACATCCATTCATACTTCCTAAGTTCTCCATATTGAATAGATTGTGATCTATTGCAGCTGTAGTTCATCTATCCTGCTCCAGGTGAACAGCAACTAATATCAAAATAATATTTTGATGAACAAAACACTGTAAATGTTAGGAAACTTGGTCTAGTGAAAAGGGACAAGAGTGACCTTTTCACAATGACATTATAGTGCCTTTAATTTGAGTAGGAGTAGGTTTACATTGATGTTGAAAGAACTGTGTGGAAGATAATTTCCCTTTGAGGCTTAGTGCCCAAATTACAAAAGTTCAAAAGTAAGCGGGCACAAATACAAATTGGGGCACAGCAGAATTTTAAGCTTTTCTACAATATTCAGTGATATTACAGTACAAGAGCGTTGTTAAAAACAGAGTATCTGTTAGTTATTCAATGACTAAGATGTTGCAGAAGGGCAAAGTTTCTTTCCTAATGAAGACTCATCGTGTGTGTACTGCGTTGTCTTTTCCACATTATAGTCAAGCTGATAAGGTGAGTACCACGTCATCGCATCTGCTGTAGTACATCACCAGATCTCGTTAGTGGCATGTGCACTCACCAGACTGGGACAGTGTGTTCACTGAAACAGGTGCACATCTGTTTTCATTGAGAGTGTGTGTACCAGAGAGAGAGAGAGAGACAGACAGAGAGAGACTGTATACATTCAGGTGAGTTCATTTGAATGGCAGCCAACAAATGTTTAATTCTCCCTGATGCTCCACCTTCGCAGTCACTCGGTGAAAGCAGTAAACTCTGTATCATTAGCAGAATACATTAGTCTGTTTTTGTCAGCTTGCCAGCTAAAACGCCTATTAATATCCACATGCCACTCTTGATGGAATTGGAGGAGCCAAAGACATTTTTAGGAAAGATTCACGAATGTCCAGATGTTATCAGGTCACAGTGCACTTAACAGACAGAAACAAGTACACATACATTATAAATAGGCACAAACACCCAAATCAGTTTGTGTCTGTTTAGAAGACTAAAGGTGTGCGGGTAAGGAATCCAAACAGAAAATAGCCTTATATGTGGTGAAACTTTCATTTGATTAATCTAATTTCTCATCTGACTTTACTTATGCTTCTCTTTCTCTGGGTGATACAACTTCTCTGTTTATCTTTGATTACCTGTTGTGTAGATGATAGTTACTTTGTGCATAGGTGTGTAGGTGCATTTCAAATTGGCAGGGTGCGACACAGAGATGTAGAGTCGATCAGGTCGTCCTTCCCCCATCTGTTCTGTGAAATATGTTTTCCTGGATGCTGTGTAAATGCATTTAAGCTTGACTTGCCCTCCCACTCAGCAGATCTCCCAATCATACACCTCCCTCCCTGCATGACTCTCCAACATTTCTCTCTCTGCTGGGCTTCCAGCCGTCTGTGTGTGTGCGCGCGTGTGAATGTGTGTATGTGCGAGAGTTGCTTCACATGCTGTCCTTCGTGACTGGTTCATATTTACACTCAGTTACCAGTTTATTAGGTGCACCTAGCTAAAACTAAGTTACTATAATACAATAGTCCTGCAACAGCTTCATGAATGTTTTTTGCACACTCACTCTGCATGAAGCCTTATTGTACTGTATGTGGTGATTTGTTGGATATTTACAGGATACAAATGTGTGTTCATTAATGTTTACTGGAATGCTGTTGCACCAGGAGTATTGATCCGAACCAGGCTCTCTGTGTGCATGTTTGTAGCAGTGAGACTATTGATCCCCTACCACTCCCAATAGTGTTTGTTCCTACAGCAAGTCTGTCAAAAGCCAAGTGTAAGTAATCCCTCTTCCCCATTTCTCTTTTTTCTCTCTCGCGCAATTTGTCTCACTCAGTCAGATTCAAACATCCTTTATTATATTAAAGTTTTTTTTCTGCCTTGCTCTTTTGCTTTTATTTAAATTCTGTCAACAGTGTTTGTCCTCTGTTATTTCTTTTTTCTTTTTTTGCTGCTCGTACAAAACCAAAACTCAGAGTGTATACACTTGCTGTGTTTGTGTATTGTGTAATCAGTCAACCTTCCTGACTTTACAGACCATGAATATACTGTTTTGTCAAATTATACTTGCTGCACTATGACGAAATTCCACAGATAAATGTCTTTTTTTTTTACCAGTGAGTACAGTCGTATTCGCTGTGTGTAGTAGTTTATGTTTGAAGCTACGGGGCTCAGCCTATCTCTCTAATTGCTTTTGACTTCCAGCTTTTCTAACTCATTACCATGACAAGGCAGACTCCAAACTGTATTACATTAATTGTTTGTCACAGTTGCTGTGAGACAGATGAAAGCACAAAAACACATACACGCACATACACACAATCTTTAATTCCACCTAATAGCCACCCGAAACCCAACCAGTGCTTTCACAACACTTCAATTTGCTTTTAATGGTTTGTGTCTTGCTTACACGATGTGAAAGCTTGAACTTACTGTTTAGAAAACATTATAGTGTGAGACACAAAACGTTGATCTGATCACTCATGAGTGTTGATGTTATAACAAAATGAATTCTGTATATCTAAAGTGACTAAAGTGAATGCAGTGTGTGTTGCTTTGCAGTTAATTTCACTAGAGACTAACTGCCTCCCCACATCTACAGCCTCTGTGTCAAAGTCACAATCTACAACAAGTTTCTGAATTGAACACAAACATGCAATATTTATTAACCATCAATTAAATTAGAAACTGTAATATCACTACTTAATACATTTATTATAGTATTGCTCTCATGCCTTACTATATACAGTCGTGAAAAACGTAATGCCACTATTTGCAGTTTCCTGGTTTTCTGCATAAATGTGATTTGATCTTCACCAAATTCACAAATATCAACAAACACAACATTTCTAAGCTGATAAAACACAGTTATGATGTTTCATGTCTTTATTGAACAGTGTCTAGAGGATCTGGTTCTGAGTTGCTCTTGCACACACACATGCAGCACACAACAAGAGAGTCTGTGTCAGATGTGCTCTCACTGGAAATAGTTAGTTTGGTTTGGGTGAGGGGTGGTCCCTGGGTAGAGGTCAACAAACCTTTAATTCAATATCTTTGAATGAAAAATCTTATCTAAATCTTATCTATCTAATCTTATCTGATATTAATAGACAATTATTAATGTTATACAAAGTTTTAATAATGCCTACAACAAAACACATTTGTGCCATCTGTATATGTAACACATTTATCAAATCTGTAGCATTACATTTATCAGTAATATAAGTTTTTATCTAACCATTGATCCCCGGGGTCCTCCACAGGTGACTTTCCTAAATGTTGACACAGCATCATTAATTTGAACACATTGCTTTACATTTCATCAGGTTGTTGTGCTTCAGTTGAGCCAAATGCTGCATTTTGGATTGAATACTTGTTAAAAATCTGAAGTCACTCTTCACTTACTCTTGACTTGTCTCACACTCTGATGGATAAATAAAATTGGACTAAATAAATTTAGTCTGCTGGGGGACCTCCCACATTACACTGAGCTCCTCTCCTCCTTCTCTCTCTCTCTCTCTGTCCACTTTTATGCCATCATTGCATGTTATTAACTTTGTTTCTTCTCTCTCCCCTAGTTGTACTTCGTCCTCTCTCCCTCTCCCTCTCCCTCTCTCTCTCTCTCTTTGTATCTTTCTGCAGGTATCCTCGACCTTGGAGCTGTGGCTGCTGGTCCGGCTGGCCTGCCCAGTGCCTCGTCTGCTGATCCTTGTTGTTGTTTTGATCTCTGTTGCCTGCTGTTCT
>JAUMHL010000021.1:7133867-7150363 GCA_032362345.1 Sandelia bainsii | reverse complement strand
TCCAGTTGCCATTAAAAACCGTTTTTTTGAGATAACCATGACCTGGATGACTGAGAATCTTCACAGATATTTAACTACAGTATGTTCTCTCTGTCTACTGTGGAATCTCTTTATGTCTCCAGGAGGTCAAGTTACACACATAAGAGTCATACATATAATGTCAAACCAGGGTGAAAGGACTATGTGGAAGAACAACACACTGAGGCTAGAAGGCTTTTTAAAGCTTGGTTTGAGTCAGATAGAGAAAAGCATGGACCTTTATTTGCATATGAGAAGCCTGCTAATGCAAGTTTTAAATATGCCCTACAATTTATTAAAAGAAATGAGAACACAATGAGGTCTAACTCACTTGCTGCAGCAGGGAGTTACAGAGACTCACAGTGGTTTATAATGACAGTATGAGGCTGTTGCTTAAAGTTCCAAGAAGTAGTATGTTGTAAATGTTGGTGTACCCACTTGTTTGGCTGTAATTCTCAATGTTATGTACACATTTGCTCCATGGAGCTCCATTGCTTCATTAGATTTTCATCTGCGTTCTAGTTTATATGCTAATGTTTGATTATTGTGGAATGCATTCCCTTTAATCTTGTGTGTGTGTGCGCGCTCATAGGACCATTCTGTAGCTTTTTAATAAGGTTGCATTGAATTGATTGGCATATTGCCTTTTAAAAGGTTAAATGCTAATAAATGTCCTATTTATTGATTCATCACGCATAAAATGCAAAGACATCAGTGGTCATCTGGAAGTTAGTGTATGCCATATCCAAAGTATTTACCTTCAGTCACCTATATCTATAAGTCAGCTTGATAAAAGGTGGAGCAACTGTCTATGCAAGCTATTTTTCGGTAACAAATGAAATAAATAAAATGAACAGAAAAGAGTTAAAAGCTGACACTTGTCTGTCTGTGTCGGGGGGTATTATATTCTTCATTAAACACCATCTCTCTCCCTGAGCTAGAATTCAGAAAGCCACCTGCTATGAACTCCAAACTGAGTCCATTATCATGTTTTATGAGTTATTAAAACCAGCATCATACTGATATTTTTCAATGTGACAACCAAACCTGCATTTGATGAACTCAGATGGACATTTTTCATTTTTTTATGACGTTTGATGATCTCAGTGATGGTTCAGATGAATAAGTGTGTCATTTAATATAGAAGTACACATTAGGACAGCAATGTTCCTGCATTATGCCAAGCTATTTATTATGCCAATTAGGATGCATTTTCAGCTTAGTGGTGAATGTTTGGTACATTTACAAACTAAATGAGCTGCCAATCTCCATTATAGCGTCAGTATTTATCCTGGGATTTCATTTACGTACACTGACTATAATAAAACCCTCCTTTGTCACAGTTATGAGATTAAACTCACACACACAAACAAACGGTTATAGGATTTAAGTACACACACACACTAAATGCACCCTGCTCCCTCTCTTTATCTCTTCATGTGTCCTCCATCACACCAGACATAACTAATCTACTGTAGACTGTCTTAATCCAATCAGACCTGTTGTCTACTGAAGCAAGACACATAGTTAAATATGCACACAAGAGACTCGCACACTTTCACACATAACACAGCCGTGCATTGCTTTATTGGTTTATGTACAAAACCTGTGAATGCTGTTTTATTGCCAGTTGTATTTGTTAGGTTGAGTTCTTTGCTTATTTTAACACTGGACTCATCAGGTTAGTTACAGAGATCTGTGTCATTAACCCCCATGTTAACTACAGTGATTTAATAAAGAAAACGAAAGCGAACAGTAAAAATCAATGAAAAGTTAAAAAGAATAATAATAATTTTGAAATGAACGGGAATTATGGTGGGGCGGCATGGTGGTCTAGTGGTTAGCACTGGTCCACTAGAAGGACCCGGGTTCGATCCCCGGGTCGGCCGGGTGCCTTTCTGTGTGGAGTTTGCATGTTCTCCCTGTGTCTACGTGGGTTCTCTCTGGGTACTCCGGCTTCCTCCCACCATCCAAATACATGCATGTTAGGTTTATTGGTGACTCTAAATTGTCCGTAGGTGTGAATGTGAGTGTGCATGGTTGTTTGCCTCTACATGTCGGCCCCTGAGACTGTCGACCTGTCCAGAGTGTACCCCGCCTCTCGCCCAATGAGAGCTGGGATAGGCTCCAGCACCCCCGCGACCCTTACGAGGACTAGCGGTTAGGAAAATGGATGGATGGATAGGAATTATGGTGTAAAATCAGCAGAAGATCAACAGTACATTGCAATCAGACTTGAACAATTTCAGCCTGGGAATTAACTATTATAATTTCATGTTTATTGGGTTTTTATATTGCACATGCAAAGACAGTGAAACTCAATTCATTAATTGCTCTGATTAACAATTTCATTATTTTACAGATGTGTATTATCTATGATGTCTATATGTGCAGTAAAAGAGCTGCGTTATAAGATGATAATTTGTGCATTATATTTGTTACCTTGTACTGATAAAAAGGTCATTTCCATTTAATAGATCAATGATTGACCTTGAAATTGTGACACATATACATAACTGGAAATATCCTTTTAAAAAATTTCATAATTTTCTTCCTTATCAGTCATTCCTATCAACTCCTCTCACGGTTGTTAGAATCCAGCTTCTGATTATGACTGACACACATGTAATTAGACTTCTGTTTTAAATAATAAACAATGCAGAGCTGCCAGGTGTTGGTGGTGTGGCACTGAGTTATTACTCCCACACTTCAATATCTCACATGGTGTTAAGATACTTTAATTTTATCTCTAAAGACTCCTTTTCTATTTATTCTGATTTAGAGCTCAGTGCTCATCTTTGCTTTACCCTCTCACTTCTGTCATTCCTCTGTCATAAGCCCAGTCATAGGTTTTTTCTTATTCCAGCACACAGATCTCACCCTGCTGTCTCACAAACTAGAAATACCAAGGGAAAAAAAACCTTTTAGGTGATGTACTGGGATGATTTTGGTTGTGTTGGCTCGTCATTGACTATTTGCCGCAGGGATGTGGATTGTTGATTACTGATGTTGTGTTATAGCTTCTCTCGCTGTCATCTCAGCTACAGAGAAAAATAATTTTTTCTCCAGTCTGCTTTCATCTCGGGGACCTCAGCCTCTTGCCTCTTATTGAATAGCTGAGGAGTCATTTTCTAGTCCTTGTGTCGGGAAGAAGAAACTCACACAAGACAAATGGTCCAATTCTACTTTAACAGGCCCATTCATATTGTAATAGAGGGCTGGAACAAAGAAAGGAGAGCCGGGACATTAGGAATGGCACCGTCAGCCTTACTCACTGTGTTTGACTCTGCGTACACGTGTGTGTGCGTGTGTGTGTGTGTGTGTGTGTGTGTGAGGGGAAAGACAGAGGAGAAGGGAGCAAGAGAGCAAGAGAGAGAGAGAGAGAGGTTTCTCTTTAATTCTCTCTGTTGGAGATGTACTACCTCCGGGATATTCTGCCATCTGATCCACTTTAGTAGTGTGGAAAACAGCCAGCGCATCTTTTCAATTACAGAGAAATGGATAGTGTGTGTGTGTTCATGCGTGTATGCTTGCATGGGTCTGGGATCGTGTGTGTGTGTGAGCACAGAAGGAGAGAGAGAGAGACAGAAATAAAGTAGGAAAAAGAGATTTTGAGGGAAAGCATAGCGCAAAACAGCAAAGGTGTAAGTCAAGAAAGGCCAGTATTTATCTATTTCTGGCTTGGGACTCGTCAAGAGGGAAGAGACCAAGTGCAAGATAAGAGGAGAAGTGGGATAGAAGAGAGAGGGAGATGGAATAAAAGGAGTTTGGCATGGAGGGAGAAAAATACTGCTCCCCCTATGCCTTTAAGCCCAGCAATAATTTAAAGCCTCGGCCCTCTGAAGCCTTGGATCCACATTGACTGGTCATCTTAAATCAAATCAGGGCACTGAGCTGGCTGCTCAGTGTGTGTATGCGTGCACACATGTTTGGGTGTTGGTTCATACACATGTGCACAGAGTCTACTCTGAATTATTGACAGTGGAGAATAATTGATTGGTTCACCTTCAGGCCTATCAGCCTCCGTTTGAGTGCACCACCTCATATGAGAATGCCTCCTCCTGTTTCACTCTCACTCCCTCACACTCTGGCTTTGTTTTTTCATTCCTTTATTTCTCCTCCTACTGTTTTTTGATGGTTGTTCCTTTGTTTGAATGTCTGCAATCCAACATCTTTGATTATGAACTTGTGTTAGTGTTGCAACCATGTCTCCTAAAAATTACATTCCTATACAACTAAACTGCAACTGTGATTATGTTTATGTAACAAATGCAATTATCATGTTTTTGGAAACATATTTTTTGAATGAATGATGCGCTACATTTATTAACACAAAGCAATTCGCTTGGATGGTGGTTGGGGTGGACTATGCAGGACTATGCCTGTAAACATTTCATTCATAGGTTTTGTGTCAATGTATGTGTGAGTGGTCATTTAAGTTAACTTTGAACATATGATAATTATGTTAACAGAAAACGTAATGTGGTCGCAGTTACATTGCAATTACGTACTTTTGATAACTTCAGAAAATCAAGTGCTTGATCTCATCCTATCGACTGTATTCTGTGACCTGTAACTGTCAGTGAGTTCTAGCTAACATTCAGGGTATTGTGCAGGAAGCATTAATATGATTTTCATTGAAACAAACCCAAAATGAGAAGTAAATACAACAAAAAGAACTAGAATTATGCCCTGGTGCCTGAATGACTCTACCAGCCATTGAATTTACCTGCATGTCTGTCCAGACTCATTCTAAAAAGTTCATCCTTGGGTTCAAATAGTAAATTGTGCCAGATTGAATGAAATTTCTCCAACATGTTCATGAGATACCATGTTTTTACAAGAATGTGTTGGTGGATGGAGAGATGGATGGATGAATAATCTGCAATGCGGAGGCATTAAGATAATTAATAAATGTTACAGAGAAGTGACAAAACATGTGGTGAAAACCCTACAAAACAATGAATATTAGATTCTGATTAGATAAAATGCTGTTGAATTTCATCTATAGTGTTGAGCTCCTCAAAATAGTTATCATTTAAAGTGTCTAGGTTTTCCAAACCATTACTTTTGTTTTCCCTTGTTTTTTGTCACTTTCTCTCTCTGCTGGGACAGCCCTGCCCCTGACACACAGTGCAGCATGTGATCAGTCATTGCTGGCTATGGTGCAGTGGGACATGCATCCAATCAATAACATGACTTTGCAGGCAGGAGACGGCCGTAACACACAACCACTGCCCTGACATGCATGCACACACGCTAATACACACACGACCAGAGGCACCCACACGCTGGGCTGACATGGCTGCTTCGACAGGTTGGAGATGAGGTGAGGATGGATAGATGGATAAAGAGATGAATGGATGGATAGGGGGGTGGAATGAAGGTAATGGAGAGAGGTGACTCTTTCTGGATCACTGTCAGTGATGATGGAGTCCTACACTGTATTGTGTTTCAGGCCTCACTGAGAGCTGGACTGTTTATGATAAGTCTCCAGCTGTGGATTTTTACATCCTCCATAACTCTGAAGGCTATAGAATGAGGTGCCTGGCGGCTCGTACAATTTAAAACCCAACAAAATATAGAGCTCAATTATCAGCTTACTGTGCAAATCTTCTAGTCATAGAATGCTTGCTGCATCTCTTGGGTTGTTTGGAGCTTGTTTCAAAGCCACCATGAACCATCCTTTTCTCTCCTCTACAGCATAAATGCCAACATGGCAGACTATAATAGCCTTTGTTGAAAACAGAGTGTGGTTTTGATGCCATATAACTATGTACTGTAGCAACGACTGCATAGCCTGTTCTCTTATTATTGAAAATACCATAATCTTCTTATAGGCGGCATGCAATTCAAATAATATTTATGCTCATTACGCGGACCCTGTGCTGTTTCAACATTTGAAAGTCCCCAAGCACACAAGTGATAGAATATCACATCACAAACTGTACATTCTGATTCAGCATTATTTCAGCTACAAAGGGGACGCTGCAAATCCCCTACTGGCAATTCTCAATTCTCTTTTCTTAGGTTAGTATAAACAGCCTTCACCTACTGCTTGTTGTATCCATATCAGTGTTGTGCTGATGGGACACATGCAATGCTCTGATGTGTTATGCAAATATGTGAACCTGGATTAGACCAATGAGAGTGTTAGGATAGTGTAATCCTCTCTCCTGTACACTTCATTATCATAGTCACACCACAGCAGTAAAGGCCTTGTCCCCTCTAATAATCCCTCTGACTCAATCTATGTCAGAGAAAGAGAGAGACAGTCAAAGAGTGAGACAGTGAAGCATCCTTATAGGCTCTCCTCACCCACTGCTTTCTCCTCTGAATGTGCTGACTCCATTAGATCACCTCACAGCTAAAAGAGAAGTCAATTAACCTGCATATATCTCTACTCACTCCCTTGTATGTGGTTGTGTTATGTTTGTAAATGTGTGTGTAACTTTGTGTGTGTCGGTCTAATCCTGTCGCCTTAGCTCGTCGCCACAGTCAGCTCACACAAACGGCGCACACAAACATTGACGCACAGCGGTGAGCACACAAAGCCATACAAAAGTAAGTCCACTCCATCTTTGCAGGATAGTTAATCATTAAAATGTATTTCTACAAAATGTGTTTGTTTTATGAGCTTCCTGCATCACACTGAGTCCCACTGCTGGTGTGCATTGCTTTCACTGTCATACAGTGGCAGGAGATCACCGCTCCTCCCTGGGTTAGAATTATTAGATGGTCATCAGTCTTAGCTCGGTGTCTTTATGTTTTAACGGTGACAGTATGGAGAGGGAGAAAGAGAATGGGTAATTGAGACAGACTGAGTAAGAGAGAGAAACTACAGTATGTGCCACCAGAGGTAATTAGCAGAGCAGCTGTTTGAGGGGGGGAAGCTGTAGCCGTGACACTGCAGGAAGGAGCTGGGGGAATAATTACTTGGTAACACCCGTCAAGCTCTCACAAAGAGGAGATGTGTTATTCTACTTCTGCTCTCCACTGAGAAACACCAGACGTCTGCACACACAGTCCAACACATACTGACTTATAGCCTGTAAATCCTAGTTAGGTAGAATAGGCTGTCACATGTAGATTGTGTGTGTGTGTGTGTGTGTCATGTATCTGCTCTAAATCGGCTGTGTTTAGAGCATGTTAATTGGGTATTGATCGCAGTGCAATCAGTAATGTTGTAAATGACAATTTCAGGTGAGTCTACTGGCAGTGTGGAATATATTACATACAATATACATATTCAATCAAACCAGCTCAGTGCAAAACATTCATTGTTCCTCTCTATACGTCAATCGATGCACTCTAGTTTAACCAGGCTGCACCACCAAGATGCATTAAATTTAAAAACAACAAAGCAATTTAACTCAAGCAGATGACATTTTGTTCTTCTTTTGTACCAGAATAGATTTAAAACAGCAGGATAGTCTATAATTTATTCTTTTATTTGCCTGTGTCTACTGTTAAATTGCTTTAAAAAAAAAGACAAGTTTTTCACTCTATTACTGTGGTTCACAGCTTTCATTGAGTCAGTAGTGCATTCTGAACAGACCAGTAGCATTGTGAGGGTAGTAACAGGGAAATTGTTAATTTATTACAAGGTTAAAATACTGTACATAGATGTAATTAATTAGACATTAAGAAACTGAATTTAAATTCAATGATGCTCGTTAGTGCTCACCAAATGTTTCAGAATAATGCAACTATTTAAGTTGTTTAACAGAGATTACTTTATATAGCATCAATATACTGTAAGTGTTTTATAGTTGTGTTATTATGTTTGTTTGTTAGCTGGTTCTGTCATTGTCACTGCTACTGTTCATTATCTTCTTGTGCAGCAGGACTGTATTCTCCTCCATTTGGGAACTTAGATGGTTTAAATTAAATTTAATCATGTATATTTAACACATCCTGACATTTGAACAGTGTAATAACAGTTTGCATTGTGGTCCTCTGGGTGCAGCTGGATTGATGTTCCTCCACAGTCACTCTGCAGTGCAGGGAATCATCCATGAAGACCTGGCTGTACAAAAACAAATGAAGTTACAGAAGCCATTGTCATCAGTCTTCATATATCCACTACTGTAGCAGTAACCTGGTTATGGTGCACCTTACCACTGTCGTGTCATATCGCCAGTGTCACTTCATCTGCCTTGCAGACATTCGCTGTCTCTTCAGAAAACACTTTGAGCTTCTCTTTTTTTCCTGGAGCAGCCCTGCAGCTGCTGAAATGATCAGATTAAGACCTTGTTCATTGTGAAATGAATAAATTTATATTAAAAATGCAAACTACAACCATCAAAATATACTGTAGATTCAGGTTACTTTATTTGTACTTGTAAGTAAATTTGTCTCGCAGTAAAAAGAGTAAAAAATGATTGATCACTTTTAACATTTATCTGTGCCATCTGTGCAATATTACTGAACCTTTTTCATCTTAGTGATGGCTGCTAGGACAAAACTGTTTCAGGACAATAAACCATTGTCCAGAAGAAAGAAAAAGAGAATCTCAGTGTGCAAAGTCATTTAGATTAAAGACAGTTAAATACTGTAACACTCTGTATGGGGATGCTGAGTAGAGTTGTGACAATCAGCCCGCTAGACCAACATTTTTGACCAACGTTTGATTTAAAGAATATGTATTCTTTAAACATAGACATAGACACACAGACATCAAGTGTGGGCATGTCTTCTAAAATCTTTTGTCTTAGCTTACAAAGAAAATACCACTAATTTTTGCGCATAGTCATTTTTGTTTTTGAGCTAAGATGTATTATTTCCATACACAGACATAGACGCAGAGTTGTGTAGAATAAATATAACATATGGGAAATAGTGTATACCCTTTATGCTGCTCTTATGTAGCCTAATGGGTGGCTGTGTGAAAGTTTCCAAAACTTCAGCTGACCTGAAAGTGCAGACTGTTTAGTTGCAATATAGCTAATATTTCCTGTGTGACTACACCAACTTCATTTTTTTTTCAGAATATACTGTTGCTCTCAAGGTCCAAACTTTGTCACATCCAGTCCAACCTCCTCTCCCCTCTGCCCCATCTCATTTCCCTTCTCCATTGTGGAGAAGTGGCTCTCCATTTCAGCATCTAGTCTAGCCATGAATAGACTCCATGGTGTGTTGACTCTGCAAAAAAAAGTCTGTCACATTTGTGTCCACTGTGAGTCCCTTTTTACTGTGTTGAAACATTTAGCAGCTGCTCTCTTTCTCCCCCAACACTCCCTCCGAGTGGATGAGGGCGCGTGTGCATTTCCTCGCCCTAAGCACTCTCTACCTAGAGATTACCCTTCATTTTGCAGCGAGCCACTAGAGCTGCTGACACAGCTACTTCCTACGGAGAAACTTTGCATATGTATTAACACCGTGTATATGTGTGTATGTGTGTGTCTCACTCCTCTTCCCTCCACAGTACATGGTAGCATTATGGATACAGTAGCTTGCCTTTGATACTGTCACACCTCTTCATTTCATTGATTACTCTTCAGTGTCACAAAACAGATTTGTAGTTACTGTACTTTGTATTTTACCTTGTAGCTTTAGATCTGTTGAGGTTGTTCACAAGTCCTTCAAAACCCTGTTATTGCTGTGGTGTGTGTAAGACCGTGGTGTATGTTTGATTGTGTATGTATGATGCTGTGGGACTTGTTTTATTCCCAGCGCTCTGAGACAGCAGTCAGATAGGTCATAAATATACAGGAGCATCTGTCTGAGGTGCACACACATGCACTGACCCAGCAACCGGAAGGGCGTTGGCTTTTTTTTCTCCCCTGACAATGCTGACACCTCCCAGTGGGAGACCACATCGTTATGGCAACTGGGACAGTTGGATTTGCATATTCATGAATACTAATGAACATGCTGGAATAGAAACAGAATGTTAAAACTTTTTTTTCCCTCAGGCCATATGGTGGACAGGGCTCAGGAAGGGACTCGAGTTCACTTTGAATTTGTTTATGCATGTTGTTATAGGAAGGATGAAGGGAAGGGCTTAGGCAAAGGACATTTATGCTGAGTGTTTGAGTTTATGTTGTATTGTATTATGAGTCAGCCATTGATATCTGGGGACAGAAACTAAAGGAGTGTGATGGTGGGGTTATTCTTTTTACTGCTTGTTTTCTAAAAGTTGTAGTTTTAGCCCTGCTTTTGACAGTGTGGGTTTCTAGAAAGACAGGATCGGTCCACTTTAAACCACTTTTTAGTCTGGTTGAGTGTACGGAGCACGATTGTTTAATCTTACTTAAAGCTCATTGTGTCTTCCTCTTACTCACACTTTAACAGAGTCACACAATTTCCCCACATAATCACATAAAGTCCCCGGGAGCAGCTGCTGAATTATGAAAACAATCTGCAGGATGAGTCAAACCAAGTAGATGCTACTATTATTATGGGATGTCTCACCCTCAAGAAAATCAGTAAGAAAGTCAAAGGTCAAACATTTTAATAAGGAGTAAAACTTGACTTTGTGATACTGTATAGCTAATTTAGTAGTTAGAAATGGGAAAACAACCTGACAGACTGTCTCTTCTAGCTTGTATTTTCATTCCCTCTTGTGTTTTACCCCGTAACACTGAACTGCTAACAATACTTCTGTCTCCATCCTCATGACTCACTGTAACATCTCCTCTCCCTCATTCCTTCCAACATCCACAAGTGCTCATGCCCACCTGACAAAACAATTTCATCAGTTGCCTGGGGATGCCTGCTGCTTTTGTAGTGTACTTCAGATGACACACACACACACACACACACACACACACACTCACACACATTGAACAATTACAAAATGTTGTCACCTCCGCTAAAATTATAATTGCCACCTTTCCAAGTGAAACAGAATAGATGAAAGTGCTCCTGCAAAGTTTCAGTTCTTTAGTGCACAGCACAGGTGCACGCACACATACACACACACACACACACACACACACACACACACACACACACACACACGCACGCACATGCAGTACAGTGCAGGATAGAGGATTCCCCTGAGATTGTTGCTCCTCAAACAGGAGACATTTACAAGTGTTCCATCTCATCAGGCCCCCTCTCTCCCGGCTCTACACCATCACAGAGGAAGGAATACAGGTTAAGTTGTGTGAAATCACCGTGACAACACATGCAAATTGCACCACGGCCCACCCACAATGCAATCTGTCAATCTTTATAGGTGTTCCTATGTGCCTAAATGAACCTTTTTTTTTTGGCGCCATCAGGATGCAAGTAGCTCTGCTTGAGGCTGTTCAGTTTCAGTGTGTATCTCATCTAGCCAATCGTAGCCCCTGGGCCTTTTTGCTTGTTCATTTTGTTCGTTGTGCACCCGCATGTGTATGCATGAGTTGTAATTTGCATGTTTATGGAAACTCTCTATTCTGAACAACAACATACTACACATCCCTAAGAGCAGTTTCACTGAACCAAGCGCACTCCTCACAAATAAATTATATGCCGTTCCTATGTGTGTGTGTGTGTGAATGTTCTTATGGTCATACTTACACAATCTGCAAGATTAGTTGGATTCTTGAAGGTTTTTCTAAGAAAAACTCTTGATTTTTGGGAGAAAAAACACCAACTCCATAATCTTTAACTGCTTATCTTTTACCACCCCCAGTTCTAATCTCTACTTAGCCTAACTGTCTAATGAGATGTATTTACAGATGCACATGAGGCTTTCTGTTTCCTATCATTCTCCACATACAGTTATCTCTTTGTGTTCCTCTATGCCTCTTCATTTACTAGATCTCCTTCTCTTACACTTCAGTCCACATGCTTTTTCTTTTTTCCATCGCTGTATGCCTGATTAATGTAAAGTCTTGTTGTCCTAACACTCAGAACTGACATCTGAGAAGTGGAACTGTAAGTCAGCTATTCTGAGTTACAACATCACGCCTCCATCAGATCTGGAAGAAAGTTGGATGAGAAAAAAGTGAGAAAGGCCAGTGTTATAGAAAAGAAGCTGCCAGGATGATTGCTATTCCTACAGACAGGAAGTATCAGATACGGATGGACTGAGGCCGAGTATGATGTATGACACCTACTATCGCACAGTGTCCCACAGCCCAGTAAGAGTCACAGCTAGTCACTGCACACAGAGAAACATGTCTTATACACGTGAGCATACACTTTCTCACATAAGGCTGGCACACAGTCCACATGCTTCACGTTTCAAACCAAGTTTGAAGCACAGGAAACACAGGAATGTGCACAGGAACAATTAAGCAGAAAGCTACCTCTTCTTCACATAAGTAGATCTTGTTTCTTAGAATTTGTGTAAAGAATACCAGATATTGTATTGAATATTTGGTTCTACTGTATGCTTGGCAAGGCATTGTGTTTATTTTGTGTGTGTGATTTGAGTAGTACCATTTCCCCAACCTCCTTTATTTGCCTGTTTGGTGTTTGTTGTCACAAGCTCAATTTGCATGATGATATCAACTCATTATGATCTTTAACAGAGTTGATGAATGTAGATTATGCATCTTGGTACTTGGCTACTTGCCGCAGTGGGTGCACATGTACATACACATGCATACACACACACTGGTATCTTAAATGAATATGTATGTGCTGCAGAAGGGCAGAGAAGAAAGATGAATAGCAGTGTTGTTGTACACACTGTTTCACTGTCTCCTCCAGTCAAAGCAGAATGAAGTAGCGGAGAAATAAGAGGGGAAAAAAGATTGCAGGAAAGATCTTGAGGGATGTCATCTCTTCTCTGTAGCATCATTCACCACGTACTGCATCTTTCTTTAATTCCTCACCATGTCCCAGTGGGACATTTCCTTTCTTCCTGTTTCTTTCTTCGCAAAAATCTCATCAGAGATAACAAGCTAATGTGATAAAACCAAACGAAGACAAGTGATGGCAGCAAAGGGATGATGATGTCAGGATTTCTAAAAGTGGATTGACCAAGAAAGAGAAAGATAAATGACTTCCACATGTTTATAACAAACCATCGTTTCCTTGTGATGGCTCTTAGTAATTAGAGTAGACCCCACATTCTACTTTTCTGTCTCCCTTTGCCTCTCACTCTCCGTGTCTATCACTTAATCACTGTGCTTGATGAAGTTATAAAAAACAGAGCCAGTTGGAGCAGACCGAGCAAGGCAGACAGGGAGTGAAAATAAGCAAAGGAAGTCTGGATTTAGATGGTGTTTTTTTGGCCGCTGTGCTCTGTTACCAAGCAACAAGCAGTCCTGAGTCACCGGCTTTCTGTGGTGAAAGCAGCTGACCTCACCAAGGTTGAGGTGAAAGGTCAACACAGACCTCCTTCCAAGAAAATATTGACTCAAAGTAAGTAAAGCAACTGCAGAAGACAGTCAGGAAACATGTCAGGGTTTGATTCTGTGCTCATCTGTAACAGGATGGGAGTGTGCCTGTGTGGGTGTGTATGCTTTTCTGTGTGCCTGTGATTATATATATGTCCTCAGTGGCTACAGTATTTTGTTGTTGTGCGAGTATACGCAACTTGCATGTGCATTTGGGTGTGCGTGTGTATAGTCGTAGTGACCGAGTTAACCCCGTAGCGTGTGAATCTGAATTATTCATAGGGTGAAAGCCCATGAGACCCTCTATCCTCAGCATTACAAATGACTACCTTCCTCCACGTATGCAGACGCAGACATCACGCTTCAGTATCTGGACAGTGAGGGTAGTGGGTCCATGTTTATTTTATGTTTTTACATGTGTATAAACTTCCCATGTGTCACATATTATGCAGTGGAATATAAATTATAGTGCCACTGTTGGATGGTCAATGTACCCACTACAACAGTCAAAATACAAATGCTGTTAGATGAAGAATAGTTTGACATTATTCACATATTTATTGGGTTTTAAACAGGGTAAGGTCACAAAACACTGTATTACAAGGTTGCAATGGGATTTGGATTCAGCTTGACTTAGCACAAATGTTATCCTGAATATGGTAATTTCGTGTTTAGCATAATTATTGCAGAAGTAGCATGGTTGAAATCCTGAAGAAGGAGCTAGGTGCAGACTTGAAACATGACCGACAGTGTACAGCCACACTTATGGTGGTTTTAGAGGAAAATTCAGAGGATCACAGATATTATCGAGATTCATTGACTTGTACAAGAATATTAGAATATACTTTTGTCATTATCCCTCAGTGGAGAAAAAGAAACCATTCTGCCTTTTGTAAGGTGTTTGTCAGGACTGAAATATCACATCTTTCACGTTCTTCTCTCTCTCTGGAGAGCTGCACTGGAAAATTAAATACAACACTATTGTTATCCTTGATGCAACCTTGAAAGAAATAAAGAAGCTAAATGAAGTGAATGAAGAAACACAGAAGAGGGAAAGCTAATACCAGAAAGGCTAGAGAATACCCACATACTAGATTATACATAAAAAACTGAAAAATGAATACTCAGCTCAACTGTGAGCAGCATTTCCATCATCCATCATTTGGATGCTGATTTATTTTTTGTAAACCTGTGCGTTTGTGCGATTGTGCACCAAACAAAATTCCACGAGCCATACATGTACGTGTCTGGCTTTTCATGCCTGTCTCTCCAGAAATACAGTAAATCGAGAGGCAAAACTGCCTATAGTGAGACTTGAACAAGCATTTTCTGGTTCTCTGATCAGAGCTATTAATCAGTGGCAAAGCAGACAGACAGTGGGTGTACGGTGACTCAGCTCCTTCCTCGTTGAGTCTCATTTTGTGTGGGCCGGCCGGCAGCTACTTGCAGCCCTGAAGATTGACGGGGAAACCTTCAGCGCACCTTGATGATGACTCATAGAACTTATTCCAGTCGTGAATCTGCTAGGATTTGAGTTGGATCACACACACACACACAAACAAACTTTGATCACAATTTGACTGGCACGTACTCTCTCCGTGCATCTACGTCTGTCTCTCTGTACACTATGCTCCTTGCTCACAGTGTGGCCCTGGGGGCTGATTTAATTGTTGAATGAAGTGCTCATTAATAGCTGCACATAAGTACATGCTTGGATGTACACTCACAGACTTGCTTGCACAAAATGTACATACCATATAGCAATTTATTCCACACATGCATTCCTTTACCCGTATTAACAGTAATACAGATGGCTGCCACTCTGCTCCTGTCAAGCAGTAGGAGGGAGGAAGAGTGCCAGTAACAGTGTATCAAGGGAAAGAACAGGGAGGGAGTGACAGAGCAGAGGCAGTGGAAAATGTAACTGTTATATACAGTACTGTCTGACTTCAAATTGTTTATTTTTTTCATTTCTGCAAATGGTATGCGTCTTGATTAGCCCGTGTTGTTCCAACATGTTAACATGTTTGTGTTAATGTGTAAGGAGGACACTGAGCACAGATTACTTGTTTACATGTAGCTGCCTCCAATCATCATGTAATGACTGAGATAATGATTAGGTGATAAGAGAGAGACTGTTCAGCAATGAGAGTTTTTTTCATGCTATCACAACAGTGTGGCCAGTACGCTTTTTTTTCAATATCTTTACACAACATTTCACGGAGGACTGGTTTCACAACCTGCCCTGGTAGACTACCACTTTTTGTTCGGCTAACCTGGTTAGCTGAAAGGCTTATAATCGTATCAATGAAGCACCAGAATAAAATATAAATTTTAAATTAAGCATAATATGGCCACTTTTAATGATCATTCCCAATGAGACTGCATCAGAGAGGCCTCACACACCTCCCAAGCGCTGAAATTACCTTCATCTAAATGCAACATTTGTCATGGTGCTGGGTAAATATTGCAGGTGAGCGTGTGGGTGTTGTTTCACACTTGTATGTTTTCATAGGACATGGTTAATGTACAGAGCGCTACAGAGGATTATTCAGAGGGATTTTCATTTGCTTCATCTAATAAACACAGCAGCTTGTAATCAAATCCACATCAAGGATGCGCTGCCTCTGTGTTTGTGTGTTCATGTAAATTCCAGCATGTGTGGATCTTTGTGTATACCATCAAAGATGAAGGTTTTCATCAGCACAAATAAACATTTCCATGTTCAAGTTAAAAATAATTGACCAATGTGGGGCTGCAGTAGTTCTGAGATTTATATAACAGAGATTTGTAAAATATCAGCTTAATTCTACATAAGTTTCCTTACGAACAAGCTACAGTTTTTGCATTTCCGTATATCTGCATTTGTGTATATCCGTGTGTGTGTGTGTGTGTGCACAGCAAATGAATGGACATGACTTGCGTAGCTTGAACATGGACGTCAGCCTTGTAATCCAATCAGGCTCAGTAAATCAAATTATAGAGAGCAGCTAAGAGATGGGTGTGTCTGCACAGTGCCAGGCGGAGACATGGAGCTGGGCTTTTTGCCTAGAAACACTGTTGTTAAATGCAGCCATATTGGTCAACTGGTGTGGAAGATTAACACTGGATATCAAATATTCAATTCAATTCAATTCATCTTTATTTGTATAGCGCCAAATCATAACAAAGATAATCTCAAGGCACTTTACATAG
>JAUMHL010000021.1:7109307-7119487 GCA_032362345.1 Sandelia bainsii | reverse complement strand
GATTGATTTGGCTTAGTTTAGCGGGAGTAGTGGCACTGCATTGTGGTACCACTGTCAGACAAAAAACTCATACCTCCAGTGTTGATGGTTTATCGCTTCTGACTGGAATTGAATTGTGCTTTTCTGAGCGCTGATGTTTTTTATGACCGAAAGGCCCACAGGGACCCATTACAAACCCGTTGTGTAGTTTCAGAATGCCCAGGCATCAATTGGAATATCTGACTGGATGTTACTCAGTTCCTCACAAAAACATACATTTCAGCAGAACAAGTCTTGAATCTGACAGCAGCCGTAGGTGTGAGTAGAGTGTGTGTGTGTAAACAGTTGATGGAGAGCGGTGATGGCAGAAAGCTCAGAACTGTCTTAACTTCCAGCTCGTCTCTCTACATGTACTGGAATGTTAGCTCACATCATACTGAGAAATGCCTTCAGCAACATCTTTCCTGCTGGTCTGTATTCTTTTGCACAGCACATGCATCCACTACACAGACACACACACACACACACACACACACACACACACATACTCCATCTCTTTGTTATTTACAACACTCCCCTCTCCAAAGAAGAGATGTTTGCTAGATGTGTACAGTTATAATGTTTTATTCATGTTTGTGCAAATGTGTGTGTGTCTTTGCAGTAAAATACACTCATTAGATGTACATTTGAATACACTAATTAACAGCCCTATTAAGACTTAAGCAGCTCTCCTGCTAAGGCTGAGGAACATGCACAGTCTGATCTTCCTAATAGTTATGAGGACACTCATTGACATAATACATTACTTCAGCCCCTTGACTTTAACCTTAACTAAATGTCTAACCCCAACCCCTACCCTAACCATAAACAGAAACATAAAACTAAACACAAAAACCTAAAGATACAGGTACACAGGCACACACTCAACTTAACATGTAAGCAAACACACACACCCATCAGCATATCCATATACATAATGAAGAAGAATGCAGCTGCACAGAGGTGCACACTGATACAAACATACAACCATCCTAATACACATTTACCAGACCAGTTTTTTTTTAAATCAAGACAGCATCCATCATCTGTTATAAGAAAGCTTAATGTTCTGCTGTTTTGTACAAGCATTGATAAAGGTCGTGCTTTATGTATGTAGAGCTTGTGATGGTAGTCAGCTGTGTGTCACTAACTCTCACAGTGCATGCTACAGTGTGGGATTTCCCACAAAACATTCACATGAGAACCACCGCAGCCTTGTCACCTTCTGTCCCCACCATGTCCCGGATTTGCCCCACTTGTGCCTTTCCCACATTCTGTCATTAGTTATATGTCAGTGGCATTCATATGCAAATGATGTGCAAAACTCCTAATGATAGTTTGTAACAGTAACAGCTCAGCAATTAGGAAAGGCAGTGGTCATGCAGAGGAGAGACCAAGGTCAAAACAAAAAGACAAAAAAATTGAAGCAATAGATTTGCAGTATACTCTCTCAGTAATTTTGAGTATTAAATTTAGTAGATTAAACTCAATAAGGTAATAAGATCATTTATTTTTAACTCACCACTTATGTTATTATCCCTTGTGATCGAATCTAATCTCTCACTTGTGATACAGATATAATGTTTCCCATTGAATGTTACTTGTATTCATTATTGTGACTCTGTACAGTTGTTTTGTGAGAGTGCATTAAAGAACGCTTCCAGGATTGCTCCTGTGTTGATGTGTTTACAATGCTAATGTGATTTTGAATGACATGTGCTGGTATATATGTGTGAATACATAAACACTCTGAAGGACATGTTTGGTGTATGTGTCTCCTATTATATCTAAATGTACATCTCTCCTCTCTATCTGTTTATATGATAGTAATGGGAGTGGCAGAATAATACATTTTAAATGCCTGACAGGGAGAGAGGTAAAACTATGCCTTCTTATTACCTCTGTGCCTGTGGTTATGCATGAATGACCATTTAAACACACACACACACAATAACAAACACACACAGTGTAAAGGCCATTTGCTACTTGCTGCATTCTGTCTTCATGACGCCGCTCTCACCAGGCAACTCACAGATCCCATAATTTAGCCCTTATCTTGCTGGCGGAGGTTGTTTGTAGGAGAATGTGCGTTTGTGTGTAGGTATAACTGTGTATGCTTCCAGGCAACCATTTCTATGCCTGTGGACCAGGCACCAGTAACTCTACACAATGTATTTACCACCACCTTGATTTGCTCTATTGTTTGAGTCTTAAAAACATTTGGCATTTGCAATCACTCTCCCCTACTTTGGCTAATTACTGCATTTGATTGAGTAGGTGGTGCAGTGAAAAGGGAAATCGCAGGCAGCATATTAGAAAAATCTAGAATTCTCTGTCAGTCATCCAAGTTACTCACAGTTGAGATGTGAGAGTTTAACTTTAGTAATTATTGATGCAGAAAGCCTTCTGCTGAGGTTGGAGGTTTAGAGGAGGTGGGCTGGTCAGCCTTGAGCAAACCCTCATATACAGAAGCCAGGAGCTGAGAACAGAGATGGGATCAATGTTGCATTTCTTATTTAGATTCCAATTGCAGCCATTTCTGATCAATTGGCTCCTTTCCTCACCAGCATGGCTCTGCCTTTGATCAATGGCCACACACACTCAGAAATACAACCATAAACACACTTTGACTGTTTCTGTTTGTCACACACACACACACACACACACACACACAGAGCATGGATGCAAAACCATCCAAATGTGTTTGATCAATGCCTGCTCAGCCTGAGAACAGGATCTGCATTATTTCATGCTCTGCAGTTTTAATGGATTGCAGATTGTCATTATTTTCATTTTCACTCACACAGATCCTCCTAGAATTAATTTGCAAGGAAGAAGCATTTGTCCTTGGATATGTGTTTCTGTGATCTTGGTTTTGATCTTGAAATACGTAACAGGTTGTCAACAAATTCCAACTGCATATTATAATGGTACATTGTACTGTACCTTAATTATTTTACTACATTACTTTCTCTTTGAAATGATAATATTGTGTACATTATATATACATCATTATCAATTATCTACATTATATCTATGTCAATAACATATCACCGGTAAGGCATAACATTATGACCACTGACAGGTGAAGTGAATAACACTGATTATCCATTCATCATGGCACCTGTTAGTGGGTGGGACATTTCAGTGAGCAAGTGAACATTTTGTCCTCAAAGTTGATGTATTAGAAGCCAGAAAAATGAGCAAGAATAAAGATTTGAGCGAGTTTTCCAAGAACCAAATTGTGATGGCTAGAAGACTGGGTCAGAACATCTCCAAAACTGCAGCTCTTGCGGAGTGTTCCTGGTTTGCAGTGGTCAGTATCTGTCAAAAGTGCTCCAAGGAAGTAACAGTGATGAACCGTCGACAGGGTCAAGGCTCATTGGTGCATGTTGGGAGTGAAGGCTGGCCCGTGTGGTCTGATACAACAGACGAGCTACTGTAGCTCAAATTGCAGAAGAAGTTAATGCTGGTTCTGGATAGAAAGGTGTCAGAATCCACAGTGCATTGCAGTTTGTTGTGCTTGGGGCTGCATAGCCACAGACCAGACAGGGTGCCCATGCTGACCCCTGTCCACCGCCAAAAGCGCCAACAATGGGCACGTGAGCATCAGAACTGGACCACGGAGCAGTGGAAGAAGGTGCCCTGGGCTGGTGAATCACGTTTTCTTTTGCATCACGTGGTTGGCCGGGTGCGTGTGCGTCACTTACCTGGGGAACACACGGCACCAGGATGCACTATGGGAAGAAGGCAAGCCGGCAGAAGCAGTATGATGCTTTGGGCAATGTTCTGCTGGGAAACCTTGGTTCCTGCCATCCATGTGGATGTTAGTCAGTGCTGTTTTGGCAGCAAATGGGGGACCAACACAATATTAGTCATGTGGTCATAATGTTATGCCTGATCGGTTTATGTTTTCATATTGTAACTCAGTATTTGTTATCTCTGATAGTTTCATGTGGTATGAGTGCCCTGTAGATGAACAGTAGGCAGTAGAAAATACACCTGCTACCATCACTGTGATGTTAAAGTGTCTTAGAATAGCACTGAACTGCAGTGGTTGGTGGTTTTAATAGTGCTAATTGTTTTCTATATATTTGTGTGTCTGCATGTATCTGTATGTGTATAGAAAAAGACAATACAGTAAGTAGACAGTAGTAGTAGCAGTTTTGTGTTAGGGTGATGTTAGAGATTAAAGTTTACCTGGAGGAAACTTGGTTAAAAAAAACAAAAAAAAAACAGTAGATGACCTCAAATGACTGCAGATGGCTTGTACACAGATGCACGGACACACACATAGTCGCACACACAGTGGCCCAAACTCCTCCCATGCTCTCTTCTAGCATATGTCTATGTCCATATGTTTGCTTTGTTTGGATGCATCAGTTCATTTTGTTGACTTATTTTCTGCATTAGAAACAATCACTGTGGAGATTGGGAAGGGGATTAATGTTATGCAAATTTATGCAAATAACTGTGACACAGAACTCCATCCGCATCGGTTCTATGCAAATTATGTTTGTAAAACAGGCGTATTGGAAGGTCCCACATATCCTCCTCACATCCCACCTACCCCTCAGCCCTAACTCCTCACCCTCCCGCTAGCATAGCCCTACACTCCTTTTATCATTTCCTTTTTTGCCCCCCTTTGGTTTCCCTTAATCCCCTCTCCACCCTTTCTCTCACTTGGCCAGCAACTGTGCCCGGGCCGCTCTCCCCAGTCTCACCCAATAACCCCCGCCCGTAATCCTACTCTTCATTCCTCCCCCTCTCGTTCGTCTGTGTGCTGCATGGCTGTTAGTGGTGTGAGGAAGCACTAATAGGGCTTGAGGAAAACATTGTCATAGTGCCTAGAAAGCGCAGAGCCGGGAGCCATGCAGAAGGCATCCAGGAAGGCCTGGCATTAGACTTGCTAATGGAAGGTAAACAGAACACAGAGAAGATGGGATGGAGAAGGAAAACACAATGACTAGAGCAGATAAGGAGGACGACGGGACTCCAACACCAGCATAAAGAGTGGGCAGACAGAAGGAGAGAGAGCGGGAGAGACAGTGTGACACAGAAAAGAAAGAAAGAGAGACACTCAGAGGCACTTCCAGGGGAAATGGCAAACAGTCTTATCCTCTGTTGGCCTGTCCTGCCAGCCCAGAGAGGGAAGAGAGGAGGGAGGGTAGGGTGTCTCTTTTCTCCCTCCATGCTCCAATCCTCTTTTCTGGTTTCTCGTTTCATGAGAAGATTGTGGCATCATGCGTGATGCTTCAAAGGGAAGGGGATGTGTGCGTGTGTGTTTGAATGTAAGGGAATTTATAAACTCACCCCAGACTCCTCAGACAACCCACATGACACACACCACTGCCATAACAGAGGAGAGAAATTCTTGTAAAAGGCAGCCATTCATGGCTTTGCACTCATTTGCAGTGGCACCTAGGAAAGTACCATTACTCAAAAATAGTGGCCTTACAGAACTAAACCTTTGAAAAGAGTTGGTCTCAGTGTGAATGAAGTGTCAATACAGCACTGTGGTGACTTGTGTGAATGTCATGTGGTGCACTGAAGCAGTTGGTGAAGGGTTGAGAAGGAAACTAATTCCACACAGCTTGTGCGGTGCAGCCTGCCACAGTCTCACACCTAAATGGTATTTGTGAATAATATGCTTTTCTCTGCTGCAAGTGCAAACAATGCAATACAGCTAAGTAATATCTCTCTGTAGAGCAATACTGGCTGTCAGCATTATATGGATGAGTTGATGTGTGTGTGTGTGTGTGTGAGCATGTGTGCGCGCTTGTCAGATTCATTTAGATTGCAGGTGTAGCAGTTAGAGTGAACTGCTCAGAGAAAGAAGGGGAGAGTCTTGCGTTAGCAGTGCATCATTAGCTTTTGTGACCAGTCTCATGGTTGACTGTGTTTCAGCCATTAGGAAAGAAGTTTGGAATAAACGAGGGAGAAAGTAATAGACAGAAGTACAATGGGTGCACAGGAAGTACTGGCATATCTGCACAAACATTCATATTACTGTAAAATTCTGTATTTTACAACTTTGATCTTATTTTTTTCAGTTTTGAGAAACATTTCTATTGGGTATGATAACATTGTACTTACTAAAGAGATGTATGAACATCATACTACAATGAAGTATGAAGGACTGAAAATGAACAATAAAGTCATCATTAGCGGGTGACATGTATCTGCTGTTTTTTGCACTGAACAACAAAAGAGGAAAAAAATTGTGAATGAAGTCATGGCTGAGAAGGTGTAGTCAGCATAACATTCCCCACTACATTGGGAGACACTGTTCTTGCTGTTGGCAGTCAAGTATGCAACATCCGGTTGGTTACGCTTCCCGGTCAGACCCCTTTCATTGGCTCTATCAATATTCCATCACTTATCCCTTATGCTACAGGGATTCAAGTCAAAAATATCAACCAACTTTGGTGTTTATGATTCAAAATCAGAGACACTCTGAGTCACTCGATCGCATTAAGATTATATCTGTGAACCACTCACATCACAGGATCATCTGTGCACCTAAATGGTTCAGACCAGCCTTCAGTTGGGAATGCCCCAGCGACCATCAGTAGGGTCAAATCAGAACCAGAATCTGCCCAATTATCCTGTAGTTTGGGGCCAGCTTTAGCCACACTGTCTGAACCACTTTATTTGGCCTTAAAACTGAATGTGACTGAACCCTTTGCCAGTAATTATTCCCCAGTGCACAAGGAAACTGTGAGCAACAGCTAAGGAAAAAGTTCAGAAGTCAGCTTGCAACCTGTGATTGATGTTATAGTAAAAATGTCTTTGTTTTTGTTCCAAATGAGCTAACCTGGGAGTATGCCTAACAAAGTGTCTGATTGTCTAACTACCTGTGTTTCTTGTGCTGTCAGATGTCTTTTTAGAGATGTGGTTGTGTTCCCAGGTGGCTGCAGTCAGCTTGGAGAACACTCTGTGTTTTTTAACCAAAAACTACAAATGGAAGACCAATGTTATCCTTTAATTATCCTTTAACTCTCACTGACAAGAATGGCAGAGTAAAGGGACAGTGAAATGCTTGTGAAACAGGCAGAGCAAAGGAGAGAGAATGACAGGGAGACACACGCACACACACACACACACACACACACACATATGCACACACACAGGGAACCAGACAATACAGATTTATGTGGCAATACAATTGCATGGCAGTTGGTGACAGCCATTGTGGTGACATCCAAACTCAGCAGGCCTCTGGCTCTGTTCTCTGTGTGTCTGTATGTACACACTCCAGCGTCCCCAGCAGCTCTCATCTGTCATGGCTACAGATGGCTGCCATCACGAGATGCTGCTCTTTGGTTATGACAGACATTTCACTGTGTATATGCGTTTGCACATTGCTGTTTATGTGACTCATATGACAAGCTGGCTAAATGAATTATACGCCTGCAGCTAACAGCCCCAGTGAATATGCGTTTACTGTACACACAGATACACAAGTTGTGACATATACGCACTCATATCTGTATCAGCTATTTAGATAGCGTTTTGATCCCATAAGGCCAAATGTGCTTTTTTGTCACTTTCAGTACATTCCAGAAAAGTTGTCTGAACAGTGGCTCTGCTGTTCCTTTTGTCTGCTTTCTAATTCGCGCTCTGTCTTCATGCTGTAGCAGACAAGAGGGTAACGAAGTGAGCAGAGATGGATGAGGGGATAGAGAGCGAGAGATGGTGACGTGGGGAGAGATGGAGAGAAAATGTGAGAGAGAGGAGGATGATGGAGTAAGACGGTGTGGGGAGTTTGATTCTTCCAGTTGTCAGAGGCGCTGCATTATTGATGTGCTGAGGATCCCACATTGTCGCTGAGATTCTCAGCCTGTCACATCACGTCCAATGTGCGCATGCATGACTGTGTGTGCGTGTTTGTGTGTGCGTGTGTATGTGCGTGTTTGCTTATACTAGTTTGTTGTGGTCACATAAGTCCCACAGGAGTGTTACCTGTCAACACCTCCATATCACAGGGAGCTCAGTCAGTGACAGTGCTGTCTCAGTTGTGCTGGCCACATGGGAAAGGCACACATACACACACACACATACTTCCTTTCTGATTTGTTGGAGGAGGTGATTGTGTGTGTGACGGGTTTCGTGTTGTACTCCTGGATTCTCTTGGGTTTCTGATTCTCTGTAAGTTTTTACTCGCTTCCTGACTGTGATTTGGATTTGCCAGTCTACATTATGAAGCTAGAGGTAACATGAACTAGCACAGAGTGTGTGTGTGTGTGTGTGTGTGTGTGTGGATATGATGAATCTCTGACATTGAGGGATGGCCCTTCTGCTCTGAGATTTGTCTCATGAATTCTTTAGACGGTCTTCTCAGGAGACAGAACACCTCACCATTAGATACACACACAGCAGAACATGATCAGTATATTCATGTTACACTGTGCTGTACATTCACCAGTGCAGAGGTTCCCAAACCTGGTCCTCACGGCCCACTGTCAGTTATTCCTGCCCTACCCACTGCTGACTGACTGAGCACACCTGATCCAGGTCATCAGCAGTGGAAACAAGCAATGCATTGGATGTGGAGGACCAGGTCTGGGATCTCATACATTAACAGCTGCAGTCATTCTGCTGACTTATTATGTGGCTAATTATTTAGTCTGTTAAATGACTAAAGTAAAATAAAGACAATCATAGTTTAATCAACAGCTCAATGTGAGGTCTTGTTTTGTGAAAGCAGTACTCCCTAACCTCAAGATTTTCGGTTAAGAATAATATAAAACACAGAAAAGGAGCTGTTCTTCATATTCAACAAACTTAAGTTAGAAAATGTGTGGTCTTTTTACTTGAGAAATGACTTATCAGAATTGTTACTATTAATTTTCTTTCAACTTATTCATTCATTCTTTGAAAATGTTTCCTGTGGCCAACTTTTTTCTATTAGAAACTATTTTCAAGAAAGAATGGCACATTTTCTAGTCTTACATTTCACTTAATCAGCCGGCCTTTCTGCACTTGGGTGGTGGTGAAATCAGTTTTCTTTCTTTCCTCCTTGACTCTCTTTTCGTCTTTATGTGTTTTTGTTCACTTCATGTGGTTTAAAGAAAATGTTATTATATATTTTACATCGAGATGCTAAAGCTGCTCCTGTTTAATCAGCACATTTGAAGATGCTGTGCAAGTATCGGTGCTGTAAGTATCACTTAAACAGTGCAGTGTTTATTACTTTAAGACTCATTTAGTGAACACTGTTGTTAAATAATGTACCTATTTACTCTATAAAACATTTTAATGAGGATAAAGGAGGAAAAAAGGCAAAAGAACTGTAGTAGAAACTTTCCATAGTAATTGTTTTAATTCCTGAAATGTCTTGTGAAGTTTATATCTAATTATGGGTTCAGCACTGCAATGTTTTAATTTATCAGTGAGAGCTGGTGGCATTTTTCCAATTCACTATATAGTGAAGTTTTTTTTCCCTTTTTTGTCTATACTGCAGAAGCACATTAAAGACAGGGAGATGTACTGTTGTTGAGATCCCCATGCTTAGCACTTTCAATTAAATGCCAGTGCTCTAGTAAGTTACAGCAAGTAGAGTAATAAATGTGTTTGACTCAAATCATATTTCATCAGTGCTTCTCTGGCTTTTATTGCTGTGACCTTAAAGCATGTATAATCAGTTGCTGCCTTTGGGCTCTGGGCGAGCGCCACCATCAAGATGACACACATCCTCACCCTTCAACTTGCAGAACTCCCAGTCATATTTTGCTTTTATCACATGCCATGAACTGAGCCCTGGATTCCATTTCGCAGGGACTGTAATGTAGGAACTTATAACTTTTTATGACAATTTGTTCGTTGGAAAAGGACTTCACTTTAAGAATTATTTGCAGTGAAAAGCAATTATCTGAGAAAACATAATAGAAACCAAATGACAGACGGACAGACAGAAAAAGAGTGGGAGAAAATAGAGAGAAAGGAATAGATAGATGCAGAGATAGAGAGCAAATTGTGCTGGCCATCTTCCCAGAGCAAGGAATCGATCAGCAAAACCAGAGAGCCTTACTATTTCCTCTTTCGGTAGAATGAGCCAGGCTAATAATGGAAAGCAGTCATCATCTCCCTTTGCTCTCACCCTCTCCCCATTTCTTTCCGCTCGTTCCATTTTTCTGGGAAAACAATCAGAGTCTCGTCA
>JAUMHL010000021.1:7054636-7105725 GCA_032362345.1 Sandelia bainsii | reverse complement strand
TGTTATGAAATCTGCTTTTCTTTCACAAACATGGTCATTTCTATGTGTGTCCAAACTTTTGACTGGTAGTGTACATGCAAACACACAGTGGGCATGGGTGGACTGAACAGAAACAGAAACTGTGTAACAGTCTCCTATTCCATGTGTAAGATAGTGTTTCGCTGCCAGGTTTTTGTGCAGACGGTGGGTTTGGGAATCATTTAACTTCTGTCACTAGCTGTTATGTCTTTCCCAGCCAGAGGGACAGAGGAAGAGACTGATATGGTAAGAAAGAGGCAACCAAGGAACTGCACAGGTTTTAGCACTACGTTTTGTCTGTAATTCTGTCATTTTCCTATGGAACTAAACTGCAGATAGGATTATGCTTTTGTAGACAATTTAATCATAGTATGATTATGTTCTGATGCAACAAATTATTATCACAAGGAGGTGGTTGAGGTTTATGGCAGGTGTATGATATGTAGTACTGAAAAATCAAAGTCCAAATCGGTCTCAAGTCCATTATGTGGTTCGTTTTAGGCAACAAAAGCATATTGGTTAAGGTTAGTTAAATATTAATAATTAATAATTAAATATAATAAACATGTTGTGTCTGAAGCCAATGTTATGTTTTTTCCTCAACTCAAAAATCTTTAAAAATGTGCATTGCAAATGGTCAATGGAAACCACAATTATCAACCCAAAACTGTATGAATTTCAACTCATCATGTGATTCAGGAGTGTCTATGTTCCCATGTGCCTGTATGGACTCACAACAGTGTTTGTGCATGCTCCAGATGAGTCTGCAGATGGTGTCCTGGGGGACCTGGATCAGGGCATCAGTGACCTCCTGGGCAGTCTCTGGAGGTGGTTGGACTGATACATGTCCCAGTGGTGAGCTGTTGGATATAGGTTAATGAGAATGTGAGGGCCTGCCAGTGGCATCAATGCCTTCGTCATCCAGAAACTGCCTACATACTCTAGCCACATGAGAAACCTAGGGCCCACTGCATGAGAGTAAGGTCTGATAGTCGCTGTTTTTGGATTTCATCCTGGTGCCTCACAGCAGTCAGGGTACCACTGCCTATGACATGGTGGTCTGCATGGCCCTCCAAGAAAATGCCTCCCCTGACCATCACAGACCCATCACCAAACTGGTCATGCTAAATGATGTTACAGACACCATAACGTTCACCACAGTGTCTCTAGACTTTTTTATGCCTGTCGTGTGTGCTCAGTGTTAATTTACACTCATCTGTGAAGAGAACAGGGTGCCAGTGGGGAACCTGCCAATTCCTGTGTCCTCTGGTGAAGGCCAACTGGGCAGCACAGTGCTGTGATGTGAGGACAGGTCTACTAGATGACATCGGACCCTCAAGCCATCCTCATGGAGTCAGTTTCTGACAGTTTGGTCAGATACTTACACACCAGTAGCCTGCTGGAGGTTACCTTGTAGGGCTCACGCAATGCTCCTTCTGTTCCTCCTTGCACTAAGGAGCATATACCGGTCCTGCTGCTGGGTTGTTGCCCTTCTACGGCCTTGGGCCCTGTCCAGCTCCCTTGGTGTAACACCCCGTCTCTCTGTATCTCCTCCATTCTCTTGAGACTATGCTAGGAGACACAGCAAACCTTCTTGCAAATGCACTTACGGATGAACCATGTTTGGTTTTACTACCAGTAGTGACAAAGGACACTAGCAAAACACAAAACATGAGAATACTCACTCAAGAAGGATAACAAGAGAGCATTTGTCTGTGACCACCACATGAAAAACCATTCTGTGTTGGAGGGTTGTCCTGCTTGTGCTTCTCAATTGCACTTTCATTTGCATCAAAGCAGGTGAAACTGATTCGTACTTGTTGTTCCTAAATGAACAGATTAATATCCCTTAAGTTTAACTGACATGGTGTTATATCAAGTAATTATGTTCCCTCTAAAAACATATTTGTGAATGCAATTTAGTTACATTTTTAGGAGACAAGGGTGATTCAAACATAACCATAGTTTTGTTTATCTACATTTCTCTCTGTATCAATCATTGTTAAAGTGGAGAGCTAAGAGGAGAGAATGTCTGACCTTTTTAGCTCAACACAGAAGTCCTGAGCAGGGTTAAATATTCCTCCACTCATGCTCTGCCACTATTTCTCTGAATTTGAGTCATTTTATGAAAGAACCAATGCATTTGGCTGACAAATATAGACATACTGTACCTCAGTGCGTGAGTATGTGTATCCCTGAGCACAGAACACAGAGACACACGTATGCAAACAACAAATACATCCAAGGGCACCCATCTTCCTCTTGCATCTGTGTCACCCAACCACCCCCACACCATAGTGAGTTCCATCTCTACATCTTCATCCTCTCATCCTGAAAGGTCAGGGCTCATCACCATGTCAGATAGAGTTTATTCATTTCTTTTCTCCCACTAATGTCATTCTCACCAAGTTGGCTGTCAGAATGGCTGAATGTCGTGCACTTGTCAAAACCACGTCTCTAAGATTTCTTTGCCTCTCCTACTGTCTGATTGCTGAGAGTCTGCTCCTGTGTCTCCCTCTAGAAAAGTCTCCTCTTTTTATGTTTCATTCTTTAACATATTTTGCATACATTTATATATGCACATAAGTAGGCATAGATTCATTCTTTCATTGTTCATTTCCAAGTTTGTGTTTCTGATTTGCTTGCAGGTGAGCAGGAGAAAGCATGTGATGAGATTTTCCTTAAATCTAGCCATTATCTTGACTCAGAGCTCAGCCTTTCTGGCTCTGCGGCATATTATCTGATTGCACAGAGGAATTCCTTGATGCCGCCTGTGCAAATTGGTTTGCCAGACGCCGTACACATGAAGGAGAAACAGAGAGGGAGAGGGAAAGGAATCAGTGGCAATTAACATCACCTCTTTACACAGACTACTTAAAATGCTTTCACTCTCAGCATAAAAAACTCTCTCTTTTCTTTATCACCTTCTCCTGGGCTCTCCCAATCCTTTTTATATCCTCACCAAATATAAGTCTTTGAACTCCCCAGTTGGAGTAGAGAAATGTGGAGAAATCAAACAGCCCATGTCTGCGCACACTCAGGCCCTTGTTAGAGAATTGCTGGTGTCAAGATGCATTAAACAGGTCAGACTGAGAGCACCGCGATGTGGGCTAATTTAAGGCATTAAACCAAATGAACATAAATGTTTTTGCCAAATAGCCTAAAGCCATAGTCAAGAAAGATTAGAGGTTGAGGCTGAGATCTAAAATTGAAACTCACTGTCAGATGTGTTACACTAAAAGCAAAAATATTACATGCCAGAAGATGCAGCCTGGTCTACTTAGCCCTTAATTAGCCATCTTGTAAAAATCTGGTTTGAAATTAACAGTTTGTGGTTGCTGGCAGCCATAATGGCCATCATTAATTCTTGTCTGCTTTGCTGTTGTGGTCCTTCAGCTCCTATTGTCCTTAAAGCTGAGGCTAATATGAGAGTAGTGTATTGGGCTTTCATTCCTGCTCTGCATCCAATTAGGGCTACAGCAGCTTGTCTGTGTGGTCCAGTGGAGCATGTCTCTGGTTCTGTCCAAACCTGACCCTGCTGCTGATCCCTCATCTCCTTCTGAAAACTCTTGATCCTATACAACTGCTCTGAGCTTTACAGGCAGGCTACATGTGTGTGTGTGACTGTATCAAGTATGAGGGGTCCTCTGGGCCTTGGTGACCTACCATGCAGAAGATTTGTTCTGAGCTTTCCAAGTTAGTTGCATGGAATGGTATCACGCATGTGTGTGTGTGCATGTGCAGGTTAGGGAACTGACAGGACACAGCATGGTTTTTCCATCAGCCAGACAAAGTGTGCACATTACCCAGAGTCAACAGAAACTAATACAGCAGGGGTTAAGCCACAAATCTCCTCACTTTTAGAGAGGGCAGAGAATGGGAGAGAATAAAGTAAGAGAATGGCAGGTTTATAAAATGCTACAAGTCCTGTCATCCTTGTCAGTAAAGAAAACATGACCGAGGGAGGGAGAGAAACAGGGACAGAGAGAAAGAGACAGCTGCGAAATAGTTTTGAAATGCCAGTGCGAAGTGAGCAAGTGGTAAACTGAAATACATTGAGTCTAGTTTATTGATGTGGTGGATTTGAGGCGCTAGCAGATGTGAGTTCCCTTTCAACCTGCAGCACTGCTGGATCACAGGCCCAGACTCCCTGGGGAGCTACACTTTACCAAACACACCACTCAGCTCTGGATCAAAATAGAAAATGAAGGATTTTTATCCAGAAGTAAACGTCTCTTTGTGCGTCTTAACTTTGTGTCTGTCTTTCTTGTGAGTTGCATAGGTCAGATACTTAAGACAAAGTGGTCCATGTTATTCCTGGTGTCAGATTCACCTTACATCAAACAGCCAGTCATTGCCTATGCATTCAGTCCTGCATTAAACATTGTTGCAAGTCTGTGAGAACTGAATTGTACATGTATTCCTCCTGTATTCTTAGTACATGCACCACATCTCATATAAAACAGCTAATAGAGAGATGTACAAGAGTCCAGTCTACAGGAGGAGATGATGATAACTACAACTCTGTGTGAACAGCTGTCAGAGTATAGGGAATCTATGGGGGAAGCTCACACCCTCCTTCAATTATGGGTTCACGCTGACAGCTAGCCTTTCTGCTCATCAGCCAACCCACCCAGTCATCAGCCAAGTCTGACTCTCCTACCCCCATTCCCACTGAAGATTTCCCCTAACTCCATCTAGATATTCCAGTAGCCCCTCCAGCCAGCCTTTGCTGTTAATGTTGAAACATGCTTGTGTGTCATTTTGGCATTTTGCCTTTATTTAATACAGCTGACAGTTTGGGCAGGAAAAAAAAGCCAGAGAGTAGAGTATGACATACAACAAAAGTCTCCTGGCCCGGAAACAAACCATGGATATTGTTCTCACAAGGTATATGCCTTAATCATTCATGCACCAGATGCCTTAATTTTATGTGATGTAGATACGGCTTGATAGCTCCGTAGGTAGAGCAGTCATCTTCAAACCTGAGGGTGAGCGCTTAGATTCTCAATCTTACTAGTATACATGTCAAGGTGTCCTTGACGCCAAAACCCTGTATTAGTGCCAATATGTACTGTCTGGCAGCTGTCCAACAACAATTTCCCCAAGGGTATCAATAAAGTATCAATTATTATTGTTAAATGTTTGATGCTACAGAAAGAAATTAACATAATTTGACTTCAAATTTTACATAGATTCCTTAACATAAAAAAATATATATATATATGTATATATATATTACTCATCTTACAAAAGTATGTAAGTAACATTTGCTTTGAGTGTGTATTGCTGACATGGCGGAGATAAAAGAATAGCGTGTCACACACCAAGAACTCTTCTCTTGCTCATGCCACAAAGAAATCCATTTGCATGTATGTGCAGAGCACTGCAGTGTCTTTCTGAGTGCATCACTACACTCACCTGATTTTAAATTAACAGGAGGCCTTCCTGTCCCCAGCAACCAATCCACTTGCTGGCCAAGCCCCTAACTAACCCAACCCTGGCTCTGTGACCCTCCTGGTACCCCCACCCCACAGTAGGGTACCCCCTACTGGGGTAGCAGTAGGTAATAATAGAAGGGGGCTGGTTCACATCATCAATAATGCACAGGTCCACACAGCTATGCACTGCATTGGCTCTCACTACATGCTTTTCATATACTCTGTATTTGCTGCAGTAATCATAGCCATAAATACAAGTTACTATATGTGCATAAAACCTGTCTATATTAATTTTTTTGAAATATTTGAAAAATCTTGATTCTTGAATCTTTCATCTTTTATTCTTCTTTCTTCTTGCTGCTATATTTTTCTTAGTCTTTTTCCCTTTTTTTTCTGTCTGTCAACATGCTCTTCTGGTTCCCTGAAGCCCTAATCAAAGCTCTTGGATGAGACGCACAGAGACAGAAAGAAGAGAGCACAGAGACTCCCAGTATGTTCACTAATAGGGCAGAGGAGTCTGTCAGCTGTGGCCATAAAGACTTTGGTGCTGCAGTTCTGACAGCTCATGGCTTCTTCTGAGTAACCAGGAGACCCAAGTGCTAATTCAGGCGGCGCTGCACGGTCACAGGCTAACTGCTAGCCGCAGCGCTGTTTGGACGCATCAAGGGCCTCAGGAGAACAAAGAGGCTCTGGAGCAAAACTATTTTTTACAAAAATCTCATAAACCAAATTCCACTTCACTTTTTGCTTTTGCATTATCTTCTTTTCCTGCAACTTATTCTCCAACGAGTTCTTCCATCTCCTCCCCCACTTACTTAAGCTCAAGCTCAGGTAATTTGAATATGCAGATGTGAAGTATGAATGATTAATTAGGGTAATGCAGGGGGATTCAGAGCACTATACCTTTTCCATGTGGATATCGAATGACTACAGCAAATTTGCATAGATCTTAACCTCATCACACCAGCGTTAACTGAACCACACAGTGCAGTGTCCACACTGAGTATATGCTCATGACCAAAAAAGGACAAAATGAGCCTGAATCCTCAATGAAAAGCTGACTGTTGATATTTAAGTCCATGATACAGTGACAGCTTTGCCATTCCCAGTCTACGAAACTATACACGCCCCAAATATTCAAATCACTGTGGGATTGTTGGGGAATGATGAGGTCAACACATGTGTTAGCTGACGTGTTGGTCCAGCTTACAGCCTGACGTGTTACATATGTTACACACATGGGGTCATTGTGATCGATCATCTTTCAAGCAGTGACCAGTTTGATTTTCTCTCTTGTCTAATTGGGCACGCGGGACCCGTGGTGGGAGAAAGGATTTGAGATATGATCGTTGCCCATTTGTCGTAGCAGCAAAACATATAAAGCATGAAAAATCTAAGGATGTGCACACTTTTTTCTTCTTCAAAAAAATAATTGAGAGAGAGTTTTTTGATTATAAAAACTATTGCAGTAATCATATTCCCATTAGGTATTTTTATATATTTTTTGGAAGCCTCAGTGCCCAGTTGGAGCTTTTTAATCACAATTAATAATGTTGATATTTATTTACATCTGTATGCTGCTGGAGCCGGAACAGTTGTCATTTAGTCAAAGAGAAACTGTGTGTCAGATGTGTAATTTCAGACTACTAGAAGAAAACCCCTCCCCAACAGCCACCCTCATCCCACCCCTTCTGTTTCAGCAGAGCTGTTGAAAAATGCTCAGAGAGTCTGTAATTGAAATGTAGTCAGAAAAGATTTTTTTTCTGTTAAGTTGAATTTGATAGCCTCCAAACTGAAGCATATTTGCATATTTTTAATTAAATGTCTGGGCATGCTGGGTTTTTTTTCTTTCCTGATCATCTAAACTAACTTGTCACTTATTATATTGTGGCATTAACTAATTCATATTTGCCCTGACTTGTCAGTATATATTTCTCTGTTGCTGTCTGTTGAGTGCGTCTGCGCGTGTACCCCTGTGCATTTCGACTACGTGTCACTGTTACACGCAGCAAATTTACATACCTTGTCTCAGCAAACATTTTTCTGCATTTTTTTTTTTTGGTTTTTTTTTACCAATCACACCTTTGCAGAATGGTTGCCATGACTGGAGGTGGGTGTTTGTGTGAATGTTTGTTTTGTGTTTTTGCCATAAACACATAAACAGAAGTAAAAAATGATGAGACTTTAGTTTTGTGTATGTTCCGGTGTTTTTATCTGTGTGTGTAGGACAACACAGCCGAGCTATAACAGAAAATAATTCCTTAGAGATTTCACCAGTCTGATCGATAGCTCATCGGTGGAGTAGCAGCAAAAGCAACAGTCTCTGAAAATTTTCAATCAATATCGCTTTCTGATCGCCTTCAATTAGTATCTAGCTTAGATGGCATGTTGCTAAGGTGCTATTGTTATTCTTGTTTACCACTGAGTTGGACTCTACATGTTTGTGTGTTTATGTGTTTGTGTCCACACATGCAGTCTGCATTTTTTGTTTTTGTGTCTATTTTTGTGCATATGGCTGGCTTGTGGTCAACTTTGTGTGTGTGTGTACTGTATGTGTGTGATTGAATTGAATGAATTAGTGCCAAAGGCTCAGTGCAGGATGTAGAGGTAGAGACACGATTTCTTTTGTTCTGTTTTTTACCTAGGCTCATAAATGTCAAATGTGAGTTGAGGAAATGATGCTTGTTTAGATTATTTTGATTCAGCCAGTGGCGGCTGGTGAAATTATTTTTGGGGGGAGGCGCACTTTTGCAAGTCAGTTTTAAGTTGCGCTTTAACCATATATCACCACCAGTATAAGCCAAAGCACCATTATCATGCATCAAACTACTTTAAATGATTAAATTAACATAAAAATACACGGTCTGTGTCATTTACTATTTATAATTACATTTCGCCGTCTCTCCTTCAACTGAGAACATACAATCAAGCAGCTCATTCTGCACTGTCTCAGATGTCCCCTAAACACAGTAACAGTCTGCAGGTACTGCTGCATCCAGGGATCCAACAAAGTCCACCAGCCCTCTGAAAATACCAGGATTTTCTGAGTGTTCACTTTCATCATGACCACGTAACGCGAGCTCAAACACACCACAGAATTTAATGCAGTCTATGATCTTAGAAAAAATGTGTCTGTTTTTGTCCCCCTCCTCATTAAGTCTTCTCATTATGTCCTATCCTGTAGCCTTCATTAAGCAGTTTTCACATTGCCAAACATAATATGACACACAGCATTTTCCACGTAGCTCCTTGTCTGTTAATGCTTTGTTGCTTTATCAGGAAAATGTATTAAATCCGTAATACCTGTCTGAATCCAAGCTCATTCTGACCCTGACAGCTGACAGAGGAGGCAGAGAAAACAAAACAAAGCTCTGGTCTCAGGACAGACAGTTAGCCAGGACTTCTTCTCATATCAGTTTCTGGAGAAAGACCGAGTGTAATTTCTCCCTCTGTTTGGTGTTTGTTGTTTGATTTCGATGTCCGGCTGCTCGGGTCCAGAATCTTTAAGCCAAAGCTTTTCCTGTGGGGTTCTTCTGTGGAACGGTTCTGTTTTTAGCACCTGAATTTGTATTATCCATGACAAAAAACTGCTCCTCCGACTGACTGTAAACAAAAAACGAGCACTGCGGTGAATTTCCGTTAGAATTTCCAGGTCTGGAGCTGAGACGTCAGTCTTGTGGGCGGGGTTTGGGCGCAAAATTTTGCGCCCCAAGGTTGTCCTATACTTTGTATAACGTGAGTCTATGGTAAAGATTTTTGCGCCCCAAACAGGAAATACGTCACACGACCATTCAGTCGCGGTAAACGAGTGAGAGAACATTTTTAAACTACACTTGAATGCAGATTATACACAATACTTACAGACTGTATAATGTACATTTCACACATTCATTCCCAAGGCCTGCAGTTTTGCCTGCTCCAATTTGCTTCACAAATAGACATGGACACTGATGTGTGTTGCGCACTCGTATGTACCACCACTGATGGTGGTACATACGAGTCCGCAACACACACATACACAGTCACACATGAAGACATGCACATGATGGATGTCAAAAAGAATTGTTTGGTTTTCATTTTCAAACTTGGGGGCAAAGCAGCTGAGAGACAAATATCTAATCACACATACACATGTGGTAGAAAAGGCACCAACACTATCCACACACATATACAGTGACTGAGGTGAGGTTGTGTGAAGAATTTGCAATGACTTGCAGGTCCAGTAAGAGATCCAGAGGAAAGGAAGTGCACCGGAGAAGGAGGAGGTGTGGGCAGTCTGGGGTCAATTAGTATTCATAAAAGACAAATGAATCTATAGCTGCGGCCTAATACCAATTATTTTTGATCACCTAATCAATTAGAGTTGGTTAGGGTTACTGTAGCTAAATAGAAAATTAACTGCGACGTTCACCATTGGCATTGAGATGACTTTTTATTAGTCGGCACATTGGACATGTTAATTTCCTCATGAAGGTGGAGAATGGAAGGATATTCACCCGCCTGGTCGGAAATGCACACTCCTGCGTGCACACACACACACACACACACAAGTGCACACACACAGTTATTACAGGCCCTTTATTAAATATCCCTGTGGCCCCCTAATAGACAAATAGCATCTGATTCTATCAAGGAGAGTATAGAGAAAGAGAGAGTGAGGGAGGGGAGAAAATTATCACAGTCCTCTGTGGCAGAGAGAATATGCAGCACTGAGAGACAGCGTAAATGAGTAATTCAGAACTGATTGATTGTACAAGAGAGTGAAGAATTGAGAATGGGAGAGAGAGTGTGCAAAAGACAGAGCTGTATGGAGAGGGAGAGATGGATAAAAAGACTGCAATAGATTGCAAAAGTGGAGGGGTGATTGGAAGCGAGGGGGAAAAATGTAAGGTAGAGATGTGATAGATGGATAGCAAGGGAGAAGGATTCAAACAAGAGAGAGATGGAGTGGAAGTCACTTCCCAAATCTTTGCTGGATGTTTAATAAACTAACACTCCCATGTACTGTACAGTATGGTGTTACTGCACCTAACCTAGTTTGAGTTCAACCATCGCCCTGGGCTAGTGGGAGACTAGTGGCAGCAATACTGGGTCAAATCCAGAGAGGGGGAAGCCCAGTGGTTAGTATTCCCCATGTGTAGGATGTGGACAGACAGGAGTGTCTGGTGGGGGCAGGGAGATGGTGTTTAAAAGATCAGACTTAGGTAAAACCAAACACTGGTGCTGGTGCTTTGAGTGCTGCTGTGGTGGCATGCTTTGCTTTAAATATGATGGCTTGTCTCCTGCAAAATATGTTCGTATGTAACTCTGCTTTTCCAATTACATTTTTGTTGCCTGGATGATGTTCACTGGCAGCACAGGGAGTAGGACAAATCAAGAGAGTCAAGTCTTATACTCCATGGTTTGTTTTATCTTGGCAACTAAAACAATTGGTTACATTTAGGGAGAGATCCTGCTTTTATTTAATATTATCATGGTGTTCTGTTTCAAGATTCACCCCCTATCCTCAGGCAATGAGGACTGAGCTACAGTGTGTTGGTAAACTCACTTCTTCCTAATTACACACGCCTGACTATTTTCATTCTCAAACTTGTAGTCTTCAATCCCAACCAACACTCACTCAAGTGATGTCACTTGAGGGAACTTATCCAACTTTGAGCAGCTCCCACTCGAGCCACAGAAGGCTTTATTCAAACTTTAGAAATGCAGCAGTACTCCCCACTCAGTGGGGATTCCCTGGAACCTTAAGTGAAGTGCTGTTTTTGCCAAGATATAATTATGAAAATGTTAATGGTTGAGGGTGATCAGACAGAAAACAGTCCTGGTTTAAAACAATAGGACTGCACTGGTGAGGGCTGTTTAAGCAAACACAACACTTTGTTTAAATGTTTGGGGGGTTTTGTGCAGTGCTGGTTTTTGTCTGCACATAGACGTTATTTCAGATATGTTTAGTATCAACACTTTGTGTAGGCAGTGAACAGTTTGTTACCTACAAAATGTGTTTGATAGTGCAGATGAGTTTTTTTCTGAGCTTATGAGACCCATATTTGGTCACACCCACAAAATTTGTTAATTTATCAATTAATTACTCATGAAATTCCAAATTCTTGGCATGCAAATGTGTATCTATGTGTATACATGTATCTGAATTCCAGTGTAGTCATGTGTGAGCACACACTGCATGTAAGTATAGCTGGTGGATGTATGCAGACAGGTGACAACGGCACTCACTCACCCACCGTGTGACCCGTAATACATATGGATTGGTTCTCCACTTATGCTACATGCGTGTGGATCACACCCAGACATTCATTGGTATGAATTCATCTTCATTCTTGCAGATTCATTTCTCTCTGCCCTACATGTCTTGCCCTCTCTCTAATTTGTCTCTCTCCATCTTCCCCTCCACATTTCCCCCTTCCTCCCATGTCTTTGAGGCCAATGGCCGAGACAGGTTCACACGATGCAGTATTGATGTGGACAGTTAGTTAGCTCTTCCTCCACATATAGTCCTTCCTCTCCAATTAGTGTTGAAGGAGAAGAGCCTGTCACCGTGTATGTGTGTGAATGTGTGTGCGTGTATGAGGTGTGTATGTGTGTCTTAGCCTCTGCTCTCTTATCTCAGAGCTCTCATTAACCAGCTTTTGTTTTCCTTAGCTTCATTAGCATTCCCATGACAGCAGCTGTTACCTCTGCACTAAGCTAAATGCTAGGCTAAATGGTAGCCATAAGAAGTCTGTCTGCCCCTTTTCATTAACATTAGCCTGTTTACAATGTCTTAAGTGTTTGTAAGTGCAGTGACATGACTTCTCCTGATAGTTCCTTGGCTGTGGGTCAACATAGAAAGTGTTTGCTTTCGCTGTTCTGCTTTAAAATAGTGTGAGACAAATCATCTCTTCTGCTGAATATGTTAGTCCTCCTCTCACCTCTGGGCGAATCTACTTGTCTGTGCCCATGAGGAGTACTGGCTACTCTATTAACATGAAGGCAGCATCTGCACAGACATGTATCCTCCAGGTGCAGTCTCTAATATTTCTCCCAGGCCAGAATGCAGACAGAAAATGGATAAACTAGGAACAAATGGGGAATGCACCAGGAGGGCTGCTGATCCAGAGACAGACATGGACGAAACATGGAAAATGGAGTATAGTAAGAAGGACAGAAGGAGGCACAGGACATTGCATTTCAAATCAGTTTACGTTCCGAATTGACATGAGGTTGAATCTGGGAGATATGTAGAGGAGACCAGGCCATGACAGGAGAACACCTGTGCTGATTTTACAGCAGGACTGAAGGATGCAACTACCATCCATCTGTAATGATCACCATGGAGACCATATTGTAGCAAAGTGAGGAGAGAGAGATTGTTTAGCAGGGCCCCAACGGGTTCAAAGGCCAGCTCTTCTGTATTTCCACCATGCATTCTCACCCTTCTACTAACACATCAGCCACCGACCGACCACCAAGCAAACAGTATTACACATAACAACCCTGCTGTTATGTATTATTTTGCACAGTTCTCACCATTAACATTTACTGTGTGTGCTGTTGTATATTACTAATTTAAGTTTTAAGATTGATGTGCAGCCATAATTATACATAAAGTAGTGTATTATGAAAATTTGCTCACAATTACACAGAATGTAGTCTGTTTGTTTTAGACTATGTTTTATGTTCTTGTCTTTTTGTATCACAGTTTAGAACAGACTACTTTGGCTGAATAAAACTGTACATTTAAGTGTTGCATAGCTAATGTTCTAGGCATGAAAACCTTCTGAACTCAGTTCCAATTTTCTGTGGTGAAAATACTTCTTTTTTTTTTTACTTTACGAAGAATCTCTTGAGGTATGCTCTTGAGAAAATTGGAATACACCAAATTATAGAAGGTTCAATGCCATGAGAGGTGTTTGCAGAGTCAGTTTAATCACCCTCTTTCTACCTAACAAGCTCCGACCAGAACCACTTATGTATGTGGTGCTTATTTGGTTGTGATTTTGTGTTTTTACTCTGTGATTGGTTTTATATTTGGAAAGTTGTCATGGCAGCAATTATGTTCAGTTTTCAATTATCAGCATAGATCTGCATAATATTTTACCTGGTATGTGCAATTGAATGGATTTGAATAGTCAGCAAAAAATAAAAAAAATAAAAACTAAAGCTCTTGGTGTTTATTCTGCTAACACAATGTTCTCAGTAGACACAGAGATCCTCCAGCAGACAGTAGGCACAATCACCCACTCAGGGATTGACAGAGTTGAAACAGATGTAATTATGAAAAAAGTTGTCATACACTTCTATCCATCATTCCCCATCTTCCTCTTCCTCTCTCCACTTCCATCTCCTCTCTCTTTATTACTCTTCAGTTTGCTCTCTTGAAGCCGCCCACTTACACTGCCTATCAGTGGACCCCGTGCTTACGTATCCTTGTGGTCATTATTCACAGCTTAGGCCACGGCTTTTTGCTGGGAAATAGCTCACAGTGTGCAAACATGCGTTCTGAAATGCAATTAGCACAGCGATTATCATTGCTATTTCACATTTTAGCCCATCAAATGCACAGGCACCTTTCTCAGTTAGACCTGACAATACACTCATAATAAAAGGACACGCATTTTCACCCTACATTCGTTGCCCATCTGAGGTGTGCATAAAGGAAATGGAACAGTGTGTCATACATTTAAAGAGAAAAGGAATAGAGCATTTGCTTTTTTCATTTCCTTTTTTCTTTTCTTTTCTTGTTTTGATGTCTTTCCCCCTTCCATCTCAGCATCATGTAGTCTTTGTATGACTATCAGTTTGGCCTTTTTGTCCACAGTACATCCCCAAGGAGCCATTCACTAAATGGAAAACCCCTCACACTGATAGATTCACACACACACACACACACACACACGCACGCACACACACACACAGAGCACAAAGTGTCAGCATAATAGTGTTATTTCAACAGCATGGCCAATGACCCCTCTAAAAAGGATCCCTACTGTGGCTGTATACACATAACCTTAATAATTCACTCCTTTCAACCACACACACATGTGCAGTCATGTCTCATTATACTTGTGAGGACACTCATTGACATAATGCATTGCCTAGCCCTTAACCCTAATCATCACAACTAAATGCCTAACCCTAACCTAAACCTACTTCTAACCTTAGCCTTAAAACCTAATCTTAACTCATGTGAGGATAGGCTAAAATGTCCACACAAGACTAAATGCAACTATAGTATTTGAACAAAATTTGTCCATGCAAGGAAATAAAGACATGCACGGACACACGCACAAGCAAAGAAAAACAAAAGGTCTAAATAATTTACATAGAGGCGTCTAGCCCCCAGCATGAATAAGTCAGAGGCAGCCCACTGGCCGACTGCAGCCCTCTCACAGCTCCGCTCTGACCATGTACACAGTTTAATCAGCTCATAAATATTGCATTTCTTGCTTTCTTGATAGTCTCACTAATTCTGTATTCAATTTTGTTTTCATTTAACCAGCACTTAGTGAGTATACAAATTGTGGTGTTAAGAGAGAGATCGGAGCTCCTTTTTTCACATGCATTTGAACAATGGAAACGTCTCTCTATCTTTCTTGCATTTTTCTTGTAAGAACTACAATAAAGACATTTATTGTAACAAAGAGTTTAGTTAATTTGGTTTTGGGAATATGAGATTTTTTTAGGCCAAACTCCAGTATGAAAGACCAGTCTATTGTTCTAATGATTCCTATACTGGCAAAGATGATTTTCATTTATTTATATTATTAGTACTATAGTGCATAGAACCCACTTATTTGAATAAATTGTATTGCTCTATATTACAATTAGTCTAATATGGAGCACTGTAACACTTATTTTGTTTGACTTGAGCATTTAATGACTAATATGTGATGAAGGAAACACAAATTGGACAAGAACAGAAAAAATCCAGTTTATTTATATAAATGTATTCTTACTGTGCTAGAACTAAACACCACAACAAACAATAAAGACACCACTAAATAGGGTAACTAATTGTGGAATAGAGTTTATAGTTGTGACTATTGCAACATAAACAGAAAATTATGTTTTGTACTAATAAAATGGGGAGCAGGAGAATAAGTAGTTGTAAAATTATCATGAGACTGTGTGTGTCAGTCAGTTTGGTGTGTACTGTATGTGTAGAATGTATGAAAGGTTAGTACACATGTATGTGTGCAGTGAAGAACTTCAGTAGACTGCAAACTTCAGAAGATATCATACATGACAGGTAGATCTAACTGTGTGAAATATTGCAGTAATTTAGTATCAATATATTGATTTTCTTCATACGTAGAAGTTGGTTGAATTAGATTATAAACTTCCCAAATTCAATCTTAATTCTAAAGTACTATAATACACCCAGGAGACATTTTGCATTCACACAACACACACAACAGTGACTTTAAATTAGAAAACAGTTACAGTGGTGTATATTCAAAGTAACTTCAGGATATTTGCACCATCTCACCCAGGGGTTGCAGCAGGTCTGCCTAGCTATATCAGGGAGGGTTAGGACCTGGACCATGAACTTTATGTTGCAGTATTGGCTGTCTTTTGACATAATGATTATGGTGAGTAGGGCAGGCTGTGTCCTGAGCTCATGTGCTTGTCACTTTGGTGTTCACATAATTAGAGGCTGAATTGATTCTGCTGTTCATCTTTTTGAGTCTGTTATGACACAATTTACCAGAAGAGGCTGTTTGTCTGAGCAGTGTTGGACCCTGGTGCACAGTTTAATGTATAAAAGAGGCTTTTTGCTGCTGGGGTTTTGGTTGACATGTGCAGCTACTACAAAAACTCACAAAAAAAAGTCAAAAGTCTGGACACACCTTGTCCTTCAGTGGTTTTCCTTTATTTTTTATTATTTTCAGCATCTTACATTAATACTGAAGGCATTTAAAGAATGAAAGAACAAACATAGATTTATGTAGCAAACAGAAAAGTGTTAAACAATCCAGATTTGTTTTATACTTAGGACTCTTCAAAGTAGCTGCCTTTTGCTTTGATGACAGCTTTGCACACTCTGTATTCTCTCTGGCTGCATCATGATGTAGTCACCTGGAATGGTTTACTAGCAATCTTGAAAGAGTTCCCAGAGGTGTTGAGTACTTGTTGGCTCCTTGTCCTTCACTCTCAGGTCCAACTCATCCTTAACCATTTCAATTGGATTCTGATCGGGTACTTGTGGAGGCCAGGTCATCTGATGCAGCACTCCATCACTCTCCTCCTTCGACAACTAGCTCTTACTTTAGATAGGTAGAGGTGAGTTTGGGGTCATTGTCCTGTTGGAAAACAAATGATGGTCCCACTAAATGCAAACCAGATGGGATAGCATGTCACAGCAAAATGCTGTGGTAGCCATGCTAGTTAAGTGTGCCCTTAATTTTGACTAAAAGTCACCAACAGTGTCACCAGCAAAGCACCACTGCACATCACAGCTCCTCCTCCATGCTTCATTGTAGGAACCACACATTCAGTTAGAAGTCATATCACATTAAGAAGGAAAGAAATGTCAGAAATTACTGTAACTGATGAGATGATGCCATTATCAAATCTAAATGTAGATACTTTGGACAATCTAAAATATAATACAATAATATAATATATACTTTTAACTAATTGCATATTTTATTTATCCCCTAAGGGAAATTGTTGTTGGACAACTGCCAGACAGTACGTAGGTGCTACTATGGGGTTTCAGAATCTTGTCCAAGGACACCTCGACATGTGATCTGGTGGGACTGAAAACTGAACCAATCACCCTGGGGTTTAACGACAACTGCTCTACCCATTGAGCTACTTGCTGCACCATATAATATCTATTCTGGGATATTTAACTTGTTTTGTTGAATACATAATTCCATATTTGTTCTGTCACAATTTTAGTGTCTTCAGTATTGTACAATGTTGATAGAAATATAATAAAAATGATGAAAAAAACACTGAAGGAGAAGGTGTGGCCAAACTTTTGACTGTTTCCTTGATTACTCAGTGCCTGTGGAGGGTGAAACCACATGAAACATATAGTGCTGCAATTGTGGAAGGTTCTCACCAATTAACAGCGAGCTAAACCAAGGTATAAACGGCCTAGTTCCACCCAGACCACTAGGATGTCTCCATCATATATGGTCCTGACTTTACTACTGTACTACACTAACTACTCTTCAGTAATTCTCTCTTCTCTTAATTCTCCCTCTCTCTCTCACACACACACACACAAAACACACACACACAAAACGCTCCCATTTCACGTCATCTCTCTTTGTTCTGTCCTCCAGCTGTTATCTCTTTGGCTCTGTAAGTGTCATTTCATTAGTAATTAAACTATTTGTTAAAGCAATGATGCAGGTGCTATAGGAGACAGGCTCCTCACGTCACCCGTGGCTCCCTTCACAGCAGAAGTTGTGGGAGCAAGTAGGATGAAATGTACTGAAAATTCAGACAGGAGAAAAGCTCTGCAGAGACCATCTATGCATGTATGTGTGATGGGTATAGTCAGTGAATGCTTAATAGAGACATTGCTGCAAAAGGTGTGAATAGAGAGGAGTAGACATAGGAGAATAGAAGGAAGGAAGAGACGTAAAGGGAGAAAGTAAGCGAAATAGCGTAAAATGCTGAGTACTGGGTGCTGCATGTCGGCGGGTATCAGGGGGAGTATTTGGTGGCCGGGAGCCAGTATGAGTGAGATGAGGGGAGGCGAGTCTGCAGAGCCAATAAATTGCAGGCCTTCAAGCCCCACTTTACATTAATGGAATGTGCAGCGCTGTTCTCTTCAGTCAGCCGCTGAGATTAAAGAGTAGGGAAATGGCTGTGGACAGGCTTTCCCCAGCCTGGGATCTCTGTGTGATATGGGCCTTCAGAAACCCACAGAGTGGCCCCTTGGTGCACCGGCCCACAAAACAGCAGCAACTGGGCATGGAAGTCCACACTGAGCATTTTAGTTATAATGTCTATCCCCACAAAACACTGCAACACTTCAAGGTGTCTTTGCTGTGTTGTCACAATGCGTTGGTGCTGCAGAGTAAGTGTATGTGTTTTAGTTTTTCTTATTTTTTTTAGAGCATCAACAAGAACAGTGTAAAAACCTCGCCTGGGTTGTTTATGTGAAATACTGTATTAAAGATGAGTTTCTGGGAAAGTCAAGCTGGATACAGTGTGGTACTCTGAAGATTTCTTACAGATTATGTGGGATAAAGTGTGTGTATGAGAGAATGGCTGAAGCATATCCACCTAAACCCTTCTCTCTTTCACAGCCCCTAAACCCATTACCCCACGATTCATCTCTCAATTGAACTGTGCCACCGCTGTGTCTCTGCCTGTCTCCTGGTGGTTTTACACTTGTTTGATGGAATCAGATGCATCTGCGTTGAATCAATTAAAATGCCATTGCCTTTCTTAACTACTTCTCATCGCTTGCATGTCTCCTGCCAGTCTTTTAAAGTGATTACACACAATTATTTCAATTAGATGTCAGGAAGTAGTCCCATCATCATCAGACAGTAATCAGGTTGTGGTGGAGCAGTGGGAGACAGAAAGCGACAGCTCCTCTCATTCTCTTTCATTAAAGATGGAAGAGAACGTTGCTGAGCATTTTTGTTTCTCTTTTTTAATTTTTCTTGCTTTTTTTCAGAATGTGGCACACTTTTAGAAAAAGCTGAAAAAAACACAGTTTGTACCCCCTGCAAGCTGTTCTCATGTTTGCTAATGAATGAAATCCATTTCTGGATTTCTTTCTGAGAGACGGGTGAAGATGAGGGATTGAATGAGACACAAAGGAAGAGCAGGCATCCTGTTGTCTCCTGGACAAAGTCAAATAGAGCGGGGAGAGAGAGAGAGAGACTATACAGACAGCCTCGCGGGTATACTTTAAATTAGGGAGTGGTTATAATAATACCTAACTGAATTCCTGATGTTTCACTGGAGAATTTCAAATGTTATTCAATTTGGTGCTCATGTAAAGAATGACACTGATACTTAAACAATATTATTCAATTCTTTTTCTCTCTTTTTTGTCCTGCTACTACCCAGTTAATCATAATTTGTCTCCTTTGTTTTTATCTTTCCTTATAATACAAAGTGCATTGTAAATTATAATTGGAAAACAAAAAAAAAATCAACAACAAATATGGACAAAACTAACGTTCTTACAATTTACAATTTAACATTCAGGAAACTAGAAACAAATACAAAGACTTACTTTCTTTATTTTATCACATTGTGCAGCTGAGGTGTGTGATATGGTGGTGTGTGGTCTGCTTGGTCTCCAGTAGATTGTCCTTGATGAACAGACTATGCTATAGGAGCTCCCATGGGGACTAAGGTATAGCAACAAAGCTAGTGCAATATCTGGCTTTGTATTGTGATAACAGAGGAATTGCAGGAGGAGACACATACAGCATAATGAACAACCCACCACCCACTGCAGCACATGACGGGCACACACACACACAACACATTTACATGTTCACCTGTACAAAAACTTGAATGCAAAAGCACACACATGCACATAAAGTACATGTACATCTTTCCCTCCCTGGTATTATTTTCACACAATGTCATAATTGAGAAAATCTGCAGAAATGAAAAGTGCACACACTCTATTACGAGGCAGCCTAGCCCTCTGTAGCACATGCTTGGTTGCTTAGCTGAGGCCACGCTGACTGCATGTCTTCCAGCAGCATCAGTATGCTACTGGCATGGTCCTGTGTCTACACCACTCTCCTCTCCCTCCCTCCGTCCACCTCTCCTTCATGCTTCCTCCTCAGTTCTCTGTCTTACCTCTATAAATTCCTCCCTGCTCACTTGGTTATGGTACTTCCTCTATTCCTAGTCTCTCCTCTATTTAGAGTAAAACAGAGCCAGATTTGGACTAGTTATTACTACAGAGCTGCTGTGTACTCATATCTTTACTGTTTTTTTCAGTTTCCTTATCTTATCATTGAATTGTGTGTTTTCTTTGTATTTGCTTACTGTAGTGCTTCTCTCTCTACTTCCTCTCTCTCTGGTCTCCCTCCTTTACCACATCCTTCAGTCACTGCTGGCTGTGCTTTTGGGTTTTCGGGCCCATGCAGGAGCAGCATACTAGGCTAATTATACTGTTAGGATCCAGCCATATTAGTAATGTTGTTTTTCTGCCTCTTCTTTCTGTTATATTGTAACCAAGGGACGGGCCCATTAATTGCCCTACTGATGGCTGTCATCATCCACACCCCTGTATGTCCGAAACAGAGGGGTAGAGCGTGTGTGTACTTGTGTGTGTGTGTTTGTGTGTGTGTAATTCTCAGTGGGTGTCTGATGGGAGGGTGCTCAAGTGTGGAGGACTCATCATGGGTTATTAGGAGCATGCAGGGGGGCCATCAAGCGTGAGAGAGAGATAGAGGTGGCAGAGAGATAAAGAGAGAGAAAGATGGGTGAGAGAGAATCATTCCTAAAGCAAAGTAGTGCTCATCCTAAAGTCTGGCTTTGAAAAAGACTCCTCCTTTCACATCTCAGTACCCTTTTTTTGCATAGATGTTTGTTGTCATGAATAATGTTTTTTTGTGTGTTTTGAACTTTATAAAGTTTGGGATTCAATGGGGGGATATTTAAGAGAGGTCAAAACCAAATCAGCAGAGGATCCAACCTTTAGATCTTAATGTGAGTCAAGATCATCAGATACAGAATCCTGTCATTTCCATAATTCAACTTTGTAGAATATTCTGCGGTAAACATGCTGCAAAGTTTGTATTGCAGACCTTAAATTATAAATATGTGGTCTGATCTCAAAGCCTCAGCTAATATGCAATTACCCTACTGACATTATTATGACATCATCCGGGCAATTTTCTCAGGGGTCAAACAAGATCTTTCCCAAACCAGTGATTATACAACTGTACCAAACAAAGTACAGTATACAGAACATATTCCTTCACTGTTTTCACACTGCATTGTAAATTTATTTTAAAATGAAAAAAATGACATTTATTTACCATCAACCTACTCAAAATAAGCCATAATGACAAAGCAAAAACATATTTTAGACATTTATTTAAAATAAATAACTAAAATCTCTCATGTAATTCATTTGTTGAAGCCCCTTTGGCAGCAATTACAGTGTCAGTGTCCACACTGCACAACTGGATTTAGGTTAGTTTATCTCATTCTTCCTGGAAGAGCCCTTCAAGCTCAATCAGATTCGATGGGAGGCATCTGTGAACTGGCATCTTCACGTCTGTCAAGAGGTTCTATGGGGCTTAAGTCTGGACTATGGATGGTCCACTCATGGACTTGTCCTAAAGCTACTCTAGTGTTGTCTTGACTGTCTGCTTCACATCATTGTGCTGAAAGGTGCCGGTCACCTCTGTCTCAGGCCTCATGCACTCTGGAGCAGGTTCCTCTGTTTTTGGCTACATTAATCCCTCCTTTAATCCTCCTGATCAATCTCCTTGTCCCTGCTGCTGAGACACCTCTCCATGGCATGATGCTACCACTGCCTTGCTTCACTGTAGGCATGGTATTAGCCAGATGATGATCCGTGGTGTTTGCCAGACATAGTGCTTCAAGTTCAAACTCCAGACATGTTGAGGCTTCCATTTAACCGCTGTGTGACAAAGGCCTGAGAGATGGAGTGTTACTGAAATGGTCATCCTGTGAACACTCAAAAGAGTTAGAAAAGGTTTTATGTCCTGATCTGTGTCTTTGTCCTGATCTGTGTTTCACAGAGGTCTATAGAGGGTTCCTTGGACTTTCTGGCTGCTCCCCTGTAAAAATATTTTTTCACAGCAGTGTACACAGGTGTGTCCATTTCTAGACTATCAATTCATTTTGCAAACGGGATGCACCTGACCATCAAAAGCATCTGAATATTTTGTAAGCGAGAGATTATAGTTTTTGACTTTTAGAAAAAAGTGAAGGGATTTGAATGCTTTCCAAAGTGACTGAAAATTGACTGACATAAGAAAATGTGAAGTGCTCCTTCAAATAACATTTAAGGAACTGTATTAATCTCCTGGGATTAGTAAACTTCAAGCTGAAAAAAACGCTGCAGTGCTCCTTTGAATATCTGAATATTTTTTTACAGAAATTTTTGCTGGATAAACAAGTGGTATCCTGTGACTTTTAGTTACAGGTTACAAACTAGCAGACCATGACACTTTCACACACATGCATACAGTAAACTGCACACAGTGGTCTCACTCATTAGCCACTGTTAATTTCCTGCCATGCATTCTCACAGCACATGCAGGCAGATACGGATAAGAATCTAGACAGTCTTGTACGCCATGATTAATTCATTTCATATTCTGCTAGCCTGAAATGAATGTGCAATTAATAATTAATATTCGTACACTTTTACATATGACACATGATTGCAACATGATTATAAGAGGGAAATATGGTGGGTGGATGTGTTTGAGAGGTGAGAGAGAGAGAGGGGAGGAGAGAGAGGCATTCAGTGTGTGCGTGTTGGGGGGGGGGGACACATTCTCTAAATTGCAATGGTGATACTGTTTGTGCTTACAGGTAATGCTAATGTGGCAATGAAGCAATGGAAATAGAAAACAAAATTAGATAAGAAGAGACAATTAAAGAGAGAACAGGAGATGATGGGAGCAGGGAGGCAGCCACAACATGACCATATGTCAGTGTGGGGTGGGTGAAATGTGTGCTGACACAGTTTGATGAACACTGAGAGCACCTCTAGCTTTTTATTCTGTATGAAATTTGATGAATTTTCATTTACTTATAAAAAAACTACAATGACATATTGACATATTGTTTGTAGCATATCTAACACATTTACCCTTTTTGACAAATAAAGGAAAGCTGATATAGATTCCATATCACATGATAACAATGGTCAAACCATTTTTATTGTCTTTTATGTTCATGTTTCATATTTTTGTTCGTTATTTGAGCATTTAATAGATATGCTATGAGGTCATCTGACCTAACAATAATCTACTAGATTCCCAAAACAGCAAAGACTCTGGATAAGCTTCCATGATATTACTGAACATTAAAATGCACCCACACACGATTTGCCTCCCTGTGAAAGCATAAGTGGTTAATTATACTTTTGTAAAGACAGATACAAACATCTGCAGCTTTACACCAACGAGGGTGGTGTGGTTGCAGAGGCTTGTAGAGGAGCTGACTTGCGCATCACAAGCTGGAGCGGGTCAACATACGGGTGATTTTTTTCAGGAAACAAGTTTGAAATAATGGAACTGAACTGGACAAAGTGGAAAGCAGCATATCCAAATGTGCAGACAGAGAAGCATGTTCCTGCTTGTACCCACAATGCAGACAGTGGCGTGTTTGTGCAGCTGTAGTATTGTGAGGATATATAGTATAAAGTAAGAACCATAGGGCTGTTGGAGAAGTTAATTAGAGACCAGGTCAGTCAAACCCACCTCCTGACCCATCTCCACCCTTCCCCTCACCCCCTCTACATCAGTCCTCATTTGTCATTCGCAGTCCCATCACTGCTAATGAGCTTATTCTGAGTCATACATTATGTCTACAGGTGTACTGTACCTTCTCCATACATTGCACCTCAGCCGCTTTTTCTCAACCAGGCAGAGCGATGGCTATTCATTCCCTCCCTGTCTCCAATTAGATGCTCCTCTGTTCCCACTCCTGTCATTCGTCTCTTTTCTCTCTATCCTCTTGTTTCTCATCTGCTGGTGTTGGAAGCAGGTTGTAAAACAGGCGGCCTTATTCTAACGGAAACAAGCCCCGCGGCCACCGTAGTTTTCTTACTGAGGCAGAGTCACATTAGCCTCTTTATTCTGTCTGTGAGTGTGTGCACTTATGTGTCTATGTGTGTGTTTTAAGAATGTGTGTGACATTAGCCTTGCAGTCACAGGTAATGATCTCATCTCCCCGCTAGTGACTTGAAGCACACAGAGAATTACAACCACACGCACATGCACACACACACACACTGTGAGAAGAAAAGATGGGAGCAGAGATTGGTATTGTAATAGTACTTTAATGGGCTACCTGACAAGTGCTTTTTCTTAATTCTATACCCACTGTCCTCCTCTCCCTGTTTCTCTCTCACTCTCCCCCAGGTGCATTTTTCTATTTTGAGGAGCAGTGACATGGATACCAGGTGTGGTGACATCCAGGTATGTATTCAATTCTGATAGCACACTATTATGCCTCTCATGCTTGTGTGCATCAAATATACCATCTTCTGAATAACACCGCCCAGTCACAGCATCATTACCTGCTATTGGTTCTGCTAGTTTTACCTTTTGTTCAGCTGCTCCATGCCTGTGTTTTAAATTTGTCCCTATTTTCTATGAAGTGCACTATATTAAATCTCTACAATTTTATGAGTGTGAAATTGATGCACTATATGTTTCCCTTACACGCTATGATTTCCATTATGGAATTAAGAAGGTAGTGTACATAATGTGTATGAGACTTTCTGCTAACAATCCCACAGTGTTCTGCGTCCCATTTTATAAATGCCAGTGTCAGTGACACGCAAAATGATTTGATTGTCATGAATCTCAGAGTACTTCTGTGTGTCTATTTCTGTGTATGGGATGAAGGGAATGAGTAATTTTTGACACATGTTAAATCAGTTTACATAAGTGGTAACAGAATAAATAGAAGAAATTTATATTAAATCTGCGTCAACCCCCAGGAGAAACGGTGAAAGAGCAAATAGGACAGAATTAGAATAGAAAGTCACACAAGATGCACAGCAGTCATCTCTGTACATGACATTAATGATACAAAGCCAAGGTGAAACAACAATGAAACGATGCCTAAACAATCCAGGGGGTGCTGAGGCAACACACAGCAACAAGAGATAAGTGCTGCAAACTCTGCTTCACTTAAGTTGTTTTGAACCTGTTGAAAATTAATGAAGCAACAAACATTAAAAACAGCACCGCTGAGGCACGGTTTGTAAAACATACTGATTTTGTATCAGCTCCTGCTTTTAAAAAATCAACTCTGTGTGGAAAAAAATGAAGCACATCTTCAGCATCTTTGATATGGGACTGTTTTGGGATGCCACAACACAATAACAAATAATTTCTTTCTGAATCCTCCAGCCTGTCTAGCTAATGCTAAATCAAGTCAAATCAGATTTTATTGATGTAGCCTAATATACAATCACAAATTTGCCTCACAGGGTTTTACAGTCTGTACCACAGACTACAAGATACAGCTGATATGGTTTCAATGAGACAAGCTAAACTTGCTATTTGATTGAACAGTTGTTTAGCTTTGAGCCCATCCACCTGGTATCAGATCTATCTGATGTTTTGTAGCTGTGAGCAGCCTCTCCACCTTACAGACACGCTATGATGCTCTTATATTCCTGGCTCTCATTTTTCTATTTATACCCACTGAGATGAGCAATGAGCCCCAGGCAGCCCTCACTCACCAACCTGAGCACACATAGACACACAGCAACGCAGAAACACACTTTCTACCTCACACGCACAAACACACACTGTGAGTTAAGGCTGAGGTGGAGGTTAGAGCGTTTCATCAGCAGCGTGTCTGACCATATGAACTAATATAATGCAGTTAGCTGCATTGTCAAGCCTCAGAAAGCACACAGAGGACTGGGGTTCCTGCTGTGTCCTTGCTTTCAGCTGCATGGCATCAAAGAGAAAAAAACCCACTAACATTTGCTATTACTGTAATATCGCTCATTCTAGGTTTGCAAACATGAAGATGTGACAACAGAATCAAGGCTGTCTAGGCAGAGGCAAGAGACACATCCTGAAGCAACACTGTGACAGTAATTGGAGCGGTTTTATGAGGCTGTGAGCTTTCTTGCTATCAGCTGTAATCAAAGCAATAAAATAAGTATATTTTTGAAATGTAAAAGCTCATTTTCATATGAATCCATACAGTCACTCAATTTTTTTCCTGACTGGTTGCCAATGAACTAGCACGGCGTGCAGGTCAATACTGATATCACATGAGGAATCTGTTCTGAAGTTGATTTTTAAGCTTTAATTAACTCAAGCAATCAAAATACGATTAACATTGAGCTGTTAACCTGCATGTTTTTGTGACTTGATGAGGTCAGTTTATCACATTAAATACACACCTGCACTTGTACACCTACACATATCCAGACATGCAGTGCTGACACACACACACACACACATGGAAGGAGAGTAAGAGAGCTAGAGTACTACTTTGTAACTGAAGCACTTAAAAATGAATGAAGACAACATCCATGTGAAACAGCCCATCCTGCATTATTTACAATATTGAGAATACACTGAAAGTATGTCAGTTTGACTTGTTCCACCCCCTCTGCCCTCTTTTCCCCCTTTCTCCCCCTCCCAGTACTCCCATCACCCCTCTCTTCTCCCACCCAATACACAGAGTTTACCAGAGGTCGAGCAGTGTCAGCATCATAACTCCTCAGTCCACTGGAGCAGAGGGTAGTTAGGAGGAACATGGTGTACACCAAGTTCTCTTATCAACACACAATTCAAACTGATGTATGATTTTTCTATTCGATTTTTATACACTATATAAGCTTTTCTTCAAAGATAAGTATACATGTCCTGGTTCTCTGCAGTAAGGATTTATCTCTGGAGGCAAACAGGCAGTTTGAACAGATGTTTTGTTAGGATGTTAAAAGAGATGTGTGTAGCTGTTTGAAAGGCATACATTTGTTGTGTAATGTCTAATCATTTCTTTTTCACATCTATGAAATAATAGGTTGCAGTGGATTGTGCAGTACTGGACGAAAGGACAAAGGTCTGTGATTTTAGAAACCCCAAATTTTAATTTTCACAGCTGTTGCATGATTGATACTCTTGTAGAATAAGGTCATAGCCAGGGTTAGTTACATTTTACAGGTCTTTCAATCAGTCCTTGTGTCCTGTGATGTGTCTGACATGATATCTAGCATAAATAAAAATTGAAAGAGCAGGGAACAGAGAACGATCCATTACTTAGATGTCACCTGTTTTTCTCTAAGATGTGGGTAGTTATTTGCTCAATGAGAGGACATCATGCCCAAACAACACCATTGTCTAGAGGGTAGATGGTATTGAAAAACATTTAGTTGTTAAACTTAAAAAGACTTCAAATGTTTTACAGTGTGAACTAGATGAACACTTTGTTAAAGTCTCTACAACATGCTTTAGAATGAAGCCAGGTCCATGTTTTATGTGGGAGTCAAATCAGCATAGAGGCTGCTCTGTCACTGACCACTGTGACCAAGGTGAAAGCAAAATTTTTCTTTTTTAACATCATAATGTGTGGTAACCATGTACCACAAGTATGTACGGTATTTAAGTATATATTTTCAGATGCAGTCTTACCATATGGGGTCAGCATCAGCAATCAGCATTTGCTCATATTGCTGCTAATGTTATCACCACTGCCTTCTGTCACCTACATAAGACCCTGTTACTCTTTATCTGCTAATGACCTCTTTTTAATTACTTTTCAGACACAAATTTTGTTTCTATTATGATATATGTACACATTCACAAAATACTTTGGAATAAGTTTAATGTTTTGTCTGTGTAACTCACAAACATAATTGCCTTTCTTTGTTAAACTCACATGTCAAACTGGTGCCTGCTATGGACTGTGGCAAGTGACTGCTTTAAAAGTTATGTGAGACCACTAAACTGCATCACATTACTTTCAACATCTCAGAAATATTCTCTAACACTTTATTTTACAGGTCCCATGTTTTCAAAATAATTTCCTGGGAATTTTCCACGTACACTTCTGATAGTTAGCTGGTATGTTGTTGTTAATTACCAGGGCTTTCCAATCATGTTCCAATAAAATAAAATAACTAGCTAGTACTTCATAACTGTAGCAATATATGTTTTTCCATGTCAATTATCAATTATGTATGTCTTTCATGGAAACTTTCCACGTAATTAACAATTTAAAACCAGATAATGTTTAGAAAATTGTGAGAAACACTTGTAAATTATTTAGAAATTACAGCATCTAGAAAATAAAGTGTTACCAAATAATCTTTAAAAGAATTACTGACTAAAACCAGGCTGTAGCAATATGTGTGCTACAGTTGTTTATTTATAGCAGTTCAGGATGTCAAGACTGAGTCAGTTTAGATTGGTGACAGAGGTGGATGGTTAGATAACTTTAACCAGTCTAAGAGGGGATCCGTGTGGTGTGTGTGAGCCTGTTCCGCTGCCTTCAAATGCACATAAACTGTTAATGAAATATGATGAAATATGATGGATTTCCCCAGAGGAAAAAACCCTAAAAGTTACACATCCTGTTAAAAGGATAAACATGTGTGACATTTCAACAGAGCGCATCATTATATCTACCCCCCTCTGGGTTAACACACATGCTAGCTTCCCTCCCCTGTACCTTAACCAGCTACAAACAAGTCAACTTGTCACCTATATTTAAGTTGCGATCATCCTTAGCTGTCTCCATCCGTCTCTTGCTCTCTTTTTCAATTAAATAACATGGGAATACAGTAAGAATGGCTTGTCACATTGTCAAAACTCAACTCAAAACTCCCTCTTTGTGTGTGCATATAAAGAGGCTTCAGATTCAGTGTATTTTCCTTTCTCCTAAATCATCTCTGCTCATCTCCACATACTTTCACTCTCTTCACATCTGTCAGGTCCTTGAAGAGTGGCACGCGGCTTTGATAGCTACGGTTAAGCTGGGATTTTTCATCTGTAGAGGGGGGACCTAGCATCACTACACACACACACACACACCCACCTGGAGTTGCAGCTAAAGAAGCAGTATGGGAGACATAGGTGACACAAGCCACTGTGCATTTGGGTCAAAGCCAATCTCATTCCAGTCTAGATGTACGTCTCAATTCCCCTTTCAGACATACTGACACTTTTTCGGGGGAGACTGTGTCATTTACAGGCATTAAGTAATGTTTGATTACAGTATCATGAGGTGACAGAGAACCACATTTGGAATATATGAACATTTGTTTGGTTTAAGCTTTTCAGAAAGTGCAGCAAACAGTATATGTGTCAGACTAAGGAGATGCAGCAGCAGTAGAGGCAGCTGCATCTCATAGGACTGGCAGGTTTCAGGTGTTAGTGATACTGTAGCTATCGACATATTTCCTAGCACTCTTGTTTTGTTAATGTCCCTGCAGCCCTAATCACAATAAACATGTCATGAAGTTATGCAAATCACAGATCAACCTGAAACTAGTGGTGTGCGGTGTTGACAACATATGATATCAGTGTTTTCTTGGAGTTTATTGGTAACAACAGATAGTATTTTTGCATCCTTGGAAAATGTGTTTCTATATTAGTTATTGCCAATGCTAATGATATTAATGGAAACAACACATTTGAGGAAAACAGGTCTTATTTATTTACTCAAATTACTGAAGTATTCAACTGAAAAGGCAATTGGTGACGTTTATGTGTTGGTGACATCTGTTGTTTTTCTTGTTGTAAGGCACATTTTTCTGCTAAAATTTGCTCAGTGTGTTTTTGAAGCACCTTGCGCTTGTTTAGGCCTCTCATGGGCGGGTGACTCCAGAAGCATTTCATATTACTCCTATTCAGTACTGTGCTTAGTTCACATTTTGGTGAAACAAGCTAGTTACCAACTTATAGTGTCAACTTGTATATGCAATTTACAATTAATAAATTGCCATAGACAATACATATCACACACTCCTACCTAAAACATGACATTTTGACATATTGCAAAGCTACTAGATATACACTTTGAACACAATTAATCCTTATAGACTAAATAAAGAAGTCAGCTAATCATATTTTGTATAATGCATTGCATATTAATGTTGGAAGTATCGGTATGCTATTCGTTGGATATATAAGCAACTCCCAGAACCTGTCTATCCTATGAGATGCTCTATTAGCTTGGTGGAAACAATTAATATGTCTTCCGTGTTGTTGCCTCTTGCTCCAAAGACCTGCTGTTTGTTGAATCATCACTTTCTGCAGCTTATTAAAAGCTTTAATTAGATCCTAGACTAGATATTAGATATTCTGTCTCATTGTCCAGTCAGTCGAGGGACAGGTTAGAGCTTTGTGTTGCCTGATGTGCAGAGATTCTCTCGTATTTGACCTTGTTTAATACTTCTTACCCTGAATCTGATGTATGAGCAGTTTGAAGGTTGTTTTCCAACATGGTACATGGTATATGGCTTAAGGTTTTAAACCAGCTTACTGAATGTCCAATGATGACCTGGCTGTTATAGACTGTCCCACTGTACTGTGCTGCCACTACAGTAGTTAAGCAGTGTTCAGGCAATTAGAGAGCTGCCTTTGTTGCCTTTAACGAGTTTGACCCGTTTTGCTGATAATACGCATACATTTCTATTCTTTCTCCTCTTCAGTTTTTCTTCTCTCTGTCTCTTGTCTCCCTGTCTGTCTCAATTTTTTTCTTTTCCATCTTTTTTGTCTCTCTATCTCTCTCTGTCCCTTTCTGTGTGTATGTGTGAATTAGAGGAATCCTAATCCTGTGAAACAATGTTTTGTGTGAACAGTACGAGGGAACTGACCTTCACATTCTCACTAGAGATCATATCCATCTGGACATTCCCATGGATTACCCCAAAAGAGCCACATATTATGTGTCTATAGAAAACTGTCCTTCAAGACAGTGGATCAGTTGGTAAGGCAGTCGCCTACAAAGTGTGGGGTTGGTGGTACGATTCCTGATTCCCTCGATTCCATGTCAGAGTTTGAAGTGTTCCTGAACCCTTTCCCCAACAAGATTAATAAAGTATCTATTATTATTATTATTTCAGGGGATTATACAGTTAGTCAGGTGTGTTTCTATGTGACTGCGGTGTGTGTGTGTGTGTGACATAGGAGAGAGAGCAAAGAGAGAAAGTGAGCTGGTGGCTTGCCCACATGAGCATCCAGGAGTTAACTGTTCAGCCAAGTCGAGACAGAGACTGGGCGAAAGACGAGGAAGGTGAGTGAGGGAGTGTGGGAGGCAGCTACAGAGGGAGGGAGATACGTCAAAAAAAGAGCAGCGATACAGAAAGTGTGGGAGGGAGATAGACGGGAGGGTTCTGCATAGATAGACAGGTTAAACTACAGCTAAACATAGGTAGGAAAAAATAATGGAAAGACAGAGTAGTGGAGGAGGGAGGACAGTGATGCTGGTGGGTGGGGCAGATGGATGAGAAAGAAAGAAGGGGAGAAAGCAGCACCTTCCCACACATACTCAAATGGTATTTTCTGTTTGACTTTTCCATCTGGCTAACAAATCTAACAACTTAATGATTGTTAACCAGTTGTTATGACTTAAGAAGCAGCTTTGGTGGAGGTGTATAGATTGATGTAAATACAGTTCACAAAGGCCCAGTTCGAGTCGATCAGGACTTTGACTGTTTATCAAATACAATGTATAAATCAATGAGAAAAGACTGTTCAACTCTGAAACGGTGTCATGGTAGCAATCACTTCACAATGATAACCAGATCAGAAGATTTACAAGTTAACGTTATAAAACCAGTTCCTAGGACTGTGTGCTTGAACATATTTGATTGGTCAGTGCAGTGTAGCAGTGCATTAATTTATACTGTTTTGTTTTTTTTGTTGGACAATGCTACAGTATGACTTTTCCCCTTTTACTGTAGCATTGTCTGTCAGCATTCCTGCTGTGCATATGCAGTAGCCTCATGGAAATGAACGAGGGTGCTGGTACTCTTCTGTCTCTGCAAACTTTGAAACCAAACCTGCATCCTTGATTGAAAGAAGGAGTGTAGTTAGAAGGCTGCTTCTAGTCTTTGCAGAGATCAGTGGAATCGTGTCCACACTGTGGCTCAGCAGCACTCCACATCGGGAGAAGAGGATGATCTGAGTCAAGCATGGGCTGGAGAAAGGAAGAGGAGTAGGTTCAATGGTAGAAAAGTGAAAGGAGGAGGTGTGGATTAAAGGGGGAAAGCTGTACAAGTTGAAGGCTTAAGGGAAGGGAAAAAGCAAATACTGTGATTCTATATAGTGACATCAGTTGCATTGTCTGTGTTAAGGATTCTAAGATACCTTTCAGTCATTGTTTTCTATATTTCCTCATAGTTCCAAAAACTGAAGTCTTCTCCCACTCTCAGGGCAAAAAGAAGGTTAGACGTCATGGTGAGTTTGCCAAGTCAATGACTCACATAGACGTACACACACGATTTAGACTGCACGACTTAACAGCGGCTGGTTAACAAATCAATAGTCCACTGTGAGTGACTGCAGCGTGACGACCACTTGCGTGGGTTCATTATGATGTGTGTTTTTGTCAGTATTACTATGTGCGATTAGAAGATAAGCGAGCGCGTGATGATGGTGGACTTTGGGCAGTACAGTCATTTTTTTAAACATCCTGCAAACTACATCTAACACTTTCTAAACAAACACTGAAGCACACGTGTGATGACATTTCTTCCACTTTATATCCAACCTAAATTCTCCCATCAGCCCCTCCTTCTTTCTTCCTCCTTTCATCTCTTTCTTGCTGATTGTAGTTTTGTTAATATACATTTTCTAAATCCTTCACCACCCAGTGCTTTTCTTCTTCCTCACCCCCACTCCTTGAAAGCTGGAAATCAGGACAGTTCAGCAGTGGAGGAGTTAAGATGAACCCGGCGTTGTGATTGGCTGCCGGCCTGCGGTCTGAACCAGCCTACAGAAAAGAGGTAACCAGGCAACCTCAGAGAGGGAGAGAGAGGGAGAGGAAAGAAGAGGGGGCAGAGGAGCGAGGAGGAGGAAAAAAACGCGCTGAAAGAAGCCTGGCATAGTTTTGTGGGGATTGTGGAAAAAGATGTAACGAAGCTTGCGAGCGCTCTCCCCGGGATGGAAAACTGGATTACTGTCCCTGCTCAAACGCACTGTGGATGTCTGAATAAACCAGGAGGAGATACGCGGGAGTGAATGGATTCTAAAGCCTTTTCACAAAATGGGAACTAACTGTGCTCATTTTCGCTGTAGTGCAAAGGTAAGTGCCGGCGCAAACAGCCTGAACGGATCCGGCACAAGTGACAAATTTCGTCCCAGTCCTACGCAAAATATTCACAAAGTGTGTAGCCTACTTTGTGATAGGTATGTGGTAATAAAGTGTATTTGTAGCTGAGAGGAGCCTGTGGATTCAGTGTGTTCTGCTCCTAACACTGCAATGAATTATCTATTGCTGCTGCTGCTGGTGCTGGTGCATCGGGATTTTAGTGAGCGCGCATGTGTGTGTGTGTGTGTGTGTGTGTTAGACGGTTGTGGGACTGTCTAACTGAAACACAGTGGTCAGGAGCTGTGTGTGTGTGTGTGTGTGTGTGTATCAGATAGATGTTAGGCGGGAGGAATGCCAGTGGTTTGCTGCATTCGGCATCTGTGTATTAGTTTCTCGGAGATGTAGCACCATGGCAAGTTTTGATTTCTTTCTGACCTTTGCTTCAACGTGCGTGTCTTTTCTGGGGTGTGTGTGTGTGTTTCCCTGCTCCTCTGATCTCAACAAATAGAAATATTACAGATATGGTACATATCTGTTGGTGGCTTTGGTAATATTATTGTTCTTAAACTTAAATTTGTCTTTCGTTTCCACCTATTCAGTAGCGTGTATTGTGACCTTGCTGCGCGTACCCTAGTGTTTTTCTAAATGTTTCTTTTTTTTGCAACACACATCTTTGAAAACTTTATTTCATGTTGCTTTACGCACGGAGGCGTTCTACCCCCGCAGCGGTTAAAATAATGTTCCTGGTGTGTGTCTCTTTAGAGGGTTTGCTCACAATGGGAGTGAAGTGAAATGAAGTGGAGCGCGCTACACTGGAGGTTACACGAATGTTGATGAAGTGTTAGTGCAGAAATGTAGTCAATGGTGTGTGGGCTATAGCCGGTTCAGTCACAGGGTTTGGGTTGATGGAGAAAGAGAGGGAGCGACAGAGGCAAGCGTAACTGAATGGGAGACCGGGTCAGTTTGCGTTGGGGGGGCAGGCTCAGCTGCAGCTAAAAGCCGCATTAATCATGAAGCTGTGGTGCTCTGCAGACCCTCACTCTCTCTCTCTCTCTCTCTCTCTCTCTCCCTTTTTTCTCTCTCGCGTGAAACCTGCATCCACACCGTGTCGATGTTATAGTAATACAGCTCGTACATCTAGCATGTGCGAATGCTGTCAAATGTCTTTTTTTACAGTTAGATTATTTGTTAGATTTCTTTCACAGATGCAAAATCTGTGTGTCACTAAGCCTACCAGCATGGCAGGTGCAGCCCTGCATGCATGTAGGTGTATACTGTATGTGAGTACCTTTACTTAGCAAGTGCTCTTAGATTTTACTGTAGTTGAGTACCTCTAGTTGGTGAGAATCTAATCTCTACGCGTGAACAATGTACTAACATCATGAATCATGACACATTTTCACAAGTTAAACTTTGAAAAAGAACGCTTACAACTTAAAACCACTTGTTATACATTTCATACAGTAGATGAATCAGTAGTAACCTGAGAGGGACTATTCTTCATAATGAATGCTTTTGACATAACTACACTTTACAGTTTACATTTAGCTGTAAACGTAAAAATTTGAATGCAATTGTTATTAGTTACAACTGTGTTGCAGTGCTGCTACTTTAACCTGGATAAAGAATTTGAATACTTTTTCCACTACTGCCAAATTAACCTCTTACTTCAGCCTGTATGGGCCCAGCAGGCAACTCCAGGTCGTCATAGAAACCCACAGAGTATTGTGTGAAAACTCTTAAAGCGAACACCATTGAAGGCTCTCTTTCTCCCTCTTTCAATTCTAGTCTCCGTCTGCTGCGTCTACAGCCTCGCTTTTCTTTTTGCCCATTCTCTGTCACTCTGTCCAGCCCAGCCTGCCTCTTGTAATTTATGGTTTTCCAATGCAGTATAGTAGGACTTGTGTCTGTACACTGTGTAACGGTGTACAACGGTCCTGAGTGAATGTTGGATAAATTCTTACACAGAAAAGAGCTCTTTCAGCCTCTGTTGTGTTGACATCAAGAAATCATTGGAAGCAGAAGCTTACTGTTCTTGTTCCTAAAGCTTTTCACATCCTTGGCAAAAGTACGCTTGTAACTTTGTGTCTCAGTTGAAAACATGGCATACCTCTGATGTCTCCTTTTCACACAGACTAGTGTTCTGCTGCTCAAAAACTCCTGACACCATGTAAATGTCTGTATAAAATGAAAAGCAGTAAAAACCACCTGAAATTATCTACGTGAAGCTCAAGGCATTTCTTTAACAGTACTCAGTGTGAAGTTTGACTCGTGGCACTGCTACTAGCAAAGGTGGCCTCTGAGCACATTTTGGCGCATTAGGTTTTGATGAAACCCTAACCAGGCCTCGGTTCTAAGCTAGGTCCAAATTAAATTCTCACACGCCAACTGACCCAAAGGGACAAAGGACCAACACATAAAGTGCACTGTATGCACTGTACTGTGTTTTAAATCAGCCCGTAAGACTGTAACAAAGCACTGAATGTGCAAACCAAACTGTTAAATTAGCAGAAATTGGTCTCATAACATATTTACATTATAGAGTTTTGCTGTAACTTTGTCATTTGCACGGCTGCATACTTTACTTTAGCATCCCACCTGTTGCTATGGATGCAGTCAACGCTCCAATAAATTGACAGCCTATTCATGTCACCTGCTTGGTTCAATGCCGACTGTGTCTCAGTGGCATTTCTTTAGATTAGCTGTGGTGAAAACAATGCACAGGCATCTGCAGCGGTATTAAACTTGTGCCATGAAAATAACTAACATTCTAACAGTCCTACATTAGTTTTTCTTCCTCTTTGAACTGGAAACCCCATGGGAATGTCTTTTTTGCTCACTTTATGTTTAACTTGACAGCAACAATGATCTTGCCATTTCAGATTTCCTTTGCTCACTTGCTTTTGCAGGTATTTTGTACTGCTATGTCCTGCTTTCATCTGACAGTTCCATAAATCAGTGCTACCTTTTGGGCCAGTTTTCAAAGGTGAGCTACTGTGTAAATGCAATTCATGTTTGACTTTCTCTTCAGCAGTGTGCAACCAGAGCTCTACAAACCCATAAGCAGGAAAGTCATGTCCAGTATCAATACATAGACTCATTGGTTTTCTCTTTTTGGGTACATCTGGAATTATGTAACAACTGTGCTCTTCCTCCTCTTCAGGCCTCTATGCTGCCTTCACCCTCATCTCTATCACTCAGTGTTACTGGAAGTGTGTCAAAATTAACACTGAATCATGATTGAACCAGGGTAGATTTCTCCACTGTGTCCAAGATTCTACAAAACCACTTTTATTTACTGTGACCTCCTCACATCCTTCTTAAATGCATATCATTGTCAATTCTCACAGCGAAAACACCAATAAAAGTACAAAAAAGAACAAAGAGATATTTTCAGGTTGTAATGTGTTAAATATTGGTGTTTTTCAGTAGGGGGTTCCATCGCCACCGAGAAAGGAACAAGAGAAAATTGACTGTCTCTTGGCTGGCTGCCCTTACATTGATCCACATTTTTTTGTGTGTGTGACATTCTCTGATATAATTGGCACAGAGAATGTCTTTACAGCCCACTGGGTGTGTGTGTGTGTATATGTACCTGGCAAATCAATATTCACACAGACACACACGTACACATTTATAAACCTTAAGACACTGGATGTTCACGGAACTGTTATTACCACCAGTCATGGATCCCTCTTGAATACAAACAGGCACACACACACACACACACCCACAGAGCGACTGTGAGTGAACAGGACAGTCCATCCAGAGGTGCAGACTGAGCTGCCAGCTAATCTGCCTCTGCTGTCTGTAATCTGTAATCTTCTTAAAACACTCAAAGTCTGTCCACACCACTGGGATTAGCTTGTGGAGACACAACAACAGTGCACACACAAACATACACACACTTTCACTGCCCATGTGTTTGACTGCAGAAAGACTGGTGCATGAGTTTTGCATGGTTTTCTTTTGAAGCCCAACTCCTGCTACTCCTACTGCTGTGACTTAGAATTAGAATAAGAGGAAAAATAAAAAGTGATGTGATGTTTTGCAGTTCTTTATTCATTTCCAGAGGACTATCCCATTAAATGTTATGTATATTCATTACCAAGCATAAATTGTATACACTAATTACAGTATATTGGTGTGTGGGCATTTAAGAACATACAACAGGTAGTAGAATAGTTCATGTCTAAGATGGACCACAGTGACCTCTGATCAGCTTCACCAACCTCACAAAGTCATACTTTGATAGTTACAGTAGATCAGAGTAACTGCTGCATTCTGACCCACCATCTTTACCCTCACTTTGTCCTTTCTGTGTGTTTCCTCAATCACTGTTTCCGGTTCTCCATCCCTGCCCTGTTTCTACAGCACAGCACCATCTCTGTTTTTCTGCATTGCTGTACCTCTCCTTCGCTCACTCTCTCTTTCTCTTCCCTCCTCTCCATCTTTCTCTCTCTCTGCCTATAGCATAGCTTTAGGGATCCTATTTTTTCAGATGTTGATTATGCAACTGAAGCCCTTGATTTCCTCCTTTATTTCATGCTTACACTCACATTACAATTAGTATTTCACATCATTATCACATCTTCTTTCATTCTCCCCCCATCCTGCTGTACATATCTGGTCCTCTTGCTTCTTTCCCTTCTCCAGCGAGCACCACTTTAGGGTGAAATCACTAAGGTGTTCACTTTGGTAATGAGTTTTCACAGCAAACAAAAAGCACTTCAGAGCAAGCGTTTGCAGGAAGTAAAGACACACACACACGCACAGACACACACACAAAGGCATGCACCACACTGAAGTCACAGCACATTAGCACTTCAATTAATTCACCACCTTACATTCTAATTTCCCCAGAAGTCAAGATCCCTGACCACCCCCCTCCCTCTTAAACCACACACACCAGTTATGTAAGGTGGCCTGTATCGTGCCTCGGCAGACCCCAGCAGTATTACATGCTCCTTGTGACATTTAGAGAGAAAGCGGCAAACAAAGCTTTATAACTTACATTTTAATTCGTGTCCTCATCTTTTCATACAGACAAGTACAAAGAAGAGAAGATGCCTGGTTTTTGCTTAAAATTCTTTATTCAAGAAATACAATAGATAATGAATGCATGCATGGCATGGAGCGGGAATGGGAGTGGGCTCTTAGTTTTGCTGGGGGGTTTGTTAGCTACACTTCCCTGTGGAATGGCTACACTAACTTCCACACTCGCTGTGAGACTGTAACAAAGTTAGAGAAAGAAATAGACGGATACAGGAATGGAAAAATCTTTTCCTTAGAGGATTTCCTCTTTTTATTTCTCCCCCTCATTTCTTTCTGTCTTTGTCTCTGTTTTGCTTTCTTTCCTTCTGTGCTCTTCTGCAGCTGCTCACTAATGAATTTTTAACCGTCCCATGATTCTCCGCTTTGTCTCTCCCTCACCCTGTTTGTAAAGATTATCCACAATTCAATATCCATTATTAGCTACTGCCTTCACCGCACCTAATTCACTGTGATGTTTCACAGTATGGTAACTGATTACATGGCATGAGCAGTGGAACATTTTACTCAGTCATGTGAAAGTGACATAGCCTGCCTGACCCGACTCATTGTAAAAGACAAGGTGCTAGTAACCTAATTCACTTCCTTGTGGGTGGTGGTAGGGCTGCCTTGTGTGCTAGACATCTGTTAAACAGATGAAACTGGGAGAGAGAAGGGCTGAGTCTGGCATCTGTGTCCAGGACAGAAGAGCCGTCACTGGGCTGGAACCGCATCAGGCGCAGCCTCCCCGAAGCATCTGATTCACATATCATCCATCGCTCGCTAGGCTCACAGGAGTGCATGGGCAGCCAGATGCTGCTGCATTCAGTCTGCAGAGCTCACACTCTCTGACGTGTACTGTCACACTAACATACACTCACCCGTGACACACATGCACCTCCTCAGGCATTTTGACTCATTTACAAACTTGTGTGCTTCAGCTCACGGTTTTCAGCACAACACAGTGTCGCACCCAAGCACTTTTGGGATCACAGATAGGAGTTTTATGTGGTTTCACGGATCATGAATACTTCTCAACCTATAAACTAAGTTAAGTTTCAATTAAGGCAGAAACATAAAAATGATCAAAATGAGTTCATTTTCATGCAGCATTAAAGCCACAGTGGAAAAACTCTGAGGGATTAGTTTTAGCGATTTTTATGTTTTTGCTTACACTGCTCTACGTGTAATTGATCTTCTTCCAGTGCACATTTTATAACCATAACATTGAAATTGTTTATGTATGAGAGGAAAATGAACTGAGGCATAAAAGAAAAGGTGCTCACAGGAGGTTAAGGCTGAGGTGAGTAATAACTGAAGCTTTTCAATGTCAGTGGTGCTGTAGAACTGTGAGTGGACATTTCACTGCTCAGCCTCGGTCATTTATCCTCTACACTGAGTCATCAGCACATGTAAGAACACACACTTATGGACATGCAAAAATATTGACACACACAGCTACTCTCCGCACTTCTTCCCAGTCTGCACACACACACACAGACTCTGGGTCTTTCCTATTCTGCTGTGCATTGAGAAAGATGAGGTGAGCAGATTGAAGGCAGTTTATCATATTTGTGTCTCCATAGGCCATTTTTTAGACCTGCTGTGCAGCGGTCAGTGGCTTTGACCGTACTAGCAACCACTGAGAGAAGGGGGGGCACATTATAAATGAGCAGGTCTAATTTATTTAAAACTAGGTTTCACACTGTAGCAAGATTATGCCAGTGGTGATTGTCAGAAGGTCATAAAAGTTAATGATTTCTTATATGCCTCACTGTCAACTCCTGGATTTCACTTTTCAATATACACAACTTGTCATGACTGTATCAGTAGTGTGACACTTTATGGAGCCAGAGCACATCAGAATATTACAGTGTTATTAGACCTGTCTTCATATAAATGTACCAAGATTTGACGGTCATTTAACTTGGAAAAGATCAACCACTTGTGGTTTGATTTAGCCAGTAATGACCAGTTTGCCCTCTTATTGCAAAAGGGAAGCAACATGTGATAATCTTGTAGAAAACTTTAAGAACTGTGAAAATCTTTTACCACTGCACTGGTAGGCAATTGGTTATAATTACTTAATCAGTTCTTCTTTACCTTTTGATCAGCACTTCCACAGCTTTTAAGCAAATTAATTCTATCCTGCTAAGAGATTAACAAATGGAGTGACACACAAAGATAAGATAATCCCCTGGACCTCTGTTGATGGAAATATAGAGTCCATAACGAGTGATCCACCAAAGAAATCACTGCTGTAAATTCCCTTTTTTCTTCTGGAAAACATATGCTATCAAAATGTGCACTGATCACATCCACAGTACTCTCAGTTGGTCATTTCAAGAACAGCTAAAATAAATACTCAGTATTGTAGCATGTAGAAGTAGAAATAGTCATATACACATCACTGTATTAAGATAGAGTTTTGATGCCTTTGTAATGACCCAGTGTATGTCCCTCTATTGTCAATCTTTCCCTTTTCTCACTTTTAAATGTTTACAGGCTGTCATGTAAGACTATTCGACCTGCATGCAAATAAATACACATTAGGAATAAAAATATAATGACGCAGTCCTCACTTAACTGCTAGAATGTTTCAGCCCAAATAATCCCCCAGCTAGTTAGCATGGCTTTGTGCTTTAGATAGAGCTGTAAAAGTGGAGCTTTAGTGCTACTAAGCATGTATTTATGAGACGAGCCTTTACGGAAAACAAAATACAGCTGTACCGTTCATTTTATGAAAGCCTAAAGAAGCTTAAAGCAGCATTAAGCAATTTTTGACTACTAATAGGCTGGAGGACTCTAAAACAACCCCACAGCATTGAGCTTTGATACGACATCAGCTTATCTAGTTCTTTTAGCTAAGTCTGCAGCTGTTAGTAAACAGTTGTCATCTTATCTATCAGAAACAAAGCAATCAAAGACATCTACTTTCTGCCTATGCAATACAAGTCCAATATGTTGTAAAATATGTTTATTTTTACACTTACCGCTTGTGCTGATTCGAAGCTAAGTTTGTCTCATATCACCCCACTAGTTATATGCAGGACTGCATCTTGCGTATGTGTAGCATTAATTTCTGATGACGTGCACAAATGACGCACCAAATTAATGTTAGTTACATATGGGTGCCATGTTACGTGTGAGACTGCATACTTTATAGCAAGTTTATCTCCAGAACTTAGGAATCCAGCAATCATCTGTGTGTGTGTGTGTGTGTGTGTGTGTGTGTGTGTGTTGAGCCTCTCAGATAGAGGTCTTCTTTAAGAAGGACTCAGTCACCTGCTCTAAAGTAATTTGTGCTCCTTGATCGAGTTCCACTGAGCACCTACCACACTGACACACTCTACTGAGCTGCTGCACTCACACACAGTCAAATGATGAAGAGGACTTATAACTGAAGGCTAAAAAATTTTTTTCAGTATAATAGTGCTTTTGATACCCCCTTACCCTTAGGCCATGACCCTTCTCTCTCTCTTCCTTGTGCTCCCTCTCACATACACACACACACACACACACACACACACACACACCCTCCCACCAATTCTACATATGCACATTAAGATAGGCAGCCTTCAATTAGCTGGATGTGCTTCCAGATAAGGACTCTCTATTCAAAGCAGTGTGAGGGCTGATAGTATGATAAGTAATTTTTGGGAATGAGGGTGTTAAAAGACCACCCATTCAGCCACGGGCCCGTGCTCACTGTGTGCGCAAATGTGGATGTGTCTAAAGAAAAGGGTACATTTTAAAGGATGTGTTTAAAATGGAACAATCTAATCATAAACTACTGAGAGATGGGAAAAGGGAGAGAAGTAGTTGAAGAAATAAATGACATACAGTAGTAAGGGATAAAGGAGCAGAAGCAGGAAGTGAGAGACAGAGAAGTGTGGTGGGATATGGCTGTGATTGCCTAGTGTGCCTCAGTGGGTTCTGCTGTTATTAGTCATACTACCTGCTGCTGTGATCGGCCCAGCTCACCTTACCTTGCCACCTGGCATGTGCCTTCATGCATTTGTGTGTGTGCCTAATGGGTTTCAGATCTGGCAATGAGTCCACTGTCTCACTTTTCTTTTTCCTCCTCTCCAGTGAGGGGGAGAGAGACTCTCTTCTGACCCTGAGCTAACAGACTCTTACCTTGGCCTTTGCTGTAAATCGCCCCTCAAATGAGTTCTTATTGTGATCCAATTGCGCTGTGTCTGACCAGAGCTCTCTTGAGAGAACAACTTAATGATCCCCAGTCTGATAAAAAGAGACCCAAAGAGTAATGGAAATGTGTGCTGAAGGGAATATTTGAAGCCTGTATTGTCTATCAGTTGGCCTTCCTTGAAAGTGGACCCCTTCACCAGAGTGGATTGACCTTCGCAATTTATTACCTTACACCGGTGACATCCATCACATCGCACCCCTCAGGGAAACACACAAAATAATAATATCACAGCAGCACCATACAGCTGGTCACCTGCCTGCATAGCTTATTAAACTGCAAACAGTGCTGTGGCTTCCTCAATGGTTTGCTGTACAAGATACTGCATCCTACTATACAGAAAAGCATCAGTTGATTATATGCTAGAGTACCCAGTACTAGGACTGGATGTTTGGATGTAAGACTGGCAGCATAGTCCAGTATTCATCCCTCAGTATTCCAATGTGTCCTTCTCGTATCTTTTTGTTCCTTTTGTTCTCCTCTTCTGCTCATGCATTTCATCCCATATACGTGGTAGCACTTTTACATGTTGATCTCATGTTTGAATAAGTCCTCGAGTCACTTTGCTAATACTTAGGTTATTTGCTTTCACCTAGTAACATGTCTGTAAAAATTCAATGTGACTGGAGTCTGAAGTGAAGGCTGTCGCATTAATGCAAAGGTTACATGAGAAGTACTGTGAACAAGTCCATTTTAAGTTGTGAAAAGATTCTTATATTTCAGATCACTGTAAAAATTAGTTTTTATTGAATTTCTGCTTGGCAGTACAGAATGAAAGAGGAACACCACAATATTTTCTGATAAGCTGTCTTCTTTTTTCATGATTTGCAGCTTGCAATATAAATGTACATACAACATGTGAGACTAAAGGAAATGAGCCTAAGCTGCAACCTGGTGAACTGTATAAAATAGGAAGCTTAATTAAAGCTTCAACAGCAAAATAAGTTTGAAATCAGCGATGCAGTTTGTAAGAGAACTGAAAATATTTGTCCTTTGCATCCTCATTTGACCAGATACCAAACTTCACTTCAGTGTTGCAGCTCTATCTAAAAACAGTCAGACAACATTTATTAGCACTTTTATCCTTACAGTTTGTCTGTCATTCACCTATTCGAGTTCACACATAGATGGCAGCAAGCTACCATGCAAGGCAGTGGCCTAATCATTCAGAGCAATTGTGATTCAGCATGTTGTTCAGGAGAAGCTGAGAATTGAACCACTAACCTTGTGATCTACCTGCTGAGCCACAGCCAGCACACTTCTGAATAGAGCTGTTATGACTATTTATGTAATGCTGACTTACAGTATATTTGAAAGCTCTAGCTCAAAAGCCATTACTTGAACAGACAAATGGATCTAGTAATGCTGCAGACTCTCTGTTTCTGGAAACAGCTCTAGAGTTGAGGTGTGGCTTTAAGTGTTAAAGTGTGTGTGTGTTGTAAGGTGTGTGTAGTTGTCTTGTGGAGCATGGGACTGGGCTAGGGGGGTGTAGCTGTAAATTTAGACAACAGCATAGATGAGATGGGTTAGGAGGAACACTTCCAGGTGTTGCAGAGCGTTTAATAACTCACCTGTGAGACTAATGACACACACATACACACACACACACTCACTCACTCATATATGCACACACATACAGGCACCGTCTTAGACTGGTGGGACTAATTACCCACACTCCACCACAGCGAACATACCACCACAGCACAGCTGGTAAAAGCTCATCCAAACACACATACAAATGCACAAGAGCTTGCAGCTGCCTCCTTAACTCATTAAACTGCTCATCTTGTGCTCCTCTCCTCATCCTGTTGCCGTCTGAACATACAGAGCGGGAGGAGAAGAAAAAGGGCAGAGTGGTTCTATAGCCAGTAGGTCAGGAGGCAGATAAGTAGAGGCAACTATTCTCCAGGCAGACTGTGACTGCAGGCAGCGCTACAGGTAACAAACACATCAGTCACATACGCAGCACACCTGTTACTGTACAGATGGCAAGCCCTGGGAGAGAGGCAGGCAGAGCAATGAAGAAAGATGAGCAATCAGACAGAGAAACACAGAGGAGGAGAGACAAAGGGAAGGGAGGAACGGTATTTTTCAGCTTTCATGGGTAGATTGTTAAAGGAGATTGAGGAAAGGAAGAGGCTGGAGGTGTGGGGTCAGTAGGGCTCCACCTGTTTGTGCAATTCCGTGACAACAGGGGAGAAGAGTTGAGGGAAAGGTGGGAAGGAGAAAGGGAGGGATGTCCTTTGCAATTTAGTGAGTCTCCCTCTAGTGAGTCTCGCTTGCATGTCATTTTACACACACACACACCTGCATCACTTTTTCTTTTTTTAATTTTTTTTATTTTAATGCTCTTCATTACATGTATCATCATCAAATCCACACAGTAACATTGTCCAGAACTCTTCTCTCCCTGTGTTCTCAAGATCTACCATTATCATTTTGTCCTCTGTAATCATACAATAAAACATTTCAGTCTGTGTCTGTGTGAGTGTGTGAGCATAAATGTGCGTGCACATGTGATAGTGCCCCCAGCTTCATATCTTAATCTCCTGTCTATTAGCATATTCACGATTCTCCTTTAGTTGGTGGAGGCATCTGATAATTTTCACCCCCGCTGGCCTTCGTCTTTCTCCAGGAAGTGAAGAGGAAGATGTGTCTTGGGAATAAGATGAGAAGAAGAAAAAGAAATGTTCCAGCCCTTTCTGTCTCAGTCACTCTCTGAACTGACCTGGCTGAGTTATGAATGAGTTAAAGGGAGTCTGGAAAATACAAATTTAGTATCAAATGATGAATTTGGGAATTTGAACGCTTTAGGTTCTTTAGATTAGAGAGAAGGTATATGCTCAGAAATTTAATTTCTATGTGGTGCCAATAAATGGACCTTTACAGGCTTTATAACACCAGGTTTAGGGGGCATAAAGAACCATTTAAATATTCTGTACAGCAACACGATCAAATTATTTTATATACAGTAGCAGCTTGAAGAGCTCTATAGGACATTAAATGTCTCCACATTTGCAGTATTAAAATGCCTTTTTAAATAAGTGTAATGATTTTATTTCAGATTTTGTTTTCTTTCAACAACCAAAGGGATTGTGGAGCCATATTCTTTCTCAAGAACTACTCCCATGAAGCCATCTCTGAAGATAAAACACAATCTCCACAAGTGCAGACTGATGTCTTCTTCCAGAGAAGCAAAGAGGTCAAACAAAGAGCATCTCTTTGCCTTTAATATTAATCCACATGCAGGAGATGTGATGGATCTCATACATAGCACACACACATTTAGCCTCAGCTTCTCACTGTGTTTGGCAGTGGCCAGTGTTGTGTGTTTGTGTGTGTTTGTTAGAGGGGAGAGTGAGGAGAAGGACTTGCAGAATCAGATTGCCTATTCCAGTCACACATAAAGTCTTTCACTCTTCAGCCTGTGACAGCACATTTCCTTCCCTCTTCATGCTGCTTGCCTCTTCTCTACCAGCTCTCTCTCCCTTTACCCTCCTCCTCCCTCCTCTCTCTCAAATGCAAATGAGAAATTCAAATTAGCTATTGGCATGACAAGGATTTTTATATAACATAACATACAGTACTGTCATAACAGAAAGATTCTTGTTCTTTGTCTCTTTTAATTCCAGCTGCCTCTTCCACCTTCCTCTCCACTATAACATCTATGGCTCTCTCTCTTTCTTTCTTTTCTTCTGTCTCTGTTCCCCTTTTTATTTTTCCCATACTTCCCTCTAGCTGCCCCGACTCACTCTGTGCTGGTGTATGTACTGGTATCATTAGCAGCTGCACCATGATGGATGGCACGGAGAGGCTGAGCCCTGATGGGGTGGTACTCTGCTTTAGTACACCATCATTACCTGCACCACATACATACAGATACACACATACAAATACACACAAACACAATAACATATGCACACACATACGCAAGCAAGGACTTATCCCGTGTATATAGCTGCATCCACACCAATATCTATTTACAACTAATGCATGTTCAGAACAAATGTGTCTGAAATCTGTCATATACACACGCACAAACACAGCCCCCTCTGAGTTTTAAGAGGTTTGTATCGACTCAGAACCCTACAGGGAAGTGAATGCCAATAGCCCCTCTATTCTCTGTGAGAGTTCAGACAGACCAGAAGTCCAATAGACCATAGTGGTGCTAAAAGGGTCTATTTCAAGTACTGACAGTAAGTTTCACCTCCAGGGATGTTTGTTGACTCTGTATGTTGCATGATTTTTGCACATTGCCACAGAGTGTGTGTGTATATGTGTGTGAATTTGGCTGGAAATGTTTGTGAGAAGTTCAAAGAGTTTGGAATTCACAAATGGAGTTTATGCAGATTATGTCCTGAGTCTGACAATCCCATGGTGATTCACTGTGAATCTATTGATGACATCAGAGACTGCAGTGTTTATCTGGGCTTGGTGTGTGTGTGTGTGTGTGTGTGTGAAATGCTGGGGGGGCTGATAATGTTGTCCAAAAGAGTCCATAAGTCCATAAAAACAACAGGGCCTTATTAAACACGGACACTCAGCAAAGATTGATTTTGTGTGGCTGTCTGTGTTTTCACTGGAAGGGCAAACAACTGTGACAGTGTGCGTGGTCAAGAGGAAGGAAATGTGACTGACTGATGACCACTAGTGGCAGGAGGCAGAACACAGAGGGCTGAGAATAAGATTGTACTACTGGGGAATCTGGTAGAAAGGGGTAGATTGAACCCAGACATTCCCTGTGTGTGCTGACTGGGTTCAGAGGACCAGCGTGGAGAATCTTTCCTTCCCCTGCAGTGCAGGCAGACAGACAGACAAAGCTTGAAACTATCCATAAAGCTCACCCGTTGACTTCTCCGGTGTGTCTTGCTGCTCGCAGCGAGCTGCTCAGCTAGAGTTTCACCAGCGATTTGCAAGCGAAGAAGTTTAAGGCTGTTATTGTTGAAGGTTTAGCCTAAAGCATCCTTCTTTTAGACACTGTATAACCATCTACCCTGCTATCCAGTCTTTACACTCTATTTTCACTTGTCTACTTTTTAGCATATGGTGTCACTTCTTCTGATACTCGGTGGTTATCTGCCTATACAGATTGCAGATTCAATACAGTTGATCGCTTTTTCCCAAAGAAGCCATGTATACCTGACTGTGTGGAACCCATTGGAATCATTTTTTATGTAACAGAGTAACATCGGATGTCTCAATGTGGATGTGTAGTTGATATACTTAATAAGGTATTTATCAGTACCTTTACCTCATATGGGATTAGTACATTTTTAACAGGATTTGAATCCACCAGCTACTGTATCAAAGGCCTATTGTGTATTGTGTATTGTGTGGATTTTTTTAAAGCCTGTTGGAGAAACAGTCAACCAGTCAGTTTTTAGGGGGGGATAAGAATGAATGATGAATAACTGAAAAACCCTTAGTTAGTTGTTAGCTGTTCCTATAAACAACAGCTTCCATTTTCAGTTGAAAAATATGTCAGTCACAACTGATTGGTTATGGCAAAACAGAGCAGAATAACACCATAAGAAATGGGAAAACATTTACAGGATCAGGCTAAATAAATAAATAGAAAGAAAATTGCAAATCAGAAACCAACACGCACAAACCGGGCGATATGGTGAGATGGCTTTACCTGGATGTGGAATGGTCCAAACAAGTAACTCAAACATGCCAGTTGTTGTGAATAATCTGTCAGTATGTCTGTATAAATTCTCCCTGACACACACTGGTGATATATTCCAGGCTCCATGTGTGCTTGAAACCTGAAGTTGCTCCTGGATTATGTAATGTTTTTCATGTCAGGATGAAATGATGCAGACACAGTGAAGCAACCTTCTTTATATCCCTTTTTTATCCTACTCTCTGCCTCTGTGTGTGTGCCAGTTAGAGAAACCTGTGGTATGTCTGTGTGTGTTTGTGCAACAGTATTGTGCGACACCATGATTAAGTGTTTTAAATAATTGATGATTGCATCCCTCATTAGGTCTCAGTCTTCTGCTATGGCAGGCTCCAGCTCTATTTTTATGCACCAGAATCCTCCTTTCTTCTCTTTCACTCCACAGATGTAACAAATCCATCACTCACTTTAGGCTGTCCTGATGTGGGTCCTGAAAGCCTGTGAGGGATCTAAATCATGTTGAGTGGACAGTTTTAACAGGCCAGCAACACAGTGAACTGTAACTCAATGATGATGGGTTCTCCACAGTATAAGTTGACCCATGGCTTTAGAGCTGGTGGGGACACAATGGACGCCACTGGCAAAATTGTAACTGAGTTGTTGTGAAGCTGCGAGTGTGACCCTGGTTCATGTGTCAACCTCCACTGCAAAACCTTCAGTCCTCTTGTTGCTGTGTCTGCTGTGATTCCCCTGTATGCAATGAGTTAATTCATTCACCCATTGGTGCGCATTAAATTACTCAAGTAAAGATGCCATTAAAACAATAAATAGAATTCTGTTTATTTGTATGCAAAGGATCAGGGGCAATGATGGTCAGAAGGTCTAGTTATCTGTTTGTACCATACTTGGTTGATCATGAAAATCCATTACCATATTGCTGATGTTAGCCTGTTGTTCCCTACAAGCAATCATAAAACACTGAATCATTCCTGGAGAAGATGGAGCCACAGTCCCGCCTCCACATGTTGTGCACTGGGAATGATGAATAACATGCAGCAGATCTGGCTGTGTGAGGACCATCTCAGCAGCAGAGGTTTGAAGACAAACTAAAAATGCAATGCTGGAGCTCAGCAATAGACAATGTGGCTTATATGTGTTTATAGAGATGACGATGATGACAATGAGGCAGCTTGGAGCTTGATAGGAGAGGAGGGTTGAAGGAGATCAGACTGACAGACAGACAAGCAGACAGAAAGGTGGAATCAGAGTGCAGGTTTGTTAATAAAGGCATATCCACAGTCTGTCAGCAAAGCCGCAGCTTCCTCCCTGCATGAAAAAGACAACTTTACACACATTGTTGAGCAGGGCCAATTTGCATTTTAGCACATTAACAAGTCAGAGAAGACGCACACATACACACACATGCACACTAGGGAGGTGCAGGGAGAACGAGATTCGTTTTCATCTATTTCCCCTTAAAACATGAGAAACGAGGAATTCCCCAAAGAGAGTGCAATGCTTTGATAACTGCAGCCCCATGTCTGTAAATAGGTTAGGTGAAGATGATGTGAGGCATGTGTTTGTGTGCGTGTTCTTGTGTTAATTTGTGATTTGCACGTGCATGTGAAGCAGTCATCTTGTGGGGTATCCTATTTTTGGCAGGAGATTGTGGGTGGGAGAGTGTTTGTATGTTTACCTTCTCCTGATGAGGCGTTCTGCTGAATGTTCCTTCTAGTCATTCAGGCTGGCAGGGAGCCTTGTGGAGTACCTAGAACAGCTCAGAGTCCTGTGTTTCCATGTTTCCCTCCTGCAGTGTGCTGTTGTGCTGGTTGGTGGCCTGGCTGACTGCCTGCTGAACTAGCTGCATTGCTGTTCTTATAGGCCTCCAGGCCTGCTGCAATAGCTGATGCTTTATCCACCAGACAGCTACAGCAACAATTTTGAAATATTGTTTGTACGTGGTACAGATGGAACCACTGTTGAAGTCACAATTTTTATTTTTCTTGCTTCAAACTTAACATGAATTGTCTGCAAGGCAGCACTGCTAATAAGATGTGGGTGTGAAATGGCTATTTAAATCAGTGACAAAATTCCCCTATCACAAGACTGATATAACATGCTTTAGCTGTGCTACAATGAGTTGAGCTGTAATAATATGCATTTTGACAGTAACCTTTCAGCAGGTAACAACTCCAGTGACCCACAATGTCCTGTGTGACAGTCTCCACCCTGTGAAAATGAAATGTGTGGTTGTGCAGGTGGACGGAGAGCTTATTTTTAAATGCCTGTACAGGACTAAATAGCATTTCAATTTAAGTATGCATGTGCCGTAGTGACTTTCCGTTGTTCCATGCTTTTTTTTTTTGAGTTTGTTCTTGGTTTCTTTTAATAGCAGCCACAACATTTTCCTAATCACTCTCCGAAAGCAATATCAGAACTATTTCCAGTATTAGATTAGATTAGGGCTGCAACTAATGATTCTTTTCATTATGATTAATCTGCTGATTATTTTTTGCATTAATCAGCTACTTATTTGCTCCATGAAATGACAGAATAGGAAAATGACCATCACAATTTCACATTTTTGAGCATTTCTGGGAAATGTCTGTTGTTGTTTTTCTTACACATCCAACTTTCTATAACCCAAAAGTAGCAAGGTTTCACATTTGAAAAGCTGTACTAGGCCATGCCTGGGATTGCATAGAAGTATTATCTGTTGATTACATGTTTTTGGTTTTATTTAATAATAAAAATGAATACTTTATTGATCCCCTTGGGGAAATTGTTGTTTGGACAGCTGCTAGACCTGTGTCAGCGC
>JAUMHL010000021.1:7000360-7054536 GCA_032362345.1 Sandelia bainsii | reverse complement strand
GGACTGAGAATCGAACCGCTAACCCTTGGGTTGGGAGACGACTGCTCTACCCACTGAGCTATCATGCCGCCCCAATTTGGTTTATAGTTTAGATAGCTGGCTTTATTTTCAATAATTAAATACTTAAATGATCTGTAGTGTGAAAATAACCCATGTCCATTTTACACAAATGTTTCAGGTGAGACAATCATTTAATGACCAATTTAATCATCTGTGATGATTAATATATTATTGATCATTAACAGGGTTGTCTTTCGATTAAGGGAGGAAACAACTTTTTGAGGGAAACTATTTTTTCATTAAATATCCATCTACTTCATTCTATACAGTACAATGCTGGATAGCATATAGTTTTTATGTATTCAATGATCGACAAGGACCGATCATATTTATCATATTTTTTATGCAAATTCATCAATGAATGTGATATTGGGTTTAATGACATTGCACTTCCTTTATTGTTGGCTGCGTGATGGACAAAGTGCAGATATATGCAGTAGTTGCGTGGGTGACACTGTACTTTACCCCACAGCCTTTTTTCCTTGTATCTTCCTCCCTCTCTCTCTCGCTCTCTCTCTCTGTCTCTCTCACACACACACACAGAGTCTTTGAACTCACTGACCAACTGGTGCATCTTATCTCTCTTTCTGTAGTTGATCTTTTATTCCATCTTCAGTTCTTTTCCTGTTATGCTCTGTTCCATTCTTCACTGCTCTTTGTCTCCTGCTAAGTTAGTTCGTCTATTAGAGTTACCGTATTTTACCTACTACACAACATAAACTGGTAGGTCTGAATATTTACCTTTTCTCTCACTATCCTTTGTTTATAGTCCTCTGGTAAAACATAGTGTGTGCTTAGGTGTTTTGGTTGACATGGATTTTCTCTCTTTTTGCAAGTGCACTCTATTAGTTGACATTTAACCACCTCAGTCGCTAGAACTTTATGTGTGACTGATAATGTAGTTGAAAGAAAGACTCCAGTATTCATTTACTATTCAAACACCTGAACTGTGACAGAATGTACTGTAACATGGGATAACCTTTAGAACATGAAGTTATGATATTCACTGAGTACAAAGGGGAAATGTGTTTCTGATAAGGACTCTGCAGTGGCGTCAGGATACAAAGGTGGTGTTGGTGAGAGGGGGAGGAGTAAGAGGGGGCTGTGGGTGGAGGCTGAAGATGGATAGAGTACAGGTAGTAAGAAAGGTAGTGTGAGGTAGAGGTGGGCTCTATGATTATTCATTATTGAGATGGCAGGAGAGCTGAATGAGTGGAGCCACTAATCTAACTCTGAGCCTGATGGACAGAACACAATTACCCTGAGAGAGTGGGAGGTGGGTAAAAGAGAGAGAGGAGCGAGGTTAGCCAGCACCAACCCCCCACCCCCTTTTCTTTCTTGATTTTTTATTTTATTTCGCCTGGCAGACTTTACTGTAGCTGCAGATGATTTCTGGGCATTAAGCTCCCGTTGGCAGCATCCTGTTTATCAACTCGCATACACAAATACAGTGAAGACATACACACACACACACACACACACACAGAGGCAGATCCTCACATCACCCATTCAGGCCTGTTGGCAGCACCACAGTTACGGACGTCCAATTTACTGCTTCTCCTCCTTCCCCCTACTCTGTGTCTCCCCTGGTGTGGCTTCGTATTTCTGTCTAAATCCAGACACAGTAAGCTATGTTCACATCCTACTCTGCTCCTACTTTTAGCTCCTGTGCTGATTCCAGGTCAAACCACCAGCACAGTGTTCACGCTTGCTTTTGATGGTGCTGCTCTTTTCTTCATGTTATCTTTGTGTGTGTGTGCATGGAGCAAGGAATTTGCTGAAACTAGACATGGATTGCTTTTCTTTTTTTTTGAAAAATTAACCTGTTCTCCCTACCAGGGATTGTAGCTTAGATGTAGAACTCTGAGTCTCTGGAGGAAAAACCATATGTCTGGAACCTTGGAGACGTCTGGAGATTTTTCATTTTTGGCCTCAGAGTCTTGCTTCTTGCTCTTGCTCATTTTCACCAGTGTACTAGCGGCTGTTTTGTTTGCATAGTTGGATGAGTTGGACTTAAACTAAGTAGTGTTAAGTAGTGGTCTCACAGTAGCAGTTTATCTAACAGAATCAAAACTCTGAACTAATTTCTATTTTCTTCTTAATATGATTTTGATTATACTCTGATTGTAACACCACAGTAATGAATATGGCTTTGAATATTTTTTTGAAGTTAAAGAATTAAAGCTGTTTTTTTCTGGGTTAAAGCGGTGAGGGGGGGTTTCTAAAACTGCTTCTTTTCTGGTCCAGATCGAGGATTAACAGACCATCTTCCTTAAACACAAGCTCCAGATGCTGCCTGAAAGACTTCACAGCTAGAAAAAGAACAAATTCAGAGAACAAAAAGGAAAGAGAAGAGGGGGACAGAGGGGGACATGTTCAGGGTTAGAGCTGAAGTCGCTCAAACTCCATTCTTTCTCTTGTGATTTTACATCCTTGGGCTTTTTTTCTCCCCTTTTACCCCTTGCTCATTATCTTACTCACCCATTCTATGTCCCCTCACCCCTCACTTTCTTTCCACTTTGTTCATTTCTCTTCCCTCTAACCCCTCTCTCTTCATACTCGCTCTCTCTCCATCCATTTGGTGGAACAGTGCTGCTGATAATGCCTGTAATTGGAGTGACTCACACTTTTCCAGTGTGTTTGGACCAGATAAAGAATATTGTCAGCATTTTGCCGACATGGCCTCTGCTGGCAGAATTAAATGGACTCTGTTCTGTTCTGTCTGCAGCAAATTAAAAGCCTCTCAATTCATCTGTTCTCGCCCGAGGCTTATAGGGGCCTCCTATTCACATAGAAACACTGTGGAGAGGGGGGAGGAAGAGAATAGGAGAGATTTCCTTCTTCCCCAAGAAGCACCACTCTTGGTTTTGTTCAAGTTTGCACTCAGTAACTGTTAGATGGAGACAGGGAGGGAAAGAAAGGTCAAGACTGATAGTCTAAGGAAAGGTGAAGAGCAGCTCAGAAGGTAGTCAGATTCATTATGCAAGATGTCAACTTGCAGCTGTCTCCTGCTGTCTTAGTACTAGAAAGTGTGTCTCTGTGTAAGAAAGGAGCTTGTCTGCACTTGTGTGTTCATGTTAATGTGCACATTTTTTAATGCATTCATGTGACAGGGTTAGAGTGTTTTTGGCTGCTAGGTGATGGCAGTTGCTGCCAGTCAGCACTTCAGAATAAATTAGCGGCAGATGGGCAAAGAAGGGACAGAATGCTGGGGCCAAGAGTGGCCCATCAGGCACTGGACAGGGCCCAGGAAAGGCAACTAGTATGGTAGTAGTGTTTAAGAGAAATAATAGTTTAATGTAATGTGGGTGTTAGTAATTTTGGCCATCTTTTCTATTGGTAATAATTATCATGGTGGCACCAAGCTAATTGTCTGGAAAAGTAACAGAAACAAATTGTAAAATTATTACCCAAACTATGTACAGTTTACAGTGCTACTGTACTTACTGGCACACACTTTTCCTGTGCAGTTAGAGATAAATTCTCTGTTTGGTTTCAGCTCCAAATAAAACACTTTGTTTACTTTCTGTCTAGTTGCTTGCGTGTCTTGCCCCATCAGATGTAGTCGTTGTGAGCTTTCAGGTCACAGGAAAAATGGTGAGTGCATTGACATCTAGACATTAGAGCTAAAATTGATTCAGAAATTTCTGTTTATGTATTTGGTTATATAAATTTTGTGAAAATTGACATTATTAGTGCTTTTAAGTCTGTTTAAATCATTATTGTATGAATAAAGATGGAAAATGGGTAGGCAGATTTGTTTTTCAGTGTCCTTACTGAGACACATTATTGACAGGAAGTAGGAACTGTAGAACAGGTCCCTTTAATATGTTACCATGGGCAACATCTACTCAAGGCCCCTGATCAGAAACAAGCTCATTCTCATGCCTGCTGAGAGCTCTTGCTAGTTTCGCCTGCCAAGAGTAAACACTGAAGCAAGCTAACTGAAGTAAACCTCTTTCTTCCTGTCTTTCTCCACCAGCTCTCTGTGGGTGTGTGTGGGATGTTGTGTCAGGGCTAAACGCCCATCCCTCTCCCATGAGCCTGTGTGCCCACACACACACCTGGCGCCTCCACGCACGCACCTGGCGCCCACACACGCACAGCCAGCACTGACGCTGTGAACTGGACCCTCAGAGCCCAGCGGATCCCTGCGGAGCGGAGTCTAGCCCAGTTGGAGCCTGAGGATGTCAACAGAGGCAGAGCTACAGCCAGCGGTCAGGCCCAGCAGCGTCAGACGGGATTCCAAGAGGAAAGGTAGGTGCACTTTAAGACCTGTTGCACAACAGTGTTAGTAATGTATTGTTTATTTTGAAGTAACCTACCTTATTGCTTATTAGTAAGGTGGTAATGACACCAGTTAACTTATTGTATAGCGAGAAAATTATTTCTTTAGTCATCACTAGAGACACAATTATTTTAACTCATCACTCAAACAGCAGAAATGTTACTGACGTAACTAACACCATTATTAATAATGACGGCTCTGTTCTAGTCTCCTGAAAAACACGACAGTGTGGCAGTGAGCCCTCATGCTCAACTAAACCTTGAAACTGAGGCAGGTAAATGGAATCCAGTCAGTTTATTCAATCAGCTAATGTTTGATAACTTGTGAGATTGGTTGGATCTCCCACTGCTGTTTAAATTCTGTGTTTTGAAGCATAATTGTGTTGATAGTTGTAATGCAATCAAGATAAAGCAGTATCTGTAATGTAATTACTGAAAAACAGTACACTGGGAAGAGTGTCAACTCTCTCTATCTCACTCTTTTCCAAGGTTGCAGCCTTAGCACTGGTTATAATCAGTTATTACACTAATATATAGATGTACACCTTCATCATCTACTCTTTTCTCTTTATTAGCTGTGTCTTGATTTGTTGTTGATGATGGATTGTGGTTAGACAAAATTCAGGGCTGCAGAACAGCCATAACTAATTAACAGGTGGCGGGGTACAGAAGGGTTGCTACGAACAGGTGCAGAGTTGTTGTGGTTGGTGAAAAGCAAACAGATCCAGGTGTGAAAAGCTCCAGAAGCAGGTAGCTAGCAGATGTATGAGAGTAGGCCTGGGTGGTCTCAGAGCAGAGGTGATGCCAGGGGCCAGGCTGGCAGCCATCACCCAGCTGCTTGGTGCCACCTGCCCGACTGTGAGAGCGACGCCTAGCACTCTCGGAATAAGCTTGTGATTGATGTAGCAAAAACTCTGGACACCATTGGGAACGACACTTACACACACACATACACTCACTATCACCTGCAGCAGATGCCTCGTTGCACACGGTGCGCTTCAGCCCTTGCAAACAAGCATGGGTTCTCCCGTACACAGTATGTGAGAGAAGGCTGAACACCTCTCGTGTCCTATTTAGAAACAGTATTGTTCTGCTGCAGTGGAGATCATGTTCATCATTCAGACTGCTCTCCATATTTGGGGAGATGCAGACACAAGCACACACACACACACACACACTGGGACTGGGAATGAATCCCAGCAGAGCATATGAGCGGAAAGATGAATGGTTTGCCTTCAGCATTCAGACTTGAGGGTTTTTAGCTTCTCCTCTCTGCCTTCTTTCCCCATGTCTCTTTCTGTCACACAAACATGGGCACACACTCACTACCTTAACTTTTGTCTTTGTTTGCATATCTTTTCTTTAAAATGAGGATGTAGAGTTTGTTCAACTACAGACTTAATAAATTGGGTTCACACAGTGTACTCATCCCTCTTTTCATCTGGGTCATCTTTGCCGACATACACACACACACAATCTCAGCAGGGTGATGAAAGTAAAATGCAATCATATATCACACGCAAGCAACAAACGTGCTCTGGGAATAGGAAACTTTGATAATGTTCCTGTTATTGTGATTCATGTGAATGACCTGAGTACATACAGTACATCATGCACACGTTTCAGTTTCAGTCCCTTTGGAGTAGCTGGATTTTAATGAAAATAGATCAGCAAAATATCTGACCGTCATAAGGGTATAAACGGCAGCTTCTGCTGTGAGAATCCTTGCAGGAAAGTCCCTCGCTCTTCTTCTTCCCTTTGCTCTGACTCCTAAATGACCTTGTCCTAGATGAGTGCGACACAGAGGAAAGACTGATCATGAAGAGAGAGAGACTAATGAGTCAATGTGAAGGAGAGCTGTTTAATCTCAGGCCTTTGTTTCACAGTTCTGTGGAGAAGAATATAATGAAAAAGAATATGGGACTGCTGCATGTCACACATTAATCACAGATGGTGTGTGCCTGGGACTGTGCATTACTGTGTATCTGAAAGAGTGAGGGCATGTGCCTGTTTTTTTTTTTTTTATGCACAATTATGTTTCTTCTGTGAGCTCTGGGGTCATTCTTCTTTTAAGTGCAGTCTTTTCTCTACTAAAAGGTTTTTATTGAATTAGCATGACATGGTAGAGATAGCCTTTGACCTTTAGTATTTACATAACTGGAGCTGAATAACAGCTTTCTGCTTCCACTGACAATGAATTAGTCTTATTGGTTAGGCTCAAGACTTGAAGTGTAATAGTCTTAATTAATCCTCAATAAGTCTGGACTGATTATATCTTCCTATACCTCTCTATCCCTTTGTGATTTTCTTTCTCTCCTCATCCTGTTACTCTTGTATTTTTACTATCATATCATGGTTCCAGAAACATTTTTTGCTTGTGACGCCTTATTACCAAGCATTACCACTCACAACCCCAAATCACAGGGTCATATACTGTATCTGAGAGCTCTGAGTGTTTCCACATTCAGGCCTTAAGAGATCAAACTCTTGTATTGCTTGAGAAAGAAAAAACATTGTACGTAGAAGAACTATGATTTCTCCTCTTTTCTATTTTCTCCAGCATTGTGTAGCTTCTCTTTCATCCATTTTAGATTTATGACACATATATCATGTTAACATGGAAGTGCAGAGTTTTGTGGAGGCTCAAATGTAAAAAAAAAAAAAAAAGAAAGGGTGCTATCAGTAGGGAGCATTTTCAATATTTCAATTTGAATTTATGTATTTATTAATGGAAATACATATGCCTATCATTATCTCCCCAGTAGATAGTATAAACAAAACATTTTCTGAATTGTAAATATGAGACTACTGATATAACCTACAGGTATTTATTTTTACCTTGACTGACATAATTTCAACAAAAAGGCAGTGTTGCTTTGCTTAGATTTCCACCTGCGGCCTTGGGCTGTACATGGAAAGACAGTAAACATTTGCACATTGTTGTTTGTGGTGGGAAATGGATAAAATAACATTAAAAAATTGTTTGTCTGGTGACTTTTTATAATGCAGTTTAAAATAACGGCAACAAAAAAATTCAAATAGCCCATGCTGTGCTGGAAAAAATACAATCATTTAAACTTTCATAAATGTTGTGTGGTGCTGCTTGTGTCTCACTCTGCCTTTAGTGACCTTAATTTTTTTTACAAGGCAGTGAGCAGTAAGATGTCTGGAGTGGTTTAATTAGTAGAAATGTTAGTATTTTAAAAGGAAACACAATTTCATATTCTTCACTATCAATGAAACATGGAGCTGACAGCCTGCCAGTACAAACTCTTTTATGTGAATGTCAAATTAGAACAGAAAGCCAATTTAACACTGGTGAACAGCCCAAGAGCTGCAGACGTTTTATCTCCACTTAAAACTTGTACATCTCAGCGCCCACCTTGTTAATGAAGTGTGATGAACCATGGACGCCTTACTCAGGGGAATTTTTGAATTGCATTTCACACTTTTACCGTGCATGCAAATCGTTTTGACATGACAACATAGGATTTCAACAACACTGCATCTTCGAATGTAGTGCAATTAATATAATCACAGATTACATTTAAAATGTTACAGCACGCTTAAAGAACGTTGGATTTATGTTCTGCTTTTGCTTCACCCCACAGAGACTCAGTAGTTTTCTAGTCAAAACAGGGTAAAAAGATCACTCTGTTAACAAGTTGGATGAGAGACAGCAGAGTTGTATTATTATTATTATAAACAAATGGTCTGCAGAATTTGTTCACAGCTGGTACAGCATGAAGCATCTAAAGTGGCTCCATTCTGACTAAACTAAACAAAAGCATGACTAAAGATTCAGCTCAAAATAGTGAAATCCCACACTGTTCTAAACTGTGCTGACTTTGGCGTATGTCTATGAAGATGGCACTGTGCCTGTATTGTTGTGACAATATGCATGGGCATTATCAAGGTTGCAAATGAGTATTTGAGGCTAGCCAAACATGGGTAAATTGAGACTGTGATTGGTGACCTTGTCTACCCAGACAGTCATATTGGCAGATAACCAGCAATCCTTGGATAATTTGGGTGTTTTTCATTTCTAAAAACCTGCTGCTAAGTGCAACCACACTGGCTCTGGCCAATAGATGATGACGTTTTTTCTTTTTTTTTTTGTCTTTGCTATTAGCAGTATTGTATTCATAGCATCATTAAATGCTAAAATAAAACATTTACTGATGCTTGTCTGTCTATCGTGATGTGACACAGAATATGATTATAAGTTATAACAACTTCTGCTGCTGTCAACAAACACAGTCAACTGTCATCACAACTCCCAAATCACGACTCTCCCACAATGAGATTTGGTTGAGACTGTGTGGGAGGGTGTTTCTACAGTGTAGCTGGCAGCCAGCAGCATGAAAAGAGTGGTTAAGGGTTATAGCTGTGCAGCTGTTAGCCTTTGTGTGTATGTGTGTGTGTGTGTGTGTGTGTGTGTGTGTGCGTGGATACATGTTAGTGCGTGTTTGTTTGTCTCTGGTGTGCGATTAGCAAACACATAATCTTCTTCATGTGGATATTATGCACACATCCAGTCTATCTGGCACAATCACCACAGCCATTCACTCTGATATCTTTCCCTTGGGAATCTTAGAGCACAAACAATGGTATTTTGAGTGTGTGTGTGTGTGCGCGCGCACATGTGCCTTCTATGAGAGGTAATCAGATCTGTTACCTCCAATCAGACAGAGATTGAATTGAATTGGCTGTCTGTTGTTGGGGTTGTCAGTGGAAGCCAATAGTGTATACGGGCAGATAGAAGACAAAAACAACACTCAGTAGCTAGATAGTGACACACGCTTCCAAGCATGGCTTTTCCAAAACTAAAACTATATTTAGAGCTAACTGGCTCCTCTCTGTCCTCTGCAGCCCGTTTCTCCCATCATTTTATATCTGGAAAATTGGTAATCTCTCCATCCTGCTGTCTACTCTCATCGTGTCTATCTATTCATCCGTCCACTTTTTTCAGTACTGTAACAACTTTGGAGAGAATGTGAGGGTGCTGAGATGTGATCAGTCGCATTCCCAGGCGGGTATATCATTTCTTTCAGCGAACCCACAACCTCTTTCTGTGCAGCAGCTCCAATGACACACTGTGTTCAAAAAGCTTCATCCAAGCTTTCAAATGTGACCACGTCGAATTATCATTCAAAACGCCTGACTCAGAGAGAAAAATATATATCAGAAAAAGCCTTTTATTTGCTTTCCTGAGTCTTGTACATTGTGTGTGTTTGTGTGTGGCTGTGGTAGCCTGTGTACTCTGTGATCCTTTCAGTATGTTCAGCTTAGTCTTCTCCTCCACACTAGTTGGTGTGGCTTTGCCCACCGCATCACTAACTACAGTCTCCATAGCAACAGTTTGCTCCCTGCTTATAATTTGCACAAAAGGAAAATGTCCCAATGTCACCCACAGGCTGTGATAGAGGCCGATACTCTCACCCTGCTGTGTTGGTTGAAGGACTGGGCATTGAAAGGGGATTTCTTTTCTTGTTAGATGTTGGCAGGGTGCTGGTTTTTATTCCAGGTTTCTCACCACACACAAACAGAGCTGCCTGAAAAGATTATTTGTACTTATTTAAGATACATCACTACTATGAGTTACAGCAAAATATGTATTGTTAATTTGTATGTTTTCTTAGGTACTGTGTAATTCAATCAGTCTATTTTCTTGTAATTAGTGTAGATGATTTAAAGTTGTTGACCTTTAGTTTCTAAGGGTGAGTCTCTGATTTCTTTGTCTCATGTACTTGCACGTGCAGGTGACATAATACACACATTTTCACATTATTGCACCTACATATCTTCAGCTGATGATAATGTGTGTGGGAGTGACAAGCAATGCAGCTTTACTTTTCAATACAAATTTTTTTATGATGAAGGGAATTCATTCAAAACATTTGACCCCAGTGACACGAACAAGAAAATTCCACATAGCACTGAATTAATCTCGTTTTGAATTATTTTTCAAATGCATTGTTGTTAGTTAGTGTTAGTATTGAAAGGAAGACAGAATTTAAGATTAGTATGTGTTCATGTGTTCACTGCAATAAGCCAGGTAGGTTCAAAGTCCATGGCTCTTGACTTAGTTAATGTGACAGCGAGCCAAGCTTTATGCAAATATTGGCAATATGCAAAAAATGGCTCTATCTATATAGATACTGTAGACATATTAAATGTGGACAATCTTTTAGCATCTTACCACTCACAAAAAATCATCTAATTAAAAAAATAATTTCATTTATTTATGCAAGATGAGACACAGAAAGAGGGAGCGGAAGGATGACAGCTTCAAGTGGTTGCATATTTTGGTAGAGATGAGACACATGAGAAAAGACTTTGTTCTGACACACTCCTCTTGACGTGAAAAGAGGACTCCTGTGTTTTGAGGAGTTTCCTGTGTTTCCTAATGTGTTGAAATAAGGGCCTATGGTGTTCAGCAACCACACACACCCAGCTATGTACATAAACACACATATAGACATAAACACGCAAGCGCATCTCTTGTTCAGGCAGACTGGGGGATTTAGGAAACAAATATTTGTGACACTTTTCAATCAGATGTGCCTGTTAGTGTTTTACCAGACTGTATGAGCATTTGTGCAGAGGTTGGAATTGAGCGCGTATGTGTGAGTGGCGGCTCAGGCGCGATCCGCTTCAGGTTTGCACGACAGGATGCTAGCGTCTTGTTTACAAAGCCTACTCTCTGATGCCCTGTCAGAGCCCAGAAAACACACAACTGCGCACACAAGCAGAACACATGCACACGCTGATGCGCATGCACACTCTCAGGCCGCGTCCCACTTCGTTAGTGAGACCAATTACCTTCTAATTAAAGCCAGGGCGAAAAACAAGCTTTACCACCAAGAACACTACGTAGACAGAGGGGTGCAGGCATGCTGGGCAGAGGAGGTGAGAGCTGAAAAAGGAAGGGAGCAGTCAGCAGCCTCAGTAGCAGAGCTATTGTTAGTTACTTATTAGGTGAGGAGAACTACGAAAGGGATGAGGTGAAATGAAATGGTAGAGGAAATGATTAAATCACCTTATTCCCCTATAGAACATGCAGCATTCTGGTTGTGTTAGATGAAATTCATTTCCTCTCTTCAAAATGGGACTCAGATGACCACTTACATCCACATTAAAGTTCCATTTAAGTCTTAATCAACAAGGTGTGCAGATGTACATTGTGTTTCGACAAGCTAACACCAAGCGAGTGCTTTTTTCAAATTACAAAGAAAGAACATCTTGTCATGGTGCAAATAATAAACAAAACCTAGAAGACATGCTCTCTGAAAACAACTTTGACACAGAGAATGCAACTGCGCTGACACGTATACAGACACAGAGCAGGGAGTTATGCTGTTTTGCTCTTTGTATTAAAAGCTTCAAGCATTTCCTAAAATTCTGCTTCATTGTAACCAGTAAATGAGCGTAAAATTAACTCTTGCCAAGATAGTCGTGTACACATTCACAGAATTCTCTGTGGGTTTGTGGCTGTATACAAAGATCACTTCACTGAAAAATAACAAGCACAAAACCCGTCCAGGCCCATGGCGAGTGTGTGTGTGCATATCTAAGACAGTGGCTTGTTTACGTCCCAGTGTAGCAAAAAATATGTGGCAGAGCAGCAAGATACTATGAAAAAGTAACACTTCCTGTAAAAAAATCAAACTTGGCAAAAGGATTGTTCTAATAAAATCATTTAATATTGAATATTAATTTGATAGGTCATGGGTCTGAAAATGCCAGTCAAATAGCCCTGGTTGGCACAGTCAACTCCTACAATGTCTGTGGAAGACCTTTTCTACCCATAAATATTAATGTTATGCATTTGGGAAAACAAGGGATCAAATATATTCTTACTAGATGCTTACTGTGAGTTTATTTATCTATGTCAGCTTGATTTATACTCAGTGGTCACTATGTTAGATAGGTTAATGGTGGTATTGGACTGCATTATACTTAGAGGTGTTTTTAACTTTGTTTCTACCTCTGAATATAATACATACATGTACATACATAGTACAACAACAACACTGCGGTTCAGTGTGATATTACATTTATTAAGAAAAGAAAAATACTGAATATGAGTGATCCTCATACTCAAGTGGAATATTTATAAGAAGTATGTCATGCACTAGAATACAAGAATAAAGACGTCATCTATAAATAGCAAACATATGCCATGTTTACTATTTTTCTATATAGGAATTTACTTATTAAATTAAATTTTCCATTACATTAAAATGCCTTTGCTGTCAAATGCTATAAAAATAATTTTGGAAATGCAGTCTCCTTACATGTGTCCCTGTCACCCCCCACCAACTCTCTACACATGTCAAAAGTTTTCTCTGTCTACCTTTCCAAAGTGACCTTGACATATGGTGTGTGTGTTTTTAAGTGTGAGTGTGTGTGTGTGTGTGGGTGGGTGGATGGGTGGGACGGTAATGGGCAGTGTGTTGCTTTTGTCCCTGATGTATTTTTCAACTCTAATTTGGTCCGTGTTTTCAGCCACAGAGGACAACTGGATGCCTGAGGACAGACTTTCACGTGCAAATAGCTCAGGTCTCTGGTTGTGCCCCTGTCATTCAGGTCAGAGCAACTGGTGGTGGGAAGATGAAGCTGAGGAAATGTGAAATGAAATAGAGAGTGTAAAGAGAACAAATATTAGGATGAGAGAGGGGAAATGGATACAGGATAAATATCATACCAGTATCGCTATCTGAGATTGGCCAGAGGTCTTAATTTACTTTGAACTCTCGCGTTTTCTATTATGGTGGTATCTACAGGTGAGCTGCAGCTCTGTTGCAGCGCTAATGCCAAATTAGCCATAACGATTAGACTGAAAATCTCATCTAAACCTACACACAGAAGTTACCTCTAAATACATTTTAGTGTAACTTCACATAGTTTATCAAACTATGTGGTGAAAGGAAACAAGAACATCAGTGATGTTCCAAATAAGACAGAAAAAATCTAAATTCAGCAAAGACACAGCACTCATTTATTTGATGAGCAGGAACAGTACTTTATCATCTCACTTTCACTTCAGCAACTACGACTATGTTTTTGTCACGTGTGTGTATGCATGTACTCAGTCAAGTGTGAGTTTTTGTGTGCCAAATCATCTGCCAAAATTTAGCAAGGAGCTGAAGGGGAAACTTGTTGTTTTCTTGGCACATGCTCTTTGTGGGTTTAAAAGAGTCTGTGTGAGAGTGGGTATGAGTGAGTGCTTCATCTGAACAAGTCTCTGATAGGCAAAAAAAAGCATTAAAAAAAACACACACATATTCACTCGCACATTCGGCAGCAGGGTTTAGAAGCAGGATTAATTGGAGAGTAACTAAGGGGTTCCCTCATGTGCTGTTGAGTGTTTGTTGGGAACCATCCCAGCTGAAGTTAAGAGCCTCTGGGTGCTGCTTCATCTGGAACACAGTGAAACAAGCTCTACGCTTTACCAGCCACTGCAAACAATACAATCCTGCTGAAAACGAACACTGCTCAGAAATGTGCTGCTGTCGACGTGGCGTCATCTTTTGTGCCACTAACATAATTTCTGTCAAACCCAAAGCAAGGCCACATGAATCCACATCTCAGTTTTACCCAGTGGCCCCAAAGTAATGGCCTAAATCTGTAATGTCTAATGAAATTAATGAACTAGGCTGCTATGCATTGTTACGCATAAAACCCTTTACGCTTGGTTTCAGTCTTCAGCCTGGGTGATCAGCGTGCATAGAATAGAGAAAAACTGCACCATAAGATGACCTGAATACCTCTGCAGGTCATCTGAAAAATGTTTGGACACATTAGCATCCATCAAAAAGATTGAAAAGACCAGTGAGTTGTACTTTAAGTGAACGAGCAGGTCTGATTCACAGTAAGTACACCAAACTGTAACAGGTGGCAGAAAGCTCTACTGAGCACTGAACACATCAACTTGTAAATACAACTGTTAATTTTAATCGTTGTAGTGTTTGACAGCCCAAAATAAAAGGTTTAAATGCAGTGTCTTGCAATTTTGCCACAGAAAATGTAGAGGAAGAAAAAATACTAAAAAGAAAAGAAAAATCTGATTTCAATATGTGTGTAATCCAGATGTAACTCATCTAAAAAGCAAGGAGCACGCAGAGACAAAGAGGAGTTGGGAATTTTGAGGAGGAGAGGAGGATAAAGGGGGAGTCAGGAGTGATAGAGGGGCACATGGGAGGCAGGAGGTTACGTTTGCCAGGGGCGATGCTAGTGGCTTCCCTGAAGGGCTAGATGTACTGAACCAGCAATCACATGCCATCTATCACCTGTGGAAGAGAGTGTGTGTGTGTTTGTGTGTGTGTGTGAGATAGCGAGAGACAGAGTAAGAGAGAGAATGAGACAGGGACTTCTGCCTGTCATAATGCTTTAATACTGAGTGACATTAATCCAGTGGAGGCTATGCTCATTCATCCATCCATCACATTTGATTCTTGCTTTCCATCTTTTTCTCTCTGCTTTATGTCCTTCCCTCCTTTTTGCTTGTTGCATCAGAGAGACAGTCAAACCCACCCCTGCATGCCAAGTACTCACAACACACACAAACACACACACTTATACTGTATAAGGTATTAACTGCTTTACCATAGCAGCTGAATTCCTACAACCCAGATTTACAAAGGCGTCTAGTGTGGTTTTGCACGTTACATCATGCAGATGTAAGAAACGTTTGTATTGTGAATGTGTGTAAGAGTGTGTTTTGTGTGTCTTCACCTGTGGAGGGGAAATGACTGAACATGAAGCGCGTGTGTGTCTGTGGAGCGATATAACATGAAACGAAAGATTCTTTCCTTAGTTGTGTTGAAGCACAGCGGGGTCACAGCAACAGCACACATTTAATTACAGCAGACTGAATGCTTCCCCTGCAGACACACAGAGGCGTACACACATGCACACACACACACACACTCAAAGGGAGGTCTTTCATAGAACATGCTCCCAAAAGGTAATAATATAAAGCACTCAGCAGGTGTAGTAATCCTGGACCCCTTCTGCGTTTTTCTCCCTTTCTTCCCCTTTTGGCCTTTCTCGACTTCTCTCCTTCTTTGTGTTTCTCTCCCTCTGTGTGCTAAGTATAGCAGCATAATAATGGTGATGGATGCAGATGGAGGAAGCAGGTCTTAAATGTCAAACTTCAATGAAAACTGCTGTTCCAGTGAGACAAAAGCAGCTGGACACATTTAGTGTTATTTAACACTCAAGCATTTCTGTACATACACAGACGCAAGTGTAGTCCCACACTGTGTAATAATGATAATTGTATCATCAGATAAGTGCATAAAAATATGATCAAATTGTATAATTTAAAAGAGAAAAATCATTTTTTACATTTAATAAAACATGCATGTAAATATGAATGATGCCGGTTTCTCATTAAGATGTCAAGAAACATTCAAATCAACCTAAAAAGGCCCTGTATCTTGATGATGTCTTTCTGAGATCCAAAACAAACTCAAGACCACGCAGCTTTGCTCCTGTAAGACTATCTATGACTATGTCTCTCCATAAGAACACCTTCTCTCTTTGCCCCTCCTGTCCTGTTTCTGCAGCTACGTATTCCTCCAAGTAGCTGGTCTCCTGTGCAAAGCTATCATTCGCACAGTTTCACTGGGATACAATGGGATTACTATTTTCCCCATTTTTCACTTAATTTCTTAGAAAATTTGTAAAATATTAGCTATTGCAGCTTTAAACATGGAGATTCTGATGATGAACATTAAAGGTGCACCCTGTGGCATCTTTGAACACCAGTAGCACTGTGGAATTTATGAGAAAGTCCCTGCTGTGTTTGTTTTGAGCACACACATGAGGATAAAGGTGTTGTTACTTACTTTCTCCTATCTTGACCATGATCAGTGTATTCCAGAAGATCAACACTTTCTTAACGTTAACACACTAGGAAATGCAGGAGAGTGAGTTTGTGAATTGTTTTTGTGAGCAAGACTCAGTCACTCACACAGTGTTTGTTTACAGGAAATCTCCATAGGGCACCTTTAACGCTTGTTAGTTGATATACTGGCATGTAACTTCAACTAGTTTCCTGATTTAGAGGCTTAAACCTGTTGCATTTCCTGACAGCTCATCTCTTGTTTGGAAGTGAATGAAATACATATTTTATACACAACAGTAGCTGCATGATTCATTTTATTGATACAGCGAAGAAGTGGTTAATTTTGGGTTGTCATACAGTCATTGACTGTTGACTGCATGTTTGTTTATATGTGTATTTGCCTCTTTGCAGATTTCACAGGGCTGTTTAAAGCTTAATGAAGTCAATATTTAAATGTCTTTAAATGTCTCTGCGTTGAACAGAACAATCCTCTGGTGGTTTAATCACTTACTCTCATCTCAGCCCAGCTGAGACGTGACACAATAGACAGAGCGGTGCAGTCGTTCTCTCTTACTCTCTCTAAAATAAGGACAGATGTTCCACAGCTCTTTTGTCTCTGGAGACTTTTAGGCAGACAGTCATGATTTACTCCAAGTAGGACTATGACTGAGTGTGTGTCTGTTCAGTGATTCAGAAAAATGAGCTCATCCACACCATATTTGTGCGTGTCTGTATGTGTATGTAGGTGTTATTTTTTTTATCAATGGGGAACAGGGTAAGGTGTGTTTTTTTCTTTGGGATAGTGTGACCATTTTTCCATCACATAGGACAAGGACTTTCAGACCACTGAATATTCACAAACATGATCTCCTGCAAGCCTTGGACCCAATATGAGAATCCTGCTTATTCTGTCTGATGGCCTTTTGTGGCCTTAAATATCCTTAAACATTGTTCAACGTCTAGAATGCAGTGTAAATATGATTTAATCCAGGTAAAGGAAATGCTAATTTAAAAATTAGGATGTTTGTGTGGGCCTGCAGACAAAGCAGAGGGAGGTGGGAGATTAGTGTTGGACAAAGATGATTCAGTAGCTCTATATAACGTGATGCTCTCGCCTGTGGTTAAAGGGCTCATTTCTTCTAGACTGCAATGCTGTAGGGACTGTGTGTGAATGGAGGGAGTGTGAAAGAATGAAGAGAGGAGGAGTGGGACCTCTCCATCACTCCGGCTATGACCTTCCAAGAGTCATGCTGTTATAGAGTACAGAACTAACGCCTCAATATATTATCTGAATATGCTGCATTATCATTATGCCTCTCCCTCTCGCTATCGCTCTTGCAGTCCCTCACTCACATAGACGCAGTCAGAAACACAATGCAGAGACACACACTGACAGATGCAGGAGTGTTTCCCTTGTACAATATTTGAGGAAGAAATGTTTGCGCACTGCAGGTCAGAGATACAGAAACAGAAGAAAGATGGAGAGAACATGGCACAAAGGAAGTGAGTTTAGTCTTATGAGTGTCTATTCTCTCTCTCTCTCTCTGCTTTGTATTGTGTGTGAAGGGGAGCGTTGTAGTCACTTCAGGAGATAACATAGACACTTCCTGGACAAGAGCAAGGTCAACATGCTCGCTAATGCATGCGCACAATGCCGACAATCTCCCACACAATAGAGGGTGAGGAGAGAAGGAGGACTGTAGGAGACAAGGAAGATAAGAGCAAATGTCACACCATTTTTTTTGCAGAGGAAATGGTGGGAGAAGAGAGCAGTCACAGTTTCAGCTCTATGATTCACATATGTGAGAATACTGACGAGTGTCATTCATATGACACTGTTCCAATGCATGTGTCTGATCTAACTTAGTCACATAACATAACACACATAACACACAACATGCTCATTTCAGTTACTTTGACCTGCACTATTTTCTTTTGTAAGATAACATTTGAAGCAATTTGTGCTGTGTGTGATTGATGATCCTGAGGTGATAGCACTGCTCTGAGGTAGATGGAGGTCCTTGACTGGAGGATGCACTGTAGACTGCAGAATGTGTGTATGTGTGTGTCTGCAGGGCAGGATCGCAGCGAGGCGGCTCTCATCAGGCGTTTTAAGGGCGATGGAGTCCGCTACAAGGCCAAGCTCATCGGCCTGGACGAGGTCACTGCTGCCCGTGGAGACAAACTTTGCCAGGACTCAATGATGAAGCTTAAGGTAAGAGTTTCACTCTTCTTCTCTTCTCTACTGGGTCTTGAACTGAGAATTTACTTTCTCTTCTAATTTACTTTTCTAAACGTTGCTGCTGATGAGCATCGTTGTATGTCAGTAGCAAGAAAGGTAGTCTGGAGGACTTTACCACCCAAATGATGTAACATGACCGCCTATATGGCCGCATTAAGTTCTGTGACCCACAAAAACCATCGAACAACAATGGTCAACAGTTTCAACAGTAGTTATGGGTCCACAGACACATCTTTAACTCAATGCATATTCTAAAGTTCACTTTTTAAATATGCATGTTTTCTACATCGGCCTTGTGCTTGTGCTTGCGTGTATAGTTTGTTGCTGTTTTTCTACGCAAATAGCCAGAGGAGAGGAAACAAGAGATGATAAAAAATGAGGATATAATTTAAAGGGACGATGATCACTGCAAGAGGAAGTGAGGAGGGTTAGCCATATGGATGAGAAGGGGATCGGGGTGAATGTCTCATTTGCAAGGACAGGAACAATTAGGGGGAGAGGGAGACAGATGGGGCAGTTAGCAGAGGAGAGAAGGCATATAGGCGTGGAATAATTTGGATGATAGGTGAGACTCATGAGAGAGGATAAAAATGAGGAGAAATAGGCCATTTTTTAAATAAAGCTCTTGTATTTGGCTAAAGTATCCATGTGGAAAACACATTTCTTAATGTTACACTACAGAATGTCTTTAAACTGTTCAAAAACGTAAAACAAAGCTTGCATTTAGCTTCTTTATTCTACATATTTATGCTGAAAGAGTTTAAAACACATTCAGTATTAAGAGTGCCTTTTCCATTATTAATTGTCCTTAAACAACTGAGATATTTAAATTGATCAAATTACATTTACGTTGTGTTCATGTGTAGTGAAAATTCTGTTCAGGCGAGGTCTAGATGGGTGAGGAGAGTATAGACAGCTCATTGATCAAACCACTTCCCTCCTCCTCATTTATTCAGACAGGAAATCCATCAACTTTTTTTTCCTGATCTCTCCACCTCTTCTTTCACACTGCTCCTCCCTCTCATAGCCCGAGTTCTCTGAATCTCACTCTTGTTGTTTCGTTTCTCTCAGTACGTCTTTATATGTTCAGAGTATTCAATAAATTGTGTTGTAATAAATCGTTGCAATTTGCATTTTTTCTACGCTTTTTGCACCTCATTAAGTAATTTCTGCTTTCTGACATTTTCCATAAATCTTTTCAACAACCTAAAATAGAAAATAAAGTCAGTGTATTAGACTGTGAGGATTTGTCTTAACAAAACAAAATTAATTTGTCACTCAAAAGTGATATCTGGTGGATATTTGTTTTTCCACCTTGAAGGGGACATAATATACATAATTTCTGGATCATATTTTTATTCTGGGGCTCTACTGTAATCGTTTTGATTGACTTACATTTACAATTTGAAACACTGCTTGTTTTTCTTATAATAATAATAATAATAATAATAATTATCATTAATCCCCTTGGGGAAATTCTTCAAAACAGGCAGCCCACTTTAGGCGCCATCGGTTCAGGGTTCAGTGTCTTGTCCAGGGAAACTTCGACATGTGGCCAGGAATCAGGGGGAACTGGGAATCGAACCCCCAACTCTGGTAGAAGACTGCCCTACCAACTGAGGGACTATTGCCTCCTTATAATGAGCTTTATGCAGTACCTCCTGCCTAAGCACCACCCTATTCCATATATATAAACCACAGCTTTACAATTTCTCATAGTTTATCATTCAAAATGTCAACTTTTGAAATCAAGTTATACATGTTTAAGCCAGAATCAGACCTAGAATATGGCAGCGAACAAGTCGAACAACCTCAACAACAAAGATTACTGAAGATAACGTTACTTATCTTATTACTAACGTTACTAACGATACTTCTGACAGACACAACCAACCTCTGTCTACTCTGTCACTCAGTTTTATTAATACATTACATATAGTGTATAATGTGACTGCTGTTACAGCTACAATACTAATGAAGTAGACATAGTAAAAAAATTTAAGGAAACCTACCCATACTGGGCAGGTTGTAAAAACATTTGTCTGTGAAGTGCTGCAAACTGGTGAAAAAGGTTTTTTCTATGTAAGAAATGTATGTATTTAGGGAAGAAGCAGTAAGCTGGTATTCTGTCTATAACAAAGAGGCCAGTATAGTCACTGGATCTCAACCTTATCAAGTCGCTGTGGGAGCAGCTTCACCGTATGGTACATAAGAAGTGTCCATCAAGTCAATCTAACTTGTGGGATGTGCTTCAGGACGCCTGAGGTGAAATCTATTCAGATTAATCAACAAGCTGACAACTAGACTACCCAACGTCTGCAAGGCTGTAAATGCTGCAAATGGAGGATTCTTTGACAAAAGCAACGTTTGAAATCTAAAAATCATTATTTATTTAAAATTGTCAGTGCCTACATTTCTCATTCATGTTGCTATAGTATATCTTCATATCTTCAAGGACATTTTTAAGTAACCTAAAACTTTTGAACTGTGGTGTATTCTTTTATGTCGTATTGTTTGGAGGAAAAGATATTGGGTGTAGATAAATGTATGTCATTACAAGATATGTGTTATTGCTACTAATATTTATCACATAAACCAAGGTTTAAAGACTTTATTGGGACTATGGAAAACGACCTCACCTCCTATGTGATGGATTTCTCTCTTGCCTCATTAAGAAGTGATGCCAATATGTGATGTGTATTGCTGATGTTGTAGAAACATGACAAGTAAGAGAAAAATACATGATCCAACAAAAGCATTCTTTTAAAGTGCCACAAGGGGAGATGCTCCGTATGGATTTATCTTCTCATTACACTGCACATGTGTTTCTGTCCTGGTTGTTTGCTCCATGTCTGTGTATGTGTCTTCCTGTCCTCAGGGTATAGCTGCAGCAGCGCGGTCTAAAGGAGAACACAAACAGAAGGTGTTTCTGACCGTTTCCTTTGGAGGGATCAAGATCTTTGATGAGAAGTCAGGGGTAAGCTCAGAAGCAAATGTGTGTGAATGTTTGTGTATGTGCGCTCCTGAATGCAGCATCTCTGTTTATGTGTGTGTTTCTTCTGCTAATGAGGCATCTCCATGAGAGAGAGGGGCCCCTGGGGAAATCAGGAGGCCCTAATTGAAACCCTGAGAACAAGGCCTCAGTAGATGAGAGAACATGGCTATCCCATTGTCTGCTTCTCCGTACACAGCGACAACACTGGTTTCATATTATACTCCAGGATTACACATTTTCCACCTTACACGGGAGCTTTTCTGGTTGGCCTGCTGCGTTTATTCCGGCTTTGCAGTCCGATGGCTATCATTCCTCCTCATTTGGCTCTTATCTCTGTTGACTCTCAGTTCCCTCTCAGTCAGTTTACCACTGTTCGATGAGAACTTATAGCTGTGTAAATGGCCGCTGAGGTCACAATAATAGGATGTCTTGTACAGGGTTATTCAAAAACAATGTACCGATTTTATGAAGTTATACTTTATTAAGGAAAAGTACTTCAAAATTATAACCAAGTCACAAGTATTCTACTGATAATCATGTTTTATTTCCTGTCCTACAAGTGTTCAGTGTGGCCAGAATTCCTCCCAAACGCCTTGCAGCATATCACAATCCACTGAGTTGATCGCTGTTGTTATTTGATGTTTAATGTCATCCGGGTTAGTGGGTAGTGACGGAACAAAAACATTATCTTTAACATATCCCCACAGGAAAAAGTCACATGGAGTGAGGTCTGGGATGCGAACTCGAGAAGCCAGAACGACTTTTGCTGAGGTGTCGCAATTTCGAGAGTAAACAAGCAACTGAGCTTTGAGGCGGGAACGTCGCACCCAGTGCGCCTTGTTTGCTAACTATTCAAAACTTAGAAACCTCCTTTTTCGAATGGTCAGTGACTCATTCCGTGAAGATGCTTGAGGACTGAGAAATAGGGCTTTGAAATCGGTTCATTCTTTTTGAATAACCCTGTATTATAGAAGACACTATGGACAGAAGAATTGTGAATTCAATTGTTAAGTGTTGCTGCAGAGTAAGGGGCCAATACAGCGTAGTGGTTTCTTTTAAAATTTCTACCTCAAGGATTCTCTGACAGGTATTATCGAGGTTCAATCCCCCAGCTGGCCATACCTGTCACAGTTTCCTTGAACAAGAAATATAATGCCCATATTCCTCAGGATACTTGCCACTCTGGTTGGAGGACAGTCTCACTAAACAGGCCATTTCACCTACTTTTGGTTTTTAGTAATGGAAAATTAGTGTCCCATTAAATTCCAGAAACGTCTGAATAAATCCATTTTAAGGTGCTTGACTGAGTTTGTTTACTGTATCCTACTAGGATTGTCTCTGCATGTTAGATTTTTAATGTATTTTGGCAGCTGGAGTAAAACAGTCTTATTTTTAAAACATAGCACAGCAGTAACATCTGCTGTTGAGTATGTCATGCAAATATGCAGTTAAAGCTGTCAGTCTCGCTCTGTTCTGTCTGGCTGTCAGAGCGTCTGATTGTGAACGTAGTCTGTGATGCCTGATGAAGTTCGCTGCTCTGCACCTGGCTTTAGTGACTGACGTGGTAAGCCTGAGATTTACACCACAACAGGTGCCAGTGACAGCGTGTATGTGTGTACCCAGCAGTAATTCAAAGATGTGGGGTATTAGACAGGCAGCACATTGTAACTAGTGGCCTCCCACATACAATATTGCATGCAGCCAAACTCATCCTTCACCAGTCCAATCCTTCACTTCATTTTTTATAACCCCCATATCTCTTTGTCTCATTCTCCTTCCTGATGGTTCAAAATTTCTTCACCGTAAGAGATAAAGAGAAAGGACCGGAGATTGATGTAGAGGTAGCAGAGAGTCAGAGGGGAGAAGATCTAGACGACAAGAAACAAAAAAACTGGTAGATTGAGGATTGCAAAGAGGGACCGAGACAGACTGAAACAAAGTTAGAGAAAATCAGTGAGCACTTGTTAAAGTAAAGCCTTCAACAGGGACCTTGTTCTCTGTCTCACTCTTTAATATTAACTATAGATATATTCTGTCCTTACTATCAGTCCTTCAACCACTCCTAATGGAGGGAGGGAAAGAGGGAGACAGAAAGAGAGAGAGAATGACTCTGCTGAGGTTCTGGGATCTTGACAGTCTCATTCCCCTCCTGTGCATCAGTCAGCCAGATGGGCGGATGGATGTATGGGTGAACAAATGGATGGATGGCCTCTCTCTTGGAGGAGGGAAGGTCGTGCAAGATGTAGGGAGGTGGTGCTTGAGATGGGGGAAAAGAAGAGAAGAATTATTAATCTAGCAAGGGGCAGGCCAGCACGTTTCTCTCTCTCTCTCTCTCTCTCTCTCTCAGGCTTTCTGAAGACACACACATAAATACACACAGAGACACACGTGCACACCAGCTTCTACAACCCTTTTTGTCAGTCTTGTCAGGGCCACTGCACCACATCAGGTCAAGAACACACAAGATTGAGGGGCTGAGCTCAGTGGCCTGCCGCTCCCTCAGTGAATGAAATCAGAAAGATTAAATAAGTAAATTTCAACCAACAGAAAGGACTACGTAAAAAAAAAAGTACACAAAGCTGTTTAGAAAAGACCCTGAGGCAAAGAATTCATGTAGATGCTAGACAGAGATGAAGCAAAGCAAACAAGGCAAAGCAGAGGTAACGCACGACTCTGGTATTTTTATCCCAGACCCTACATATATTTAATTTGGGTCTTATCAGATATATTGTAACTTTGTTGTCATGCCCCTTCTAATATTAATTAGAATATGTGGGCAAATGTTCTTAATTCCTGATCAGTGCACAAGTGTGTGACATCATATTTTGATGTCTCATGCAAAAACACTAACACAACTGAAGTTGGTGGAAATATTTTTTCTCATTGCCAAACTACTGAACGAAAAAAACTTCTTTATAGGTGCGGTCCAGCTCATGTGTATGTGCCTGTTTGTGTTAGTGACTGACGTAGAGCGCCTCATGAGTAACCACAGTGCTGCTACCACTTTCAAAGAACTCATTAAACCTCAAAGCTTACGGCTAATCTCAGTCCTGTCCCACAGGCTCGAGGTTGGACAGCCTCTGAAGGCTCTCTGATGATGTCTTTCCTCCAGGAGGGACATGTGAAGAGCAGGGAGGAGAGAGGGAAAGACAGTATCTTGCTGCTTCTCCTCCTCTCTCTCCACTCAGAGTGTAACGGGGGAATATCTTGGTTCAGTGGCCAGCAACTGCTGAAGGGCATGCTGCCTACAGTCCCTCAGAGACACTGACACTGTGTGTGTGTGTGTGTGTATGAGAGAGAGAGAGAGGGACCAGCAGTGCATATCAACAGTGCTGGAGAGAAGAGAACAGAGAGTACACAGTCAGTATCGACTTTTTTGATACACCCACCTGTTTTTGCAAACAATCCACTTCCCTTGAGAGCGCAGCTATTTAAGCAACTTTATGTATCATCTCTCAGTTGACGCTGCCAGACATGCCAGCAATGTTGTCCACCTGGGATTTCATCTCACTCTTCTGTCCAAACCTAACCAAGAACAGTGTTTTTTTTAGCAGCTTTGAGTTACAGTATTGTCGAAGAAACGTCTCATAAATTAGACATTTGAGGAGAATGACATTGGTTCCAGCTTTAAGTTTTGCAAAAAAAGCTTATTCCACTTGTGATCACCAAAACCTGACAGTTAAAGAGAACTGCTTGAGCACTGTTATAATCCAAGGGTAGTAGTATTCAATCGCTCCACTGAATTAATTTAGAAATTTCAGTTGGGTTATGTATATGTGTTAACAGTTAAAATTAAAACTCTGAACGCCAAAGCCCACTTTGTCGTTTTTAACCTCAAGTAGCACATCGCCTTGAAAATGAAAAGACTATTTCACATTCAGTTTCATCATTAATATTGCAGGGTTACTTACCCCTTGGAGTAAAGCTTTTTCACTTTAATTAGTTTTTTCCAGTTATGATTCTTTTTCAATCAGATTTATTTTTTCATGTCAAACAGAAGCCGCGATAAACTATTAACATAAGCAGACAGGAGCACCAGCGCTGCAACTGTTTCACACAGCATGCATTAGAGGCTTTTCATGGTTATTATTTTCAAACAGTACGGTCACAAAATTGTTCCAGAAAAATGGCCACGTCTGAAGACATGCACTAATGCCAGATGTCGACCAAACTGGAGCAGCTTGGAAACTGAAATGAGATGCTTGCAGGTTTACTGTGCCTCGGAAAAAAAGTGGCACGTGCTATATCAAGATGTGGAACATTTTCAGCACTTAATGAAATCTGTACAACATAAAATGACTAGTATATGCCATTACCTGACAAAGTAAATACTGACTGTATATGTTTCTACTTTACTCTCACTCTTGCTACCAAGACGTGGCAGAACAATTGAATTCATGCATCTCTTTATCTCATTCTCTGCTCTCTTTGAATCAGACTCCCTCTTTGTCACCACACCACCCACCCAGAGATAATTCAATAACCTCTGTGAATGAGCTCTGTGTGTGGACTGTATGTGTTTTGTGTGTGTGTTCGTGCGATGCCTTAGCCGTCATTCTCAGGTCAATCAGAGGTGATAATAATAATCATTAATCTAATTATAAAATTTAGAAGACATTACTCATATGATTATCCATTTCTGCTGGCGCTTTCATTGTGTGTGTATGTGTCTGTGCCCCAGTTAAATTGGTGTCACTCTACTCTGCCATGTCTTACTTCTGGAATAGTGTCAGTGCAAGCAGATGTGTGTGTTTAGCCTCTGATGTATACAGCTCCAGCCCCTAGCATGCACTCAAGGGCTGCTGGGTCATTATGTTGACTGTGTGTCTCTGCTCCCAGCATGCAGCTGGCATAGACAATAACAACAAAGCAGACATTTAGTGATTTAACAGAGGGCCATTGCATATTAAGTTGTGTGTGTTGTGAGCGAGGGCACAGATGAAGTGATCAAGTCGACAGCTTGCTGAGCTGTGATTGTCACTGGTCCCCCCTCTGTCCTCAGGAAAAACAGTGCCATCTGCCACAAGCAATGCCAGCCTAGCACTCCCTATCCAGGCTAAACTGGAGAGGGCAGGGGAGCTAGAAACAGTTTAATATAGGATGCAAGGTCTCTGTGTGAGAGTGTTTGTTTCTGTGTGGGTACACTTGGGGGAATTTGCATGGCTTTTTTTTTTTTCAGCCCTTGCATTTGGACATGTGTACAGGAATTTGGAGAATTGTTCAGTTGCACTTTGTGTCGTTGTGTCTTTGTCTTCGTGTCCCTAACTTTTTGATACATGCTTGTTTTGTACATCTGAAACTTTAATTCTTAAAAACTAAATTCATTAATTGCATGAAAATTCAAAAGTGCTCTTTGCAAAACATTGTTTTCATGAAATACTTTACAGACTCCAGAGGGAAGCAAACAATTCAATTCAATTAATGGCATGGAAGTTACAAGTACATAAAACTTGAGAAATCTATTTATTTTTCTACCATTCATTAATTATGAGGCTGTCACTGATGTGAATGTCACACCTTCACATTACTAGAATTAAGTGAAAAAGTCAAGAAAAACAAGAAAAAAGCACTGACTATATCTGCATGATTTATTCAACACCATATCTTCTTCAGGTGCTCCAACACCACCATGCGGTCCATGAGATCTCCTACATTGCCAAGGACATCACGGACCACAGAGCCTTTGGCTACGTCTGCGGGAAGGAAGGGAACCACCGTTTCGTGGCCATCAAGACTGCGCAGTCGGTTAGTGTCTGCGTGTAAAGTGCGTGTGTGTTCATCATTTGATTGTTAGCATGCATTTGCACATGTTTACCACGCACCTGTTGTGTGCAACAAGTAATGTAAGATTCATCAGTCTTTTCTCCAAAGCATAAACCTCTTGACATTTAGATAAGGACTCTTGAACACCAGCTCAGATCCCTTTGTGCTGTTCATCAAACAGCACTGCTTCCCCTGTAGTGCTCTACTTTTTAAGTTTTTACTGTGTTTCTTTTTGTGTATGAAAGGGTTCTTGAAAGGGTCCTGCTGTAATGTACTCTATGTGATATTAAGTACCGCTTTTGGACCTATTATGATTGCTGTTGCTAATGTTGTGTTTATGTGCCTGGCTTGTTTATTCTGGGTCCAGCTGGCTTGCTCTGTAGCCATATTGATTTCCCATAGTGAGTCGATGAGAGTTTGAGTGTGTGTCACCGGCTCTAATGGCATATCCATCCTCCAAGGGCCATGAACCGTAGCTCTTTGACTTATAGTAGACAGATACACACACACGCAGTCTCTCACACAAACACGCACGAAAAAATTGTTGCTCACCAAATGCTACCCTGCCTACAGCATAGCACAAGGCTAACTTCTCATCAGTCAACTAAGCTGTCATTTACCTGACGTGTGCCTGAAGAAAGGTCACAATTATGTTTTACTCCCATTTTCAGGATTTGAAGGAGGCCTTCACTTGCACTCAGACTATTAGTTATGGAGCAGACAATGAGAAGGGTGGAGGCAGAGAGCTTATAGCAGAAGCTGTAATTGGAAAGTAACCACTTTGATGTGAATTAACAAAGCGTCTCTGTCGTTGTGAAGACTGAGATGTAAGGTTGTTCCCAAAAAAGGCCAAATTAGGGGTACATTTGAAAGTATTGGCATACCACTTGTCGAAAGTCTCAGCACAAGAACATGTTTTGTTTTGGAAAGTTTTAGAATAGAAAAGGATTCCATCAGTAATAGTTCATCACTGTAATCTCTTAGAAATGTATAAATTAACATGAATAGTTCTATTTATTTTTAATATTTATTTTGTTTTTAGAGGCAAGTTTGAGCTGTTAAAGCTTTTATTTTGGTCCCTTGGAAAAATGTGGACCTGAATGACCACTATGAGAAGAACATAACAGCAACAACAAATGAAAAATAATGTAGTGGTAAAGTGGTTTAGCCATCGCTGGTGAGTCCAGCTTTCTCTGGACAGAGTGTTCATTCGCTGCTGTTTAGGAAAAAGCTTCATATTTCAGTCCAAATGGAAAAGTCCAGGCTAATATATTTTATATTGAAAAAAGAAAAAAAACACACACACAGTGTGCAAGGTGCATTATACAATTCTCTGTATATGCAGTTGTTGATGGCTCATTTTTTTTATTTCCTGGGTAAACTGGACAAATGTAGATACTGTAATAGGAAAATGGAAAAAAAAAGATTTCCTGCTTAGTTTAGTGGAAGAAGTTTTGAGTATGAAAACCATCAATGGTGTCAACATACTTCACCATTTGGCACCAAGGTTCAACCCCAATGATATTAGAAGAGACAGCGATTCTGCTTAATCACATTTTACAGCTGCTGTCTGGTATTTTCACTATGTGATTATTGCTGGAATTGAATGTGCTTTCTCTTGTTGTATGTTGAGGTAATAGGTCTCAAAAGTAGTTTTAGGAAATGTAGGAAATCACAGACTTAATTTTATTAAGCTCAAGAAGTTCAGTATAGCAAGAAATCAATTCAGGAACATCCCAGACATACTTTGCCACTAATCAATTCCAGCATTTAATTTGGGAAAAGAAGATGAATCTGTTGCATTAACATTATTCCTTGTAGCCCAAACATCCTGATCAGTGCAGACTTTGATAAAACAGTCAGTATGGTGTGAAATAGTCATCTCACTCACGAGTGCTCAACTTAGGTTTTCTCATCTGTGTGGTCCTGTAAACTTGCCACTCCTCCTAGATCACCCTTGAACTTTTCTGCATTTGCAGTTCTAAAATGCAGTGCTTGTCTCAGCTCACTGTGTGTCCTCTCACCTAGACGTTTTGATAGGGAAGCAGCGAAAAGGAATGTGAGAGAAATGGCAAGAAAAGATAGAGATTAGACCAAGTATTGTCAAATGCAAAAAGGATGTGAATCTGCCAGAGTGACATTATTTTTCACTGTTGCCTCAGCAGTAGCCACCGTTTGCCCCAGTGTGTCTGTCAGTGGTAATATGCAGCAGACAAAATCTTGCAGATACATAACACTAAAATACTTTACGCAAGGCAGAGTTCAGTGTGTGAACTCTAGGTGCACTTCGCGTAGCTCCAGTCAATAATTGATTAGGACTCAAACACCATTGTGATTCTTTGCTGTTGTACTGTGACAGCTGTTATAAGTTGAGAGACATCTTAGTCTGTACTTTTGCTCTCCTTACAAGAAAAGTGCTGTGAGAGCCTAGTATCTGCTCTTATCACTGTCTGAACGAGACCCAGTCAAAAGAGAGAATATGAAGTTGTTATGCAGATAAGTGTGTGGAGGCTTGTGGACTGTTTTGCATCTTTCTGTGCAGCTCTGTCTTAACCTGGTTTCAGATCTGAGTTGCAGTCAGTATTATTGATGTAGCTATTCTCAGTCTCGGGGTCTCACTTTCTGAGTTGACTCAATAACATTACTGAGATTATTCAATCTTTAACCAGTCACAGGGGCACAGAAAACAATCAGTCACAAAGACATTTTTACATTTAATGAAGGATTTTAGACAAACTAATTGCTGTGTTTTTGTTTTATGAGTCCTGATACATTCCTGCAGCCATAAAAAGCACTGAATTATAGCCACATGTGAAAAATATATTCCAGGAAAACTGGTTAGATTAATGTTTATCATCAATGCTTATCAAACCACTGCACAACACTTTACTATAACAGTAATTTTGTCTCTGGTCTTGACAGTCACAAGGCAAACAGTACATATAAGATATTCAAAATTGTTGACCCTCTGCGCTGGGAGTACTTTGCCAATTCATGATCAATGCATTGTAAATGTTATGTGTCTATAAGTATGTTACTAGTTATTTAGATAACGTGTTCTTGTCGTCCCAGGCTGAGCCTGTGATTCTGGACCTGCGGGACTTGTTCCAGCTTATCTATGACATAAAGCAGAGAGAGGAGATGGAGAAGAAGGCTCAGAAAGACAAACAGTGTGAGCAGGCTGTCTACCAGGTACACTTCCCAACCTTGTGTTAACAGCTTTTTTAAATAATTTAATCATCAGCTGTAAGTATGATGTACTTCATTCAACTCAAGTGAGACCTGGAAAAAAAAATACAAACACAAATGAATGACTTGCGGTTTCATCAGTTGCATCATCTGCCCATTGTGCTTATTTCACCTTCCTCTGTTCTGCCTTCTTTATATCTCCTGTTTAATATCTCTCTATGTATTTCTCTCTTTCACTGATGATTGGCAAATGATTATCTGAATGCTGGGAAGCTGCTAGGTCTTGCTGCGCTTTCCACCCACACTTTCTATTCCACCGACTTAACTCTCCGCCTCTTCCCTCTCTCCTGTCTTCTCCCCTCTGTTCCTCTCTTCTCTCCCCCGTTTGATCTCGTCCTCTCTTCCCCACCGCTGCTCATCTGCAGACAATACTAGAGGAGGATCTGGAGGACCCGGTCTACCAGGTAACTTCCTGACCAATCACATTGCTGTTGTCACCTGCTGCATTTCTAGTCACTCAGCTTGCTCCTCTCTGTGTGCACTGTGGGGAGACAGCCCCTGTTTGGTTACACTGTGGCAATAAACAAAATGTGCAGTTTGGGAAGCCAGATGTTTGTGTCTACAGAGTTATGGGTTTGTACAGGGTTTGTTTGCAGCTATGTGTCTTTGTGCATGTTTGCCAGTTAGGGTGCATGAAATAGCCGAAAGATATTAGTTTTCTTAGGTGCTGTTAAGATTTTGCTGCTTAGATTCTTGTCCATGTTTCACCGGGATCTATTCTTCACCTTCTTTTTAATGAGAACATATTGACACTGTTGACTAATCACCTCTGCAATTTCACCACTTTTCTCTCAATTCCTTTATCTTCCAATTTCTCTCCTGCTTCTTGTTTTCCTCTTTTCTCTCCACTGCTGACGTTGTAGTACATTGTGTTTGAGGCGGGACACGAGCCCATCCGTGACCAATCAGAAGAGGGCATTTATCAGGTATTCACAAGCTCATCTTGTCTGCTTGTGTCTCGGTTATATCCTCATCAAACTGTAGTCAGCTTTAAGCCATACTGTGGTTAAGCTACCAAAAAGGAAATGTTTAGGGAATAGGTACCAGCAAAATACTGTTTTTAGAGGATAAATGTATTGTGGTCCACTCTAGTGGCTTCCATTTTTACATATAAAAATGTAAATACAGGAAGTTAAAGATGATAACAATCACAGGCAAACAACTAGACAGCTCTCCAGAGGGTCCTGACAGCCACAGGACAGCTAGCTACCCCAGGGAGAACAGCCTTTCTCTGGGCGCTCTCCTTGGAGGCGTGGGGAGACCCCCAAGGGATGAAGTGGGGGAGGGTCTGTTGTGCGTGGAGGGGTTGTGTAGGTTATTCCTGGCATTTCTGGAAGACGAACCCCTCCTTTTTTCTTCCCTCCCCTCCCTCTTTTTCCCGAGGAGATGAAAGAAAGCGTTGGAAAGAAAGATTAATCACCAGCCTCTCGTTTGATCTTTAAATAAAATGGATTGAAAATAGACGGAGTGCTGGCACGCGCATAAACATATACACACCCCCAACACACACACTAGGACATAAGAAACGTGAGCCTTAGCCAGCCTCCAGCCACAGAGGAACTAATGTATGAATAAAGATGGCAGCTTCTGGAAATAAACATATGAATGAAATAAACAAGGCATAGAAAGGAGGTGAAAGAATGGGGTAGATTTCCCACATTCTTCATCAGTGCTATTTCTCATTTACCACACACTGTGATTAAGGCACAACCAGCTAGGGAAGAATAAAACGTTACTTCAAACATTAAAACTGTAGGTGAAACAAAACTATAGGAATCCCATGATTCATACATATCAGTATTTTACTGTCAGTGCTCATTGTTTCTTTTCATTGCACACTGTCAAATCTATCTGTTTGTGTGACATAGAGATATTACATGTCTCCATGTGTAGGACAATCTGTGAGTTATTACACGTCTGTAGGTGTGATAAGCAGCCTTATCCATTCTTTATTAGCGATAAAGCGAGAAAGGGAGAGGTTCCTCACAGGCCTAGTAGATGAGTTCTCACTCCACAGATTTTAATTCTGATTATCCCTACACACACACACACACACACACACACACACACACACATGCACACACACACACTGCTGATGATTGATTAGATTCCTGAGGAACCAGATTCCAGGGTTTTGTGTTGGCATCTAGAGTGTCACAGTGATGTGTAAAAGACTGTTTCATTGTTTGACTCAACCAGAGGTAACAAGCTCTCTTGGCTGTTCTCTGACTTTATTGACCAATTGTGTAGGTTCCCACCAGTCAGCAGAAGGAAGGGGTCTATGACGTCCCAAAACGACACCCCGTGAGTGACCAAGTGTTTGCCCATGTCCCAACACCCCCTCAGCCTGCCTCCCCCTCAGACAAACCTCTCAGCTGCCCCAACATTACTCCAGCGTAAAGCCTTTTCCTTCTTTAAGAGCCTTGTGACGCTCTAATTTCGCAGCAAATTGACTTCCTCTTAACATCTCTCCCACAATGATCCAGTATGTTTGCGATTTTTTTCCCCTGAGAGGTTTGCTGGGACCCAGTGCTCTTATGCAGTGCGCTGTGCTACTGTTCTGCTTGTGCTGTAACTGTGGTGGCTGGTGCCCTCCTCTCTTATGGTTTACTGGGATACTGTATGTGTGTGTTTGTGTGTGAATGTGTGTGTCGTGTCAAATTGCTCGATGAAGCATGCCTGGCTGTGGTGTGTCACTGGTGAATGCAGTAAAAACCTGCATGACCTTATCCCAGATTGCACCGAACACACATTTTGTCACTGTCATATATTTTTTTAATGGATATAAATGATATGTCTGACTATAAATGTGCATGGCCTCATGTTTTAGATTTTATATTGTATGTCAGGACAGAACAGTTTTTTACTGTACCCATGCATATAAGTGAGACTTTTTGCAGGGTAAATCTGGGTGAATCTCTGTAAGCTCCTGTTATTGGCTCACACTGCCAGTGGTTATAATGAAAGTTGACCTTGACCACTGTCAGGCTGCACTATAACTCAGCTGCTCTTTCTCTGCCTATAAAGATGCTAGTTATATTGCTGCCTCATTCAATCTGCTAAAATCTTCACGCTCACAATAACTAGGCTGATATCCTGTGTGTCTTGTGTGTGCATTTGAGTTTCATACTTCATACTTGAGGAACAGATCAGTATTCCCTCAGTCCATCCAGCACCTACCATCTTTGTGTGTACTACCCCTTGCAGTGGGTGTTTTATTATTATACTACTAAAACTGGACTCATACACATCACTACTGGCAGTCAGAATACCACTCTATGAATTTTGGTAGGTTAGGAATCAGCCTCTCAGTTTCTGGCTGCATATTATCCCCAGTGTAAGAAGCTTAAAGGCACCATAGTATTTCTGTTCTCTCCTCACCCAGCCCACAACACATGCTGCTATTTGGATTGCCTTTGTGTTGTCTGAATGTGAACAAATCCAGTATTTCTCTCTTCTTGTGCAACCAATTGGACCAACTGTCCATTGGTTTAAATACAGCAAATTCAACTCTTTTCTGCTTGCCAGTCAGTAGGAGTAAATATAACCTTGTATCACAGACATATGAATGAATCATAGACATTTTAAGTTTGCTTTTGTAGTAGACAGCTTGTGTTGTAATTTGAAAATAACCTAATTTAGTTTAAACGTAAATCCACATTTAGAGAAAAGAGAGAAAACTTTCAGTGATGTCACAGCAGGTCTTTTCCCTCAAATATCAAAATGCAGTGTTCTTATCAAATTGTAAACATGGGCAGCCTCCCAATGTTCACATCACCTTCAAGGAGAATGGGGAATTTCTGAGAGCTGCAACATCTTATATTTTACTACTACTACTACTACTACTGTCACTGGGAGAGAAGTAAAGAAAATCCAATCCAAATACTATGAAATCAGCTTTACAATGTGCACCGTGAGTTGAAGTTATGGTTTACTGCAATTGGATGGCTGCTGACATGGTGTGAACACAACAGTAGCACCTGTTGTTATTACTGAATGGAGGGTGACCAAAGGCAGCATTATTTATCTGACCATTGATATTTAGCGTGGATTTAGTGTTTACTTTATTGGCAGGAGAGGTTCATTGTCCTCTCAGCAGAAGGACTGACGGTGGATTGGAGTGTTAGATGCGACCATTGCTGTGTGTGTATACACTACACCTCAGATGAAATGATACCACAGGCAGAAATGTGACCTCCTGTCTGCAGCAATCTCATCTTGTTGTTTACTCTGTCACCTTTTTAAATGATGACAAATCAATAAAACACACACACACGCACACACACACAAGGCAATTTCAATCTAGTGAGCCCTTGACCCTCTTAGAACTGAGAGAGTGTGTTGAATCAACAGAAGCCCTCACTACCTCGGAGTCCACATGTAGAGGTCACCATATTACTACCAAACATCCAAACAAATCAGCTCTGGACTAATATGATATGTGGTATATTAGGATCAGTGGGTCATGACCATTACCTTTAAATGAACCCAGTGCGTCATAGTGTGGGGTGCGTGTGAGAAGGATTACGCAAATGAGTTAAAGAGAACGAAAAATGTCCACAACCTGGTTTTGTTTTCTTCAGAGTTGTGAGTCAACATGTGTGTGTTTTTGCCTGTGACATTTATGTTGTGTTTTTGGCTGGTGCCGGTGTGATCAGTCACACAGCAAGGGATCAGCAAGGTGGCGTTAATTAAAGGGGCTGCGTTAATTGTATGCAGAACACGTGCACAGGTAATTACTGTTTCCCTGGAGATGGCTAATTGATAGGTGGCGGCTGTACTGATAAAGATAAAGGGCTGGACAAAGAAATGGTGAGTGAGAATAATGGGCACAGAGGGATAATTGGCAGGGCAAGAGAGAGAAGAAAGTGAAGATAGTTGATACTGTATGTTTCTTCCCAACTGTCAGCTGAACGTAAATGTTCCAGAGAGCTGTGTTTTCATCAGCTAGATTGAAAAGAACCGTTAAGAGTTCATATTTTCAGTAAAAAAATAATAGTATTTCCAGGACTGATTAGTATTGGGCAAGCTGTTATTGTACTTCAGCATCAGCTAATGATAGCCATACTATACATGCTTTCATCCAGTGAAAAGAATACACTCAGCGATATTACGCTGCACCGACTGCTCTTGCTTTGCCAGACCAATCTGCACATTATGTTTCAGTGCCAGTGCAGGAGAAAGGTCTGGCACAAACCATCATCATTCATTTCATAGGGTTTGTGGTCACAAGTTGTTGCTGATAATAAAAAGGTAACACACTTTGATGGGAATCTAGCTAGTAATCACAGAGCAAGCTATCTGGAGGGAAGCTATTTTTTTTCTATAATACAATGTCCTCCCTCCCTTTGCTTTCAGTTACAACATATGCAGTTAATCCAACTCGTCTTTCTGTGTCTGCCTGCCTCGCTGTCTGTCTTACACTGTGGTTCCTGACAGCGGGGAGTAGGCTTTACAGGAACACAAAGGGGGTTTAAACCCCAGCTCAGAGCTGTAGTTTAGACTAAAGGTGGGGATGAGCTTTAAACCTCTTTAAATCTTCGCTTGGTCTCAGAGTCTGGAAAGAAGAACCTTGTTCTGTGTCTGAGTGTGTCTTTGTGTGTGTGTGTGTGTGTGTGTGTGTGTGTGTGCGCACGCGTGTGTTTCTGCACACACTGGTAGAGGGTATATTGTGACTTGAAGACCTGCCGACCATCACATTCTCCACTTAAATCAGCCTCATTTCACCTCAATCCCTCCTGTCTCAGCCTCTCTGAGTGCATGAAAAATAACTAATATGTTTGTGTGTGAGCACATTTTCATCCCACCTGCCATCTAACACTGGGGTTGTGATTGCAGAAAGGACATCAAACCCCCCCCCATCATCAACATCATCATAATCATGATCAGGCCCTCCAACAAGAACAAAATGAACCGCAGCAGCAGGCAGTGGCAGATCTGATAGACTTAGATCTGGGAATGGTGACTCAGGTAAGACTCTGTATGAACTTAAGTACAGTCTTGTTGTGGTTTTCAGTATTTGTGAACAGGGAACATACTGTCCTAAAGCTTACCTATCAGCCCTCATAAACGGGCTCATGAACAAATCCAGTAAATCTTGCATATCTTCAGACGATGTCTACCATCCTATCCTATCTATACTGCATGCCTTTTTTCTTCTCTAGTTGTAAGTCATCTTGAATCTTGACCCCTGTCACGATTCAGGGTGTTTATGAAAAAAACATACAACCTTGCTGTTGCCATAGTAACTGGGTTGAGACAAGGGAAGAGTCGAGCACTGTATATGTGGCTGCACCTATGTGTCCACACTTGCACTGTGTGAAGAGAGAGAAAATCACTCCTGTAGGTCAGAGCAGAGGTCCTTTAAGGGTGAACTGGACATAAAGGTCAACGCAGCTGTCAAAGAAATGAAGGGGGTTTTAATGAAGCATTCGTAACACTCTGATAATCAGAGCAACCTGACCCCATCACCCCACTACCATGCATTTGCTGTTAAGTCAAGTGAACTAAAAGTTGAACAGAAAGTCTGTAGTTGTCCAACTTCCTGTGCCACACTCGCTCTGTCCTGGTCATGTCTGTTTGAAGAAGATTAGCAAAGAGTCTGCGGTATTGACTCAGACTAACAGCTGTGGGAATTTGTCGTATTTTAGTTGAGAAAAATGTTTCCTAAACTGTGTTTTGTGAATTAAATCCCATGGCCATCCTGTTATCAGTGCCTGTGGATGAGCCATTTTGTGTATCTTGGATATCTAGTTTATCGTGATTTATATCTGCTGTACTAGACTCTGCAGCAATAATAGTCCATATTACAGCCTTCTATCCTCCTCTTTGTAAAAAACAAACAAAAATAAAACTAACATACCCATCCAGACCATAACTGTAAAAAAACCATGTTCGCAGATCCATTTTCTGATAGATGTAAAAAGAACTTTCTGGTCTATTTGTGACCTACAAGAGTGGAAGAGAGGGTTAGATATTCTAAGAACATTCATTATCTCTAAAGAAATTACCCGCACCCATGATTTATGCAAATCTCTAAGCATCTATTCAAGGCTTAAATTCTTTTATTGACTAAAAATAGTTTCTTTCACTTGCCACCAGCCAAAAGATATTATTAATGTGCAAAAAACGGGGAGAGATACTGAAGAGAAGGATCATAGGGAGACTGTGAAAGGAAACAATACAGAGCAAACTTAGATCAAATAGAAAAGCTGCTGTGTTTGATAGCTATTCCTTCTCAGGCACACCACACATCTTCTACAAGAGGGAAACATTAATGGCCTGGCACAGTAATGATGTAGAGGGTGTGGTAGTCGGTTTTCAGACCAGTTGCTGCATAGCTTCTGGAGCCTTTGTCTGGAGCAAATGACAAAGATTGTAATAACTCTTGGTAGGTATGTCATCATATTCAATCATTTCATCTCATTATCCCATCTTTCCTCGCTCCTCTGTTACCTCTTCTGTGCTGCTACCACAGTGCTCAGGTAGGTACCACAAACTTAGCACGCTAGTGTTGTGTTGCATGCAGTGTGTGAAGCATGTTGCACTGGAATGGAAACTGTTTCAGCTAAATCTGTATAGTACTACAATATTTCTATGGTGGCTGACTGCTAGTGTGTGCTTTCTCTTCCTCTCAGAATATCAACCAATTAGAGATTTTCGGAGACATGTCCACGCCTCCTGACATCACCTCTCCATCCGTGAGTAGATCATAGTCGTACGTACATGGTTTGGGATTTACATCTCATAAAACCCTAACAGCATTCCCACTGAGATGTGTCCCCCTCTCGTTTTTCCTCAACCCTGACCTCCGATCACAACCCGCACAGACCCCCGCCTCTCCAGCCAACACCCTCAACCCCTCACAGGGCCTGCAGCCTCCCACGGAGCTGTTTGCTCCGTTCAATCCTGCGTCTGTGCCATCAGGTAGGACCTTGTTCATTTTCTGCTTAAATACACCAGTCCTGCAAGAGAAGGGGAAACAAACGCAGCAGGTGAGAGAGTCAAGAAAAGAGATGAAAGGGAGCTAAAAGATTTTGCAGACAGAGGGGGAGAGAGGAAGAGAAGCAAAGGCGACGTGGGGGGTTAAGAAAAAGAGAAGGGGACGGAGTATAATGGAAATGTAGATAAGGGGAGGGGAAAGAGGAGAGAAGGTGGTGTTGGTTGTGTGCTGAATATGAAAGGCATCATTACCTTGCTGCATCAGATGCTGCTGATTTACCTGTGGCTGCTGAGGCAACTGTGGTGGTCAGAGGAGGAAAGTCATAAAGCGTACTGAGATGATTTTAGTGAAGACTCTTTGGTATGCACATGGCATGTATGATTTAGACATTGGTATATACATATACCATACATACACATATTCTTTCTGGTAGTCCCTCCTCACCTCTGTTCATCCCCTCGCCTGCTCTGTCCCTGCATATGTCCGTGTAGCAGGGTGGCCGAGGTTAAATGTCAACTTTCTCTGCTGTAGGCAACAACTGGAGACCAGAAACAGGAGACTAGCAAGTGTGTAATAGAATAAGCTTCTACTGATGAGTTTGAGTGATTTTAATGAGTGTGTGTTAAGCTCTTGCCTTTTCATAATGACTCTGCCTCATTCTGGAGGTAATTATTATAGTTCACCGTGACCATTAACAGGCACCACATTAGCTGCAGGCAGAAGTAGGGCAGCACTCCCTCATGATGCATGGGTTATTATCTGTGTGCGTGTTTGTGTGTCGATTAAAGGCAGAGGTGAGTATATGTGTTGTTGGTATTTTAATCACTTTCTCTTCTGTCTTGTGCTCTTACTTTATTTTATCATCAAAAAATGGTTAATCAACATTTGCTGATTTTCTTCTCTTACCATTCACCCCCAGGTTATGTGACGATGGGAGCAGTACCTCCTGGACACTGGTCCCAGCAGGCGTTTGCTGCCCAGACACCACTGGCCTTCGGGGTCCAGTCTCCTCTAGGTCCAGTAGCCCAGGTGCTGCCAGGCGGCCAGCCACTCATCTGGGGCCAGGCCAACATTTTCCCTGCCACCCAGCAGCAGTGGGCAGCCATGGCAGCCGGAGCCTTTCCCCACACAGCCTACCTCCCTGCCCAGCCTGTGGGCACCCTGCCTGCCACAATGTTCCAGACTCTCACCCCCGTCACGACTGTGACTCCAGCTGGTGAGAGCCATTCAGGTGCTGTAGCAGGCGCTTCTGCTCCCTCCACTTCAGCGTTGTCGAGTCCACAGCATGGGGAGAGGGGGAAGAAGATGGGCAAGGAAATATTCAAGGTGGGGAGCTGAGACCAAACTTATGATATCTACTGAGAACTCTGTTTTCCAATTTGTCTTTTTTAGGAAATGTGGTTATAAGACAAATACTGAAAAATGCTAATTATTTAACATCAACCAGAGAAATCATATGTAGCTTAGTACGCGGTTTTATTTTCTGTTTCGTGATGCAAGATATGCATCTGTCAGGTAACCGAGAACCAGAGAAGACAAGAAACGATGGGACATTACATGGTCAGAACCTTTACTTGGCTTGGTTTTATTTACTTCCTGTTCTCAAAGATTAGGGGCTCGGTACAGCTCAAATTTATAGAACAAACTAGATTTAGCTGAGTCTCTGTGTAGGTGAGACTAAAATCTGTAATGGGTGATACTGGGACAAGTTCAAAAGTTACAAGAAAATAATAGAAAAGGCATCTTCAGGCCAAGACTGGAAGAACTACAACCCAGATCTTAGCTACATTGATCAAGAGATTCAGTCAAAGTGTTGCAGTTGCTGCACCCAGTTTTGAAGTAGGCCAACCTGACTAATATTTTCTCTTCCTTCAGGATTTTCAGCTGGCAAAGCCTCCTGCTATGCCGTCGAAGAAAGCTGATCAGCCCAGCTTAGCAGGGACCTCAGAGGCATTCAGCACTTACTTCAACCGCGTGGGCACTGCCCAGGACACAGATGACTGTGACGACTTTGACATTTCTCAAATGAATCTGACACCAGTCACCTCCACAACACCATCCACCAACTCGCGTAAGTACTGCAACTATTCATCTGTCTGTCGTCTGTGTGACACTCTTTTTAACAAATCTCTGTACATTTTGACGCTACGCCTGACTCAGTGTGTCTTCCCCTGTAGCACCCACCCCAGCTCCCAGGCAGAGCTCTCCCTCCAAATCTTCAGCCTCCCATGTCAGTGACCCTCCCACTGACGCCACAGACCCCCCCACAGACGATTCATTTGGGGAAGCAGAAGGCAGCCCTAGTCGCAGTGGAGAGGAAGATGCTGTAAGTGTGTGTGTGTGTGTAGTTTTGTGTGTGAGGATGCTAGAGGAGGTTTGTGGGTTAAGTCAAGTGTGTGTGTGCCTTTAATAACTCACTCTTTATGCTGCTATAACCTGCACAGCTTGTTGAGATCTGCTGATAAATAGCCTTTGTAGCGGTGTTGGCGGGCCAGGTAATCACTCTGGCTGATTAGGGGGCCGATGCAGTTGTGTCCCTTTGAGTGTGTGAGTGTGTGCTTCTGTTTGTATCAGTGCCTGTGCGGATGTGCGCATGATGTGTGTGTGTTTGTGTGTGAACAAGAGCAGTAGAGTGGCTGCATAAGTATGTGGTTCAGTGTGCGCACCTGGTCAACACAGCGTTAAATTAGCCGGTGGAACTGTCAGAGACATCATTAAGCTGTTATTAATATCAGCCAGGTAGCATCCATACATCACTACTTCTATATGGACAAAATCATCTCTGGTGACATGGGAGGAATAATGCCCTAATTCTTCTTCCTGGGGCAATTAATATTTATTTTACTAGCAGTAACTCAACCTGAGAGAGAAAAATTAAGATAAGTTGAGAAACTAGAGAGAGATTTTTAGGAGACGGAGGAGAAACTCCCTTTGCCTTTGACCAATGTCCTTTTAGAACTGGTGACCTTCCAAGAAGCAAAACTTTTTCTCCACCTGCCATTTTTCTCTTTCTCTCTCGCTCTCTCTCTCTCTTTCCTTTTTTTGTTTCTTTCGTGTTTTGCTCCTTTCTTCTCTTTTACTCTCCACTCTCCGGGCGTGAAACATTAGTTTTATGCCTCCAATCCAGCTATTATTGAAAAAAATAGAGAACTTTCCCACTGCTGAAAATGTCACCAGGCCTGAATAACACACAGAAGCTTTACACAACTCAGAGAAATGTGCGCTGGTGGCAGCACTGAGTGAGTGAGGCGAAAAGGTTACAAAAGAAAGAAGGACAGGGAACGAAAGAGAAACAGCCTCTGTGGGGTGAGGTGTGAAAAGCGGAAGTGATTTAGGAAAAAAAAAGCAGTGGATCGATAGCATGAACCCCACAAAGGGCATTCATAATAGACCACTGTAAATGAGTGCTCACATGTGTGTGTGTGTGTGTGTGTGTATTTGCAAATGTTTTTGTGAGAAGAGACAGGTCGTGTGGGCTGTGGTTTCTCACTCCAAGTGTCCTTAATTCTCCTTCAGAGTATTGATGTCTCTTCTCTTTGCTGCCTGTTTATGTCTTCTCTTGTAGTCTTTACCAATCCTGCGGTCCTTCTTTCAGATTTATTCTTCTCTATTTTCCACTCCCTCTTATTTCCTTCTCTAATACTCCTCCATCAACCTTTCTCTCCACGCTTTTCTCTTCCTTCCTCCCCTTCATCCCCTCTTTAGGCGTGTGGTTCTGGGTCGCCCTGCCCCAGTGAGACGGCAGAGCCCAGCCCAGACCAGGCCAGTCCAGAGGCTGGGAGCTAGATAGCAGCAGGGCAGGGTAGGTATGAATGCCTCTCCACCAACTCCTCCTCCTTCGCCTGCCACCTGCCACCTGCCTGCCTTTATCTGTTCTTCTTGTTGACTGTCACACCACCCACTTACATCAATCTGCCTGAACTGTGTGTTGCATTTTTTTGTTTCCTTCATCTGCTGGTTTACTTTTTCTTTTCTTTTTTTACTTATTTCTCTCTAACCTGTCGTCATACATGCTCAATAGGAAGCACACATTTGACTGAGTTTGACTGACTGTGATTTATGCATGTATGAGGATTTGCCTGTGTTATAGCATCACCTGCAGTTTGAACAGACATTTTGAACTGACTTCATCACACATAATCACTTTGGCCTTGGTGCTCCATGCCCACATTGTGTCCTGTCTTTGTGACATGTGCCTAAATCACACCCAGTTCCTTAAACAGCTCATATCTCACCAGGAAAGCTAATAGTGCGTGACAGCCAATCACAAACTGTGCACTTCAGTGAACAGGACGTCTTCTGGGATTTGCCAATGTTGTGCACAATATGCTGATCTTGGATGTTACTATAAATATGGCTTAATATAAACACGGTGTGTGCTGTCATTTTATGCATTAGAAATATGTTTTTGTAATGTAAAAACTCCCAAAATTTGCATCAGTGAAGTGTGAGCGTCATTCTTGTGAGTGTCTGCTGGATCAAAGTGATAAAAACAAGCAGCTGTTATCAAAATGAAGAGGAATGATCATATACTGTATTTGTATTTTTCACACATAATCCTGCAGGAAAACTTTCACACAAATGTTATAGGCTGAAATTTTCCTATAGAGACATGTTGACATTCAGTTTGCCTACTCAAGGAGACACAGGGACACATACACTCAGACACACACACAACCAGAGCAAAGAAGAGAGCCATTTTGATCCCTGCCTCCCTACGCGGTGTCCTCACCCACACAATTCCCGACTGTGGCTCCTTAATGATAGCTGCTGGCACTCACACAGGGAAAAATGTAATGGTTTTGTTTTCATCAGCTAATACTGGGGTGCCAAGATTAATGACTGCCCCGCCATAATTGGCATTAATTAAAACCTAAGAAGCCTTCTAGTCCTTCCCCACTCCAGGAGAGGAGGAGGGGTGACTGAGCAGCCTCTCTCTCCTGTTGGCCGGCGTCCTCATATTCAGACTGTCTGAAAGCTGCAGGGCAGCAGGTGGATGCGGGCCCTAAGTGGGAGGACGGATTGTAGCGTACTGAGTGGTGAATCTGGCTCGAGACTGACTGTGTTATGGCCAGAAGCATCAAATTTTTCCTCTGTAGTAGGTGGACTGCTTTGGTCCTGGTCCAATGATGCTGCTCCCATATGGTGTTTACTTGCTCAATCACATCGACTTTACACATCTTCCCAAACACCCCCCCCCACACACATACACACACACACATACACACACACACATGTGTGCAATAGGTCCAGTTATTCCCCAGACAAGCACACCTGTGATCGATATTGTCACCACCTGTGCTCACATTGGAGCCAAAAATGTGTGTGTGTGTGTGTGTGTGTGTATGTGAGTGATTGCTACTGGCCATGACTGCCTGTCCTGTCCTCCCCCTCCCACTGTGTGGCTCTGACAGACATGTGTTCGGGCTAGTGGGAGTGTAAGTGTTTTTTCTGGGGTGATCTCATCATGTCCAGCGTACGCTCCCGAGTCTCAGCCATGAAATGGCCTCCTTCCATGGTTCACTGAGCAGTCTCACATAGCTCCCACTGCCCTGGGCCTACAACTCTCACGCACCCACCCACATCAATGTCCACATATGTACCAGCTAGGCCAGATATTTTGGCCTTCAGGCTGGTGCTACGCCAGCACATCGCTCATACCTCCACACATACCTCCCATCGGATTTGGTGGAGCTGAAGCGGTCCTGGTTGGCAGCACTGGTTAGGTGATGCAGGGTGAAACTACCAGGCTGTGGCTCTGATGCAGGGGCTGAGCAGTGTGTGCTAGCTGTCACTACTTGTCTCAGCCTTTTTGTCACCTTCTTCAGGGCTGTTGGCAGGTACTTTCTGCCGACTGTCTGGCATTGGCCCGACTGTACAGTTACAGCTCTGTATCTCAAAGCATCCCCCCGAGCCTCAACCATCTTTCTGTTCAGATTAGAGATTAAGTTTTAGCATGCTTTTAAGTGTGAAGCAGTTGTTTCTGCAAGATACCTCTCTGTACCAACAGAAAGTTGCACACAGGATGATACAATATTAATCAAATGGTCCTTTTTTTGTTCAAATATGAGCACAGACTTATTTTTACAGTGTGTTTGTTTTGATCACAAGAGACAACAATAGATGTTAACATACACTATAATTATCTGCCTCTTATATTCTCAATCATTTAATTATTTTCACTGTAAATGTCAAAACATAGTGAAAAATTACCATTATAACTTCCCAGAACTCAAGTGGCGTACTTAAATGGCTTGTTTTGTCCAACTGCCAATTCAGAACTCAAAGATATATTATTTGTTATCATATATAACAAAGAAAAGAGTAAAATCATCACTATTTAGAAGTTCAGGCCAGAGAATTGGTTTTACCTTGAAAGAATGACACATTTTCTCACATCAGCGGATTTTCTTCCATCCTCTGGTCAGGTTTCTCCAGATAACATGAATACACAGTGTATCCTCGTGTGGGAGCTACAGGTAGACCCCGAACTATAAACGCACTTCTCCGCACCAAGTGAGAGAAGTCTTCCAGAATATAATAGCCCTGTCAGTAGCCTCCTATCCAGTTGTCTGTGTGGCAGACTGAGTGGCTGGCTGTAATTATGTGTACGATAATAACGGGCCAATTGTGAGTGAGTGCAGCAGGCTTGATGCTCTGAATGCAGGGTGTTCCATCATCCACTGTTGTCTTCCAGCTGAGTTGGAGAGAAATACAGACATGATGACTCATAACTGGTCTTTCAAGGCGATAGTTTATCCATCTGATTCATACTGGTCCTGGAGGGAGCCTAGAGTGGGAAGAGAATATGCATGTTTGTGCACAGTGTCACACAATGACTCACACACACATAAAATGTTTCAAGATTGAGGGGTGAATTGTTCAGTGAGAGGATATCTCTTTTCAATGACCGGACGTCTCCTCCCATGCAGTATGCTACTGCCACCTGCTGGTCATTTTAGGTGCTAGAAGGGAATCAGTGAAGCTCTGCAGATCTGGATCTTTACTTGTCAGGGCTTGCTGGTTGGTGATACTCACAGTTCAGTCGGTTGAGAAAATGAATCAGAGACTCAGATCCTCCCTTTTAATTGTGTAACATTCAGATTAACTGCAGAGGCCACACATTACACATACTTCCAGGGCTTAATCCCAGTATTATCTAAGTGTTGGAAATTACTGATGTTTTTTTCTCTCATGCACAGAAAGGGAAGGATCCTCTCTACGCCCAGATCAACAAGGGGAAGAAATAAAGAGACACACAGGAAGACAGATCTGACCAGCACTGAGAGAACAGGAGGAGAACCCTCACTTATGTGTGTGTGTGTGTGTGTGTGTGTGTGTGCCTGAGTGTGAATGTATGTGTGTGTGTATGTATGTGTGCCTGGCACATCGCCCTGCCCAGCCAAGCCCTTCTTCTCTTTCTCTGGCTAACAACCTCCCAGGAGGAGCGCCCACACTCCCTCTGTCCTCCTCCTCCTCTTCCTCTTCACCCTGTGCTCCTACTGCTCCTCCTCTCTGCAGTCTTCTCTCCTCCTGAGAGAACTGAGGCCTCTCGGTCATTCACTCCAGGCAGGAGGGACATCAATCACTGAGACGGATCCAGCTCTCCCTCCGCTGCGCTGTCTTCTCCGCTCCTCCTCGTCTCCCTGTGGCAACTCACACCCAGCCTTACAGACATAACCTGCTCCTCTCCTCTCTCCCTCCTTCCCTTAACCTTCCTCATTGTCTTCGCTCTCACACTCCTCCCTCTGCCTCCTGTGTCTGGCCAGAGACTGTGCTGCCAAGGAGGGACTGAATCATGCAGTGCCTCCCTGTCTCTGACACCCACCTACATTCACGCAAGCTCATTGGAATAAGAGTGATCACCTTTCATTTTAATGAACAGAATCTGCATCTGTAGCGAGAAGATTCCACAGGAGGAGCTCAACTTTACCATGGATAGCTCTTTACTGGGATCGATTCTTCTGATTGGTTGGTTGTTTGGGCTGTTTTCCCATTCTTGTGAGTGTCTGCTGGATCACTATGCAGAAACAAGACTCTCTGGGAGCTACTCACACACCCACTCCACAACATACTGTGCACATAGCAATCAAACTACACGCACACACTCACACGCACTCAAACACACAGTTATCTCACTCTCTCTAACATGCATACACACAGTAAATTGCCAAACGCCTCTCCTCGCAGACAGACTCATATAGAGGCCAGAGGACCAGGCATACTGAGGAATGGACCCAGAGAGGGAAGTGTTGCAAAGTCAAACAGATTCTGTGATCGAACTGTTCATTCTCTATAGCTTTTGTACAATACTGATTAAAAAAAGAACAAATTGAAAAATTGAATTTTTATTTTATAAGTCAATCAAGCCGCTGGGGTCAGCTCTATAGGAGTTATAGAGTCAACATGGCTTTAAGGCATCTGATGGTTGGTTTGCCAAACTCATTTTGTAAATAACGATAACAACAACAAGCATTTTGTCCCCTGGACGTCTGTGCCATAAAATAGGAAGGCTTCAGTTATGCAAACTCTTAACTTTAACCCAAGCAATACCAACATATGTTTTCTTTTTCCTGTTTTCTATGTTTGCCTCTTTCTCCCTCTTACATTTGGTTCTTGTACATGGATGTTACAGGTCTTTTTTTTTTAGCTTCTCTTTCTAATCAAAACTTGCACCATGCTCCTGTTTGTCTTCTCAAGTCCTACCACTACACTTTTGTTTTTGACCCAAGCCAAGCGGCTTATATAGTTTATGTCCCTCAAAATCCCCCAAAATTCCTGTACCAAAAATTTATTTTTCAGTTGCAGGCATCAGACACAGTCTCTCCTACTGTAGCCCAGACCTCTGCTATCATCCTTGCCATTCCCCCAAACAGTCTTTTAGATACAGTGACACCTATCTGTCTGTTGGTCAGGTGCCAAAACTGCTGCTGTTTAAGCATCTGTGTGTTGACCGCAGTATCCTCTGCTACAACTACATCAACTGCGATGCCAGTGACTCCCTATTTTATGGCCAGAGTCCCCATGTCACTTGAGAACTCTTTTGGACTATGATGTTGATTAACGTAAAAGTTCGACAAATAGAAGATGAGCAAAGGAGTTGATGAAAAAGGGAAACGTTGCTGTTTGAGTACATAACATTTCTAGACCTATTTTAACTTTACCTCAGCTAACAGTTTCTTAATGTAAATTGACACATTATTTTTATCTTTATGAATATGACATTCTACAGTGGGTTTTTAGATGATTTTTGTTTCTCTCTTGATTTACGTATTCCACCATGTATTACTGTTACAAATAAACACATCCCAAATGAGTAATGTGTCTATTTATGTGTCTTGATTGTAATATGGGTTTATGTGTGTGTGTGTGTGTGAAAAGAGAAATTGAAGTGAATCATGTGAAAGAGAGTGAGGCTAATGGCGTGTGCCTGGCAGAGGTGACCCCCAGTGTGTTTTTAGTCAGTGTAATGCAAGTGTCAGAGTATTTTGTTGTAATTTACGCAGCTTTAAAGGGCCGTCACATTCTGTGGCAATAGAAGCCCCTAATGCAAGCTGTCATAAGCTTTATTAGCAACCATGTATGAAAACACAGTCCTCAGCCCACGTGCCTTTGGAAAAAGGCAAAGCATTAGAACAAATTAAACACTTATTTTCTCATTCACTGCATATTCTACAGGACAAACTACAGTGCTGCTACATTTTTAATCGTTAGTTTACCCATATTACAGGAGAATATTTTCTCTGTTAGCCATTGTAGTGTCTGTCCATGCAGTTAGTCTCAGTGTGACATGACAGAGAGTTTTGAAAATACTGTAAGAAATCTGCCACCACACATAATCTGTATTGTGGAGGTGTATGGATTTTTGTTTATTGTGCTGAAATGTTTCTAAAAACAGTGTAAAGGTAACTGGATAATCTCTCTTGTCAGCAGTTTTCTCTGGGACAATTTCCTTTGTGAAAGCTGTCAGCTCTAATGTGTGTAGCTTGTCCAGGATAACCAAGATAATATTTTTGGGAAAGCGACCTGAATTTCTTTATATGTATTTTTGAAAGACTGAGCAGCACAAATAAAATTCAGTTCACATTCAGTTGCATTTTTGGTTTAGGCTGATGTCTCAAAAACATTTTTTAGGGCAGAATACAACCAAGATGAAAAGGTATTTATTTTATGATGCACGTACTGTATGTCTCATCTCATGTAAAGTTTTAAAGTTTTACTCTATTAGTATACTTTTACTGACCCGGCCCACTGATGTATGTTTAATAATCAGTGCTGCAATCCTGTCATAGCTACAGTGCAGCATTTCAGCCAAACCTCACCATGTAACTAGGAAACTAAGTCTGTAAGTCCTACAATCACCAGCAACCATTCCTGTATATGAGGCCTAAGCTCCTGGGCTGCTGTTAGTCCCTGACACACATAGGACATAATATGACAGAACTTTCTTATGAAAGCCTGACCCGTACTGTAGCTTGTGGTGTACTTCTGACATATCAATTCCTGTTTAAATACTTTTGGATTTTGTGTTGCAAACCTGGAATGCTGACCGACTTCTTTTGTTTCCTTTTCCTCTGTTTACCTTTAATATTGAATTTAATCTGCACACAATAAACCGTGCATTTGATGACATATGATCTAGTTACCACTTCCCCTCATAGCACAGATACGCACTGCTTTTCAAAGATTCGAGTTTTTCTGTGTAAAAAGTGGACATGTTTAGATTTTAAGAAAACCAGACTCTGCAGCCACAAGGTTTCATGTCAGTGACTCACTTTTGCGCGTACACGCAGTGCCAGCCGGGTGACATTCCTAAAGGATGAAAAAAACCTCCAAGGGCTGTTGAGAGTCCCAGCGTTGCGTCAAATGTTCAACCGGAGCAAGACCCGTTTGACGAGACGGACTGTTTTTTTAAAGATGTGTGAGTATCCCTACACAAACTCATTCCTTCACTGAAACCATCTCTTGTGCGCATGGAACACAGCCGACCCACTTCTCGGTCAGAAATACGCACGCACCTGGGACGGATCGGTAAAGGTGTTCATATCGTTTTTGTTGATGGTTTCATTTCTTCATGTACAGAATGAGCGGCTGAAGAACAAACTCGCTGGACTTAACTTTCTTGACAAAGTTGTAATAGTTTCGGTGGATATTTCAGAACACAATGGATCAAGTAAGTTGTCCTACAATATTTTCGAAGTGTGTTTAATATTAACGTATTAGCCTATTTAACGACAATATGTGAAATTATGGTATGTTTGTATTATGTTGACAAGTGTGACAAGTGACCAGTGACACCATATGAAAAGTTATTAAGCTGAAACTGTGTTCATGTTTGTACAGTGATGAGATTAAATTGTTCAGTAACGTATTATAGACTATAGTAAGACAGTTATATGTAGTATTATAGCCTATAGTGACATAATTCGAGTCTCTTCTGTGTGTGTTTGTGTATGTGTGTGTGTGTTGAAACTCTGTTAAGTGGCTGGTTAGTGCAAATAAACTCTCAGTACTTTCTCTGCTCAGCTCAACAGAATAAAAACGAAAAACATACCAACTGACCTTTTTGTAGCTCTGAAAGCTGTTAATTTACCCTTATTTCATTGCTCATCTTAGTTGGAGACACTTAAAGATAAGAAATACTTGTTTTTTAGGAATAAGTGACACAATCGTTGTGATCCCAAACCCATTCCTAATATCAGGTTAATACACAGATAATGTATTTGCCTTTTAACTGTATTGCATTATGCAATTCTTTTACCAGGAGGACACAATGGACTTTAAGGCCCTGAGGGCCAAGTTCCAAGATGAAGAACTGCTCCAGAAGCAACCCAAACACAAACCTGCTCTCCTAGAGAAACCAAAAGTTGTCCCTCCCCCCCAGAGCCCGACTCATCACTTACCTGCAGGGGCACGCCCCACTCTGATCACCTCTATCAACCAGAGCTTGGAAGGAAAGACACTGATTGTCCCCAGAGTGATCTTCGCGGCTGAGAAGAAGGAGAGCAAAGTGCCACTGATTCAGGCTAAATCAAAGGGAAAAGAGAAGAGTGGAGGGAAGCCGAAAGTGGGTACAGACAAAACAACTAAAACAAGGAAAGCGAAGCTTAAAGATGATGCATCGAATCAAAAGCAGAAGAAAGAGAATGGCAAAGACAAGAGGTTCTCGTTGGTGCTCCCTGCAGCACAGAAAGAGAGCACGGCAGAGCTGGTGCCGGCCTCACCTCCACCTAAAGGCACAACACCAAAGAAAGGTTTTCTGGGTTTCAAGAAGTCATCAAAAAGAGATTCAATGGAGGTCACAGCTGATCCTATCCTAGACACCCCCAGCTCAGACATTCCTGGACCAGCTCCACTTATCCCAGTGCCCACTGACTTTGATGACACACCACCACAGCCAGAAATCTCTCCTCCAAAGACCCTCCTGCTAAACACCCCAAGCCTACATGACTCCAATGCTACCATGGAAATTTCCCCATCCTCCATTATCCCTGCCATTCCCAGCTTCTGCCCTCCTCCTGCCTTTATTCCCGATATTCCAACTCCTAAACTTACCCAAGAGAGTGAAACTCCATTTGAGATAGAAACTCCTGCCCTGCCCGTTTCTGGACCAGCAAGCCAAAATGAAATAATTCCTTGTCCACCCCGCGCTGCCTCAACCCCCCCACCCAGTCATACGGCTGACAGTCCTCTTGCAGTTGCCTCCACTCCATCTCCATCTCCTCCTGAGCCTGAGTTTGCAGCTGAGGCTGGTATAGAGGCTGTAAAGATAGCTGCAGTGGCAACGCCTCCATCTCCAGTACTAAAACCCTCACCCATCCAGCAATCTCCCAAAGCGGAGCGTCCCATCTCAGCACTGTGCGCCCTGGAAAGGGCGGAGGACATGAACCCAGGGAAACGGACTCCTCCAGGTGACCAGAGGATTTTCAGTGCTCTGGAGAAGGCACGCAGAAAGACCACCAGGTAAGCAACGCAAACATCACGAAAATATGTAGTGCTTTTACAGGAGTTGTGAAGATAGAATTATAGAATGCTGTTAACCTCTAATATCTTGCACTGCCTCATTTGTTCTTAGCCCATTGACAAACCTCAACACATCTTACTCAATCACCCCTCCACCTGAGGAACAGTCCCCTCCTCAGAGCCTTGCCTACTCTCTCCCAGAGCTTCCACCCATCGATTATGAAGATCGGGCAGGGAACGCCTTCCCACTGAAAACACCACAAGTTAACGGCCTTGACCACCGTAAGTTTGGACGCACCACAATAGAATTTCTATTCTCAGTTTCTTGTTTTCTTGTCAACTATCAGATTATTTAAATTTTGTTTTATTGTTCACCTCACCAAAACATTAAGTACACAAGAACATATCCAGCACATGTGGTACATGCTGTACAGCTGTGGAGCATCGTTTGGTACTGTAGGGTTTCTACCAAGAATCTGGCACGTGAAGTGTGGTATGTCACAGGTATTGTCTTTGTGTCAGGTGTTGGTTAGGAAAAGCAGCTTTAAATACACACACACACACGTATATATAACAAGAACAGTTCTGACAACGCTCTTTTGTGCCAGAAACAACTGAGCAGCAGGCAGCGCAGAGGTATGTCAGCAATGACGGAAAGGAGGAGCAATGACAGTGGCATGTCCCTCATTATGACAGCTGCAGCGGATGTTTATGCATGTGTCATTTCTAAACAACCTCATTTAATTTGCCATTTCATTATGTCTGTTGACAAACATAATATATCAGAGTAATTTTCTTGCAGATCTATACTTAGATAAGTATTTTTTGATACTGCAACACAGATCATTTAAAAAGTTATTTAATGTTCCATGGCTTAAACACTTTGTGTGCAGTCCATCTTGAGTAGAAGTTTGAAAGATATAATCAAGATCAAGATATAATTATATTGCTCATCTCTAAAACAGAGCGCTTTACAAGTACTTCAATGTAAAAGAAGTGACATAAAAACTAAATGTACATGCAGAATCAGTACAATGAAAAGTACTTTATTTCTTTAAGGTAGAATGTCTGTATTTTTCATCTTTACATAGCACCCAATATTTCTATTGTCTTTGCTCTGCAGAGTTATGTCACAGCAGTTTCCACAATGTATTGCTCTGGTGTGGTTTCCCACAAAAATGCGTGCTCTCACATTGCATTTCCTTCAGGTGATTCAGCTGAAGCACCTGGTTTGAAATCTTATAACGTTCAAATGTATGTTTTACTGCTGAAATAAGGATGTAAAGTATCTGGCAAAATGTGATAATAAAACGAAAAATTTGCAGCACAAGCCTCTCCACTGTTGGAAGGCATCACAGAGGAGGGGTCTGACACTGTCCCAGAGCTGTTGGTGGTTCATCCTCCTCCACCCAAGAAGGTCCTCCCAGACCGCAGTACTCTGGGTCCTCCACCAGAGAAGCCTGCCAGACCAACCTCTGTCAACCTGAGTGAATTCATCCCTCCTCTTCCTTCTCCAGTGGAAGGTAATGATGTGAACATCGCACCATTACACTTGACAACTTGATGAATCCAACTTCACCCGGTTCACTAACAGCACTCCTCATATTTGTTTCATATAGATTACACCTATTCGGCAGAGCTCCCTGCTTCTGCTGAAGTCCCGGAGACAGACACCACAGACATCCAAGAGTCTGATTATCTAGTTTCAGGTGCTCATTCTCCAGAGCTCCCAGTATCAGAATTGGGGAATGGCAGGTATACTGGTGCAGAAACTCCAGATGGACAGAATCTTCCAGAGTATTACAGTAATGGGATAAGTGCTCCAGTACCTGAGGTCCATGCAGTATCAGTGCCTGGAGATGAGTACCAAGAAAATCCACTACTGGCAGTGTAAGACAAATAAATTTAATCATACTCTCTTTGTTTTGAAATATTGCTCTCATTTCTGAGAACTCTATGCTAATTTCCAACCAGGGCTGAAACTGAAGTTGGCAACAATGTCTATGAGAGTACAGAAAATATCTATGAGGACATCAGCACATCTGCCACCAAGAAGAGAGGAAAGACAGAGGGTGGCAAGAAACGCAAAGGACCACCCAAGAGTAAGAACTCTTATTGAGTAATCTATTAGTGATGCCATATTAGACATTAGACCAGTGGGACACAAGATATAATCACAACAGTTACACCACATCTGAATACTTATATTGATAAGATATGTTAACATCTCTATAACAGATAAACACATTTTTTCATTGTATTTCACTGCATGATAGTGCATGCATGAAGCGTGACAATATACTAAACTCAAATACAAATTCCCTTAAACTTGACATACCATGTAGCATTCAACCATGAGTTAGATGATAGAAGTGATTATTACAACATTACATAATCTACCACTGCTGTTTGATTATTATTAGCAGAATTTAGCTATAACATCTCACCAGACCTTAATATTATTATGCGTAACTATGTCAATATGGATCACTAAAGTATTTTTCAAGCTGTGAACATTCCTTGTATTCTGAGTTGCATTATGCAGTTTTGCACCACTTTTATGTAACTGTCTGTTTATCACAGATCCATATGCTGAGGCAGCACAGGTAACAGTAAGTAGCTACGTCACTGTTCTGAATTAAAACCAATTGTACTAAACGACAAGCATTGCTAAAATGAATTAAGCCTTATATATTTGTCGGTATTTACAGGCTGAAGAGAAAACCAAGACGGGCAGGTTCGGCAAGTAAGGCTTTATTTTTCTGACCCAGTTGTCTTTTCATCTCAGTTACAACCCCCCCCCCCCCCCCCCCGCCCC
>JAUMHL010000021.1:6946558-7000350 GCA_032362345.1 Sandelia bainsii | reverse complement strand
TATTTTTTAAATTTTGAAACTGGGGACAACCCCTTTTGTTTCACTATATAATTACCCCCCCCCCCCCCCCCACACACACACACACACACACACACACACACACACACCACCACCACCACCAACTCCCCCCCTGAAATTGATAGTGATGAGAGAGTCTAGCCTGCCTATCTTTTCTGCATTATCTCTTCCTCTATTTAAACATGCTCAAGGAGTCCCATTGAAACAAGACGATATCCCTCATCCTCTTATTTGCAGGAGTGAAAAGAAAGTCAGCGCAGAAGGGCCTGATGAGAAAGAGTTGAAAAAGAAAGAGAAGCAGCGCCTGGAAAAAGAGAAGAAGGAGCTAAAGGAGAAACAGGAACGAGAAAAGAAGGCGCAGAAAGAGAGGGAAAAGAAGGAGAATGAGATAAAGAAGAAATTCAAAGTGAGTAATGTTATTTTCACAGAGAAGGGAGGTATAAAAGGTGAATGTGCAGTGGGGGAGGGTGGGGTATAAGTCTTGGCATACAAACCTGTCTGGATTCATTCCTCCCAGTGGAAGTCTCAAATGGAATCTGATAAACATTTGTTTCTTTGTTGGTGATACAGGAGATCTGTGAATTAAATGTTATTTCTGCAATATACTGTTACCACAACGATGTTATTATTGTCATTATCATTATTATTGTTATTATTATTATTATTAGTAGTAGTAGTAGTACTAGTAAATAACATTTATCCAGGACCTATTGATCCTATGTACAACAACTTTTATGTAGGCCAATTTATTTGGCTGAGCAGAAAGAATGGGGCACATTAAAGGTATGAAAGAATTAACAATACTTCTCTGACATTAATGTTAAGAAGTGATAACACAGTAATCACTGTATTTAAAGAAGCTGTAATCAATATTTTCACGTTAACAACAGGGCACATCACCACTATTGGGGCTTTTCGACTGCAGGAACTTTAATCCTCTTGGTTCAGGTTCTGCTTTTGTTTGCACTGGCCTCAGCCTGCTTTGGAGATAAGTTCTGGGGCTAACATTTCAGCGTCCCCTTAGGAGGTAGTACTAAATCAAGTTCCAGGGACTTGCGGAGAGAGGGGGTGGGTGCCTGTGGGACTGAGCAGAGCACAGTCAATTGACCTTGAATTAAACCCTGTTTAGCTCGAGTTACATATTGTAATGTTAGCTTTAAGTTCCTGCATTTGAAAAATCTAAACGGGGATGAATTCTCAGAGGATTATAATCTAACCTGCAGTCTCACTAAGATATACAGTTTTAAAATCTTTTTTATTTTGGCTTTTCCAAACCTTCGTCTCCGTCATAACATTGTTTTTATATTTGTTATGGCGGCAGCAGAGAATAGTTTTCAGCAAACAACCAATGGTGCTTTTGGGTGCTAAAGAGGTAGATATTTCCATCAGCAATTGGTATTGACCCAAATATAGAGCTAGAAGTAGGATGAGTAAAAACACAACTAGGATTCACTGCTGATGTTAGCAACTGTTTGCTAACTAGTTAGCCGTATACGTTGATGTTGTGTTTGTTTTCACTGCCCCAGATGGGCAAAAGAATCAGTCATTATAGGTTTTAAAATCTTATGCCAAAGGTTTTAGTGCTGTCAAAATGTCTGCTTTGAAATGTATTAAATGTATTATGAAGTATGCTTAATGTCAAACCTTTGAATTCCTGTTTTTGTATGTGTGCAAATACATGTAAATCTGCAGCGTTAACTTGCTACTGTGTTTGTTAGATCACAGGACAGGAGGATGCCATGTACCAGGCAAAAGTAACTGTAACGACAAAGGGACGTAAGAACGACCTTCCCGTCAAGAATGGAGATGTCGTCAGTATCATCCGAACAACCAGCTGTCCCAAAGGGAAATGGCTAGCCAGGGACAGCAGCAAAAACTGTGAGTCCTAAAAATCATTACCAATGTTTTACCTCCATGATAAAACGTTGCATAAAGCAGTAGGAAGGTATGTAGAGAAAGAGTTCTGTTTGTTGGATGAAACCTGATCTGATCTGTAAACACTTGCCAAAACACTTGAACTCATTGCATTGCAGCAGGGTTACGATGAAAACAACACAAATCACACAAGGAAGCAGCCACCCTTATACACACCCAACTGTATAAAGTCTGAGTCACAAGAGAGAATGAATTGCCTCGACAGAAAACTATTTGGGAAAGGTAACTTGTGTAATCCTTGCTTGTGGATCCCATTAGTGATTGTTAGAGTGTGTTTTCCAGATGGGTACGTCGCAGTGGATCAGGTGGAGCTGGACATCAAGGAGATGGTGGAGCTGGGGATGAGGACTGCAAACAACCGCAAGACCGGCAGCACTGTTGTTGATGGAGAGGTTACCAGCACAGGGAGCAGGTACACACACACAGTCGGAAACATATACAGACTGAACAATATAGTCATTATAATTGTTATAATTATTATTTTACGTTTTATGTTTTTATCAGGGCCTCAAATCACTATCCACAATCAGCAGAAAGCTGTAAGTATCGTATATATTCTTACTCATACTTACAGAATGTATTTAACTTCTTCAGCGGCAGTCTAATATTCATGTTGACATTTTCAGTCTCGGACGACAGTGAAGAGTGGACTGCTGATGATGATGAAACTCTCTCACCTGCTCATGAAGCTGCAGATCCACTGGCTCCAATGTAAGTCAGCCTCAGTCAGCCTAGGTGAACTGTCAGCTTTTGATTTATACTATTTCTTTGCAGCTTCAGTGATCGATAAGTCAATATATGTATTGATTTTTGTATTGTTTAAGACCAGTGTCTTGTCTTGTTAATGTTTTTTCCTCTACAGGGGTCACAGCAGGACGTTCTCCATGCCAGACATGGGTAAGAGATCCCAAATTAAAACAACACTTCAGTACTTCAGCTCTGTGGCTTTATGATGAACTTTTATTGATTTGATATAGCGGACTTGTGTCGCTGCTAAGCAATTAGGTAACAAAAAAGAAATATTAAGCTGTCACCCGCCTTATCACCTTAACATCTGGCATCTTTGTCAGGTAATTGTCACCTGACAGTATGTTATATAGCTCAGAAAAAGTGTCATGCTGTATCTGTTCTCAGGTTTATCTTGTTGTGGTTGTGCAGATACAACAAACGAGATATTTCAAATGTAGACTTTTTTTTAAAAGGCATGCCTGTTTTCTATGATTAACAAGCAGATATCCTCTAAAAGTCTCACGCTGAATTTTAAAAACAGAAAAAGAGGAGTGTGAATTTCAGCACTTACTGTACTGTGGGTGCTAAGTGTTGTAAAGATACATCCTCCTCCGTGAGGCCACAACCACTGCTTGCAGCTCTACCTGCTGACCATGTTACTAGCAGATCCTATTTGCAATGTAATATAGATATGCCTTTATTCTCATTGTATAAGTACAACAAATTATTGTTTTTTAAAGTATAAAAGTATAAAAAATATATGTGAAGTATATAAAAAAGACGTTTATGTATATTTATAATTACATCCTGTGCAATATCCATACCTCTATGCAATACTCATGCACAATTCATATATTATATATTCCATCCATGTGTATTTATTCCACCTCTACCAGCGCCTTATTCACCATGTATATACCATGCGTGTTCACATGTATATGCCTCATAGTTCTATGTTTTAGAACTATGAGGCATATATTTTTTTTATACTTTAAGTCATTTCTGGACATCTGCTGGATTGCTCCAAATTATATTTTATTGGACTTGTACAATGTATACACTTAGCACCCACAGTTGCCACAGTTAGTGTTGAAATTCACACTCCTCCTTTTTTGTTTTTAGGATTCTGTATGACATTGTATGACAGGATATCATTAATCCTGAAACATCTATAAATCTGCTTGTTAATCATAGAAAAAAAGGTATGCCTTGTAGCTCCAGAAGTTGCATTAAAGTCAATAAAAAAAAAAATCAATCAATAAAAGACTATTACATTTTCACATAAAATATGTTTGATGATCTGAATCATTTAATGGTGAAAATGTATGTTATGTAAAACAATAAAAAAATCAGGAAGGGGGCAAATACTTTTTCACATCACTTTAATTATCAATGTGTGTAATGGCAAGCTGTGGGTTGGTAACTTAAATAACGGTTATCTGTCTGATCATAGTACAATTACAACTATAAGAGTGTCTTATGTCCTTGTCTGTCATTTACTCCTTTAGGAAACAAAGATCTCAGCATAAACCACCAGCATAGTCACAGTGACATCAGTGCAGACGGACCCCATATCCAGTGAGTTCACCCGTTTCTCTCACAAACAGAATGTGGATATATATATATATATATCTATGTACATATTCAGTACACATGTATTTGTCTTTTTATCAGAGCAAAACATGAAGCACTTCAGAAGTTGGCGACATTTTTCCATTTACCCAAACCTGTGGAGCCAGCTGCCAGGTACGCAGTATGCACATTTGTACACACAAACATGTACAAACATGCAAATGGGGTTTTAAATTTAAATTTAGCTTTTCCTTTTCTTTTTTTTTACAGTAGCACTGCAGTGGAGACAAGTAAGTAATATCTGAAAATTTGGTTTCTTGTTCAGAAACGAATGAATGAAAAATCCTTTAATAATAATACATTTATAAAGCAGTGACGTCTTTGATAAATGGATTTTTCAAACCTTAATGCCAAACTACTTTATCGTTCCATCTCAGGTCCTGTGCTTGAAGAAGCAGTTCACCCGTAAGTGGAGTTATAAGACAAACACACACACACACACACACACACACACACGGTAACCAAGAAAAATGGTGAACATGCTGTGCAACCTGTAGAAAGACACATTTCCTTCCTTTTTGCTTGGAATGGGTTGCTGAGCACAAAGAGTGTTTCATTGTTTAAGAGGAGGAGAGACAGATCAGGAATCTACTCTTCCGCTACCAGGAAGTTAAGCTGGCCTGTGTCCTGGTAGGAACGCGAGTTGGTGATTCCTTGTAATGTGTTCTTACATTTATCAATAGTGTCATATTTATGGTCACAAGCTGGTCACAGCTCATCTGTGACTAAAGTAGTAGTAAATGTGTACACACATGGAATACACACACAGGAATAGGAGGTGGAAGAAGAAACATTTTTTTAATTATTAATTTATTTCCAAATCTGCTTCGCCCACAGACCTGAAGATAACTCAACAAAGGAATTGGACCTTGATGATCCTGAAATGCTCATTTTACCTCCTCCTGACCTGTATGCTTAACTGTGGACTAATCCTTATAGAAAAAAAGGTTAAGGATGAATTACATGTACTCTCTTATGTTTTATTATTTTCTTTGAATTGTGAGGACATGACATGACTTTTTGACATAATGTTTTTAACAGCCCAACAAAATGCAGCCAGGCAGAGGAAACAGCATTTGTCTGTGGTGTTATTCTTCACACTGTGACCTGTGTCAATCACATAATACTGTGACAGTAACTTCGTCCTCTTGACTACAACTTTTTTTTTCCTGATGACTGTGCTCATGGATCACCATTATGAGGAGCAGGAAATGGGGATTTCTCAACAAGCGAGATCTCAGAAACTGGAAATCTTTCTTTGCTGTTTCTGACCTTTGAAGCGCAGTGTGTGAAATCCACTGAAGGACAATTTGGCTGGTGGCTCTGAGTAACTTTGAACCAAGGACCTAGGTGAACTGTTGCAAACAAAGGACCCATAAACCACTGCAGACACACTGGTTTTCTGGGTACAGTGACCCTGGAGGCGTTTTCAAGGAAAACCACATCTGATTATTGTGGTGCAATAAGCAGATGTGGGAAGAGGAAGATGATGGCAAATGTTGATTTTTTTCAGACCTTGTTTTTTTGTGAAGACACCATTCTGAGGACACTTGCAGCAAACACTATTCTGAGGACACTTGCACTAAAGAACAGTGAGAACATATAACTTGGTTTTTTTTTACAGTAATGTTTCCAGTAATCAATGGGTTTTCTTCCTCAGGATGAAATAATAATCCACTGTGCAGGGCTGGGGAACAACATACTATCAGTATCAAATGACTAAATAGCAGTATAACAAACAAACTTAGAAATAAAGATTTATTAGATTTTCAAGTTTGGTCATCAGCAATAATTAGAAAACCCTACAACTGATCTATTTTTAGTCATTTCCTATAGGAAATGTTTTAAAGACCATCTTCAACATTTACCTGATATTTGTCCAGGTTCTTCCACATATTTGTGTTATTGTGCTTTTTTCTACATTCTTTTCTACTTTGTAATATTATTGAACATTTTTGTCTTATGACACACATTACACATATAAATGACTGTGTAAGTGCTTATGTAATTGCTCATGCCATAGTATTTAAATGCTTAATTCTAACGTGTATCAATAAACAACATGAATCATAATGTAAAAATATACAATTTAAGACTCTGATTGAACTGAACTGCTTCTACCAGTTATGTATTGGTCATAGTTTCACCTTCTGGTCTGGCAGGTGTCACTTTTATGTGCCTGAAGACTTTCCATCAGGCTGATTAATTATTAGTATTATTATTAGTATTAGAGAGACACAAAGTATAGAAGTGATACTGTTAATATCCGAGAGTGAAAAAAATCCTGTGGTGTGTGTCAGTTGTGGTGTGTCCAACTTGACAGAGACATAAAACGTTTTCCTTTTATATTCTGGTTTATTGTTGTTCAATAAATACTTAAAGTGCAAATCATAACAGCAATATCATGCAGTGCAAAACAAGAAATATCCAAACCCCAATCAGACAGAGACAGGGAGACAGTTGACACATAAGCACACACACAGAAACACACCCTTGTTCATTCTTGCACAATATGCATGTGCACTGACACACACATATTTAAGGTTAAACTAATAAGAAACCCCACAGATAAACAGAGAGCACAGCTTTGCTGTTGAAAATACTCACTTTGGTACAACACAGAAAGTCTGCATTTGATTAGGCCATCTGGCATGTGTTTCCAGCTCTGAACACAGATTAGAGTTTACATGACTAACATGCCACTGGTAACTGTAGTTGCATACAGTTGTAATAGTACAGTACTACATTTGACAGTAAATACTGATTATGTCAGAGGAGTTTTCAAATCCGACCTATGACATCTCCTAGTTAGTGCACTTCATTTATAAATATTTTGTAGTGTTGTCACGAGCAGCAGTATCAGGAATGAATGCATAATGGCCAGATATGATCCTGATGTGACCAAAGTAGCTAACTATACAGAGGATAAGTCATTGTAAGACAGTAAGATTGTAAGAAAGTTTGACAGCAACAGAGTGTATTGTGAACTAATGTGGAATGGTGGTTAACTAGGTATGCGTGTGTGCAGTTGCATGTGTCTTGCAGCAGGGAGCAGCAGGGAGTTTCTCCCTGACATCAAAGTATAATCAGGAGTGTATGTGACGTCACACACAGGAAAGACAACCCCTACACAAAACATAAACACAGAATACATAATAACACATAATGTAAATAAAGGGTTTCCGCAGAGTAGCAAAGAATGGGACCTTTATGTTTCATCATTGAGTCTCCATGATGCTCTCATAAGGCAAATGCTATAAACTGTTGAAACACTGCAGAGCAACAAACTAGACCCTCAGTTCACATCTTACTATCCAACAAAGTACTGAGCTGGCAGCATGTTTTTTTGGATGGTTAGTTGTAGTCTACATGACTAATATTCCACAAGGCCAATAGGAAACAATAAATAAGACATGAGATAAATAAAGAATGAATACAAAACCAATAAAATGAAACAGGTGAATCAATAATTTCAGTGAAACCAATTATCATGAAATATTGTCGTACATTGTTCTAATTTCATAACCCTCTGAAAGAAGAGAAACACATTTTCACAATTTGACTTCAAAGAACTTAAGCCAATCACATACCTGCAGTCTGTGAAAATTGCAATGATTTTTTCAAAATGTACTGCATCAAATATAGCTAGTATTTTACTGTATTTATTCACAGTCTTATTTACAGCGTTTATTACATATGGTTTCATTTTGTAGTCGTGACATCAGTCTACAGTAGAGTACATACTACCCTCCATTCTGTGTTTTACTGAAAACAGTAGAAAGGCAACAGTGCAGTGCTCTTCATTAAAACAACTCCAACCAAGAAAACGCAACTGGAGAGAAAGACAGCAAGGAGGATTCATCTGACCAGGACCAGCATTCACTTTACATTCAGGACAATCTACGCTTGAAAAATAAACCTTGACAAGATCCATAGGTAAGGTAAAGTAGGTGCAAACAAACAGCTAATTTGCAAACTGCTGGCCTCAGCAAATGAGTTTTAAAGTGCGGACTGAACGGACAGCTAAACAGAAGATAGACTCACTGACAACACAGCCTCAGCTAAAATCCACCACATACTGTTTTGACTCTCATCACATCATTAACTCCTTCTCAGTCGATCTTAGAAACATTTAAACCACTGCAAAGATCCTACTGACAAACCAGTGTTAATCGTGTGACTCACTCTAGCCATCTGATCTACATTGTACACACGGGATCATGCATGCACTCTCCATATACATACAGTATGTTCAGAACAACTGTGTTGCAATCTTTAAGGCAACTGGAGAAAGGTGTCTGTGGCTTATACTGTCCTGTGGCAGACACATGCCATCTCACATGGATTTATCATTTCTGCACTAGCTTTAATTTTGGACTGACCTTTGCCCTGTCCTTACAATTTAAAGGCAATAATAAAAAAGAAAATTATAAATATATTTTAGTAGCTATAGTTATAGTTATAGAAATATTTAAAAACTTGCACACTTCATTATAAACAGGACATGACTTTTGTCTTCTTACCGTTTTACTGAACGTGACTGCCATGTCTGTCAACCTGATGTCACAGGCCTGCCTGCCTTTTTAATTATATTCGGGGCATGCATGGCTGAGCAGCATATTAACAGTTGCTCAACTTGTCATTTGTTAAAGACTCAACTCAAGTGTAAAGAAGTCTGTGTGTGTCTTGCATATCTGTGGTAATTAGTGCATTAAAATTATGGTTGTGAGGAAAAAATAGCAGTGATATTAATCTTTGAAATAAAGTGAGATAGTCCATTGCTCCTCAAAATAATCAGATATTATGGTGGTTATGAAAACTCATGTGAGATAGTGTGTGTCTGCTTCAGCACTAAATGCAGCACACGGTCAGTACCATGCAGAGCATTTCTGTTCAACTATTCTGCTGTCTCTCTAGGTTCATTAATCATCTACAATCTAATCAAAATTAGGATAAAACTATGCTGACGTAATGCTTAAATAATATAATTATGGTGCCTAAAAAAACAATCTCTCAAAAATAAATATGGATCTAATATCTAAATAATAGTAATCTTCTTTATGGTGCATAAAGTCTAGTATTTGGTATACTTTTGTCAACCTTTTCAGCTACGTAATGCGATTGCAATATACATGTAATATACATGGATAACAAAAGTTGCTTCTTTACAAACCATATAAAACCTGAAATAATATTTTACATGTGGTTACGCTCCCTCAGGCACAGGACATACGTCCTATATATAATCATCGTATAATCATAATATAAAACAGGAAAAGAAAGAAAAACTGACCTCCGAAAAATGGTCTGGGGCAAACTCAGCAGGATGTCCCACCATAAAGTGTTATGGTGGGTGATGACATTTCAGCAGCTGATAATAGACTTAAGGTGGGTGGAGTGACAGTGAGCTTGATCTTTACTGATTACAACATGACTGTAAACCATGGCCTCTCACTTTGCTGGCCTCCAGTAAATTCTAGTCCCAGGATCAGTTTTCTCAAGCTGTGGCCTGATGCTTAAACATCAAGACTCTGACCCAAGAACTGTGTCAAAATAAAAAAATTAAAAGAATCTGCATTTTTTTCTTTCTCTCTCCTTCATCTGAGGTAAAAACCACATGGGCATTGCTTTTCATGTTTCACCCTTCCAGTCCAATTCAACTGAAGCAGAGATGGAGAGGAGACAGAAAGAGGAAGTCACTCCAAAACATCTAGACTACGGGAGTTGTCAGGCCTCAACGTGCAAGTGTGGTGATCAGACTGGCACACATTTCAAAGAAGTCCATGGTGTGTGATCCCTGCCGTGGGGTGAGTAGATGTGAGCTACCAGACAGAGATCCAGGGAGTGAGGAGCTGAGCTGGGGCAGATCAATCGCTGGGCTTGCTGAATCAATGCTCAGTCTGGGTCTGTGGAGACCTGCTGTGGAACCTGACCTCTGAGGAGTCGACGAACCAGATTTAAAGCCCACAGCCTCAATGATGTCATCTGGCAGCAGCAGAGGGAAAGTCAGCAACCGCATAGTACAGGAATAGTTTTATGAGCCCTTCATGTTTTAATAATAATGAATCAATCAATCAAATCAGTCATGTGCATGTCAGTAAGTGCATTAGTAATTGCAGTGTCTGAATGCAGTTTTTCTGATTCCACATATGCATATCTGAATACTTTTTATAAACTCAATTTAAATGAAAACTGTGTCAAAGTTAATGTTTTTAATGCCAAATTAAAATATGTTTACTTTCATTGTAGTACAATATTTAGAAACTATAGCCATGATAATGGCTCTGCAAATAATGTTCATGTTCAGCATTTTAGATACGTTAGGTTGAGTCGGCATGCTAACCTTTGATAATTGCCTTGGCTAACTTCCACTAATTACCAAGTACAGCTTAATGAATGTGGGTAAGTTTTGGAGCAAATGATTAAGCAAAGTATTGGACAAACTTTGACAAATTTTGACTTCATGATGGCACTAAATAAAGGGTTAAGTGGTAATTTTGTCAATCACTAACCATCAATGCTCTTGAAGTCGAGGAGGTAGGATCTGTTGTCCACCTGGTAGAGCTGCAGACTCATTTTCACTAGGTTGCCGGTAACTGGATTCTTCCTCCGCACTCGCAGATGATAAGGATTCACCACCTACATGAAATACCACAGAAGCTACTTAGTATGTAGACATTTGTGTGTACTGTACGAAAATGTCCAAGTGTAAGACATATCCTATTACCTTCCAGTCAAAGTTGAGTTGTTTCATAGCCCTGTACACCTCAGCCATGATATCATAGGGTCTGCTCTGACTCCTGATACCAAGGTGCCACTTGGCTTTCTTCACTGCCAGAGGTTTGGGCCGGGTGGTGTTGAGAGCATCCAGAGGACAACGGGACTTGGGGCTGTCAGCCAGGAGTGGAGGCATTCTCTCAGGGTGGGGTTTGACTCCAGGGGGTAGTGGCATGCCTTCCTCTATGAAGGAGCCCTGTGGAGGACTGGAGGCCAAGTAGAACTCGCTGGCCTGGGTCATGATACGTCGATTGTCTATAATAAGGTGATAGGCTACTGCTAGCTGATCCTTGATGGACAGAGGGAGGATGGAAATGATGAGGTAATTCACTGAGGCTAAACCCAAACTTTCAAATTACTGAAAAGGTCTAACCCATGCACACCTACTTATTTTCTAACAAGAGACATCTTTTGTCTGGTGAGTCTAAAAAAATGAGCCTGATGTGAAGTGAAGCAGAACAGAGCAGTTATGGTAGCACGACCAGCCCTACCATAACTCAAGATTCATGCACAGCTCTAAAGAAACTTATGAAAATAAAACACTACAACACATATTTATTTTGACATAACCTGTTTCATAAACAGTGGAAACTCTCACTTCTATTAAAAACACTATGAAAGTGTCTTTGCAAGTGTACCTGTGGATCTCCACTGTAGAGGCTGGACACAACCTCGGACTCAGTGCATTCAAACTTCTCGCACACTTCTCTGACGGCCTCCTCATCCAGGACTGTGGCATCATATGAGGGGTCTTCAGGGAACAGGTAGCCTGACAGGTCCTGCTTAAACCACTCGTGTTCTCTGACACAGGACAGGATCAATGCAATGTAAAACTACTGTGAAGTTATGACACCACACATAATGTTGATTTTATCAGTCTTAAAATGTCACACCGTCATGTTACATTTAAACTTGAATGAAGTCATGTTGTCAAACACAACAGTCTGTTTGTTTACTGACACTTCAGATGGAGGAGATTTCAAGTTACAGGTCTAGAAATTAGATAAAAGGAGAAACACTACTGGAAATATTTTCTTCAGATTTCTTCTCACCACTTTTTCTTGAGTATTTTTAAGAGAAAATAAAAATGGTCCATGCAGTATCAACACAGTACATCTATTAAAACCACTGCTAAAAATGAAAAAAGGGTAAGATAATAAAAGAATAATGTGACTTTAACAAATGAGATAAAGGGGGATTCAAGGGACATTCGACCCAACAGAGTCAGGCCAGTACCTGATGTCTTTGATGGTGGCTCTCTTCAGAGGGTCCACTTGCAGCATTAGCATCAGCAGCGAGGCCACCGAGCGGGTCAGATACTCTGGGATGTAGAACACTCCCCCTCTGATCTTCTTAAACAGCGTGGGAACGTGCTCATCATCAAACGGCAAAGTGCCACACAGCAGAGCATACAGGATCACCCCACAGCTCCAGATGTCCACCTCTGGGCCTGCATAGAGCCTGACACAGAAGATGTGACAAAGTAAGCGATCCGGACACAGTGTGTAACTCTGATAGTCATAAATGTTATGTAATAATGAATACTCATGATTGTTACCTCCGCCCCCCACCCCCAAATGAAGCATCCATAACTAGTGGATAAATGCTTCATAAAAACCTAACTTTGTTGATTGCATATAACTACATATCTTCAACAGTTTCAGTATTTATTTTTACATACTAATCATAAATAATCCTAAATATGTTGAGGGCGGGTTCAAAATAAGTGTGATAAGATCTGAAATGATTAGCTGAATAATTGACGAGTCACATGCGATTACACACATACACACCTTCCTGAGATGACCTCTGGAGCAGCATAGTTGGGTGAGCCACAGCTTGTCCGTAGGAACTCCCCATCTGACATCATGTTTGACAGACCTGTTGGCCAATCACAAGGCAAATACAGATTAACACCTTTCTGTCTCCACTCTGACAGTAATCTAGACTAAAGCAACAATTATCTGTTATCATATTACTGCGATTGATCCTTTGATGCACACAGGTTAAACTGAACATAGGCCTTCAGATAAAGGGTAAGAGTTATACACAGTGGGTACCACTGATATCTTTAGCCTCCTTTAGCCGGCAAAGACTCTAAGCTCTGAAGACAAAGCTCATCTAATTGGATGAACTTCTCTCCGCCTGCAAGGGCATCAGCCAAATGCTAAACACCAGACACTCAGCGATGTGACCTTCCCTTTATCTTGTATCCCTGTCCCCTTAACACTCCCTCTCCCTGCTCACCCGTGTGTGTTGCCTTCAGCCAAAATACTTCTCCCGCTGTACACCCCTACCGCACCCCTATGATTCCTTCCCTATCAGATGACACTAGACCTCAAGGCTTCCTGCCAGACTTGATATGAGACGTGGCCGTTGCTAGGGGACCTCTCTCCACCCTACACACCCTGCTGCGTACAAGGGCCTTCGTGTGTTTTTGAAAATATTTCTCTCTTTCATGGTCATGTTGCATCAGGCACATTCTCTTAGAACAATTATGCTACAACGGGGAGAAAGACACTTTGTTCCGTTAATTTATTAATAGGGTTAGCAGGTGTATGGTGGTGATTTCACACTTAAATATAATTACACAAGTGTATAATTAAGTCTATTATTATGGTTTATTATTTCTCAGTAACAAACTGTCACTCGCATACTCTAATCAAACTGTCCAATTACTTGGTTCCAGCCAGCTCTAATTCTAGTCAGCTCTACAACAAACTCTGCCTCTATTTTTTATTCCCCCAAGAACACAAGAAAAAAATCCCTAACAATCTTTAGTTTCTGCCAAGTCAATTTTTTGTCCCTCCCTCTAGCTATAACTGTGTTCTTTGGGGATCCTACCAAAGTCTGCAATCTTGGCATTCTTGCTGGCATCCAGCAGGACATTCTCAGGTTTGAGGTCTCTGTGGACCACCATGTGCCTGTGGCAGTAGTCTACAGCTGAGATAATTTGCTGGAAAAGACGGCGAGCCTCTGTGTCCTCCACCTGAAAGACACAATGTGAACGGATATGCTTTGACTATAGCTTTGACAGAAATGAAGGTGTAGGTAAAGTTCAACTAGGATTATTGTGCTAATAAAAAAGGCTCAGACAACTGTCCCTAAATAAATCAATTTGTAAAGTTACATGTAGCAATTGTGCATAACAACAATTTTAAAAACAATTCCTTAATTCATGTTTAATAAAAGGCAGTATTACACACCATCTCGACCCCTGCTTCATATCGCCACAACTGTTAACCAGTTTGAGCAGCGACAACTGTTGACTTAATAATTTCTGAAGGTGTAATGGCTACTGTAGCCAATAGATTAATAAATCACTTATCAGAAAAAACATCTTACCCGTCCATTTTTGCAGATGTAGTCAAACAGCTCACCTCCAGACACATACTCCATAACCATGAAAAAATCTGTGGGAGTACTTATCACCTGGTACCTAAAACATACGTAACAATCAAGAATGTCAACATTGCGTTGATGAGGACTTACTCTACATTAATTAACACTTAACCTATACAAATATCAATAACAGGACTTCATCTCTGAATCTCTAGACCCATTTTGTTTACTTCAAAACATGCATAGCATAATAACACAGAAACAAACACACAGAAAGGTGAGACGAGGCTGTGATATATTGCTGCTGAGTGTAAGCATTATATTTCATAAAAGCTGGGTATATTAAAATCCAAGCCCAATCCCATGATTGCTTGTGGGAGATTTTGCGCTTCATCACAATCTACTTCATTCCTGTTGCGCACAACACAGCTGGCACCGTGGGAGAAATAAACACAAATCAAATCACAATATTTTCATCTTATATAGAGTTTATGAGAAATCTGCCCAATGGGGTCACTTGAGGGGAATATTTAAGACATTTAGTGAAATATTGTAATTTCATTCCATGCTAGTTTTACAAACAGGGCTACATTCTTCAGCCATGGACACTCTATAGCAGCACAAGCAGACTGTGTGTGTGTGCCTAAAATACATATGTGTACATATGCATATGAGTGTTCCACACCACTCGTACTCACAACCTGAGAGCTCATGTATCTGCCTTACGGTGTGTCAGAGGACTAACCCTAACCCTGACCTAAAAATAACACAGAGATTGTCGAGAGAGACATGGAATGACAAGGAGAAAGAGGCCAGGGAGACAGAGGGAGAGAGAAAGAAGGAAGACATGTAAAAAAAAACAAAAAACATATGAGGAGCCAAGACACCTGGATGAGGAGTAAGATTTAGCCATACAGAATTATCATGTTAACTAGAGATTTACACTAACCAAAACAGATTTTATTTATCTAATTCTGAGCCTGTGTGTGTGTATTGGTATGTCTGTGTGTTCCCCCTGAGAGCCCTGCAGAGATGCTCAGTCCAGTGCAGCTGTAGTAAACAAACAGGAACAACAGAAACATGCCACGACACAGAGGAAACACAACACAGCAAAAGACCCACATTACAGCAGTCACTACAATAACAGAGCTCAGCTACCTCACAATGTAGTCTGTCACCACTGAGAGCCTTAAGTGTGATAGAGGGATGTGTCGTCTTTCTCAACTTACAGCTTGATGATGTGTGGGTGTCTAAACAGTTTGAGATTCTGGATCTCTCGTTTGATCTTCCCCACGACATCGAGACTGCGGATCTTCTGTCTGTTTAAGATCTTCACAGCCACTTTATGGCCTGTCAACTGATGCTCTCCAACTAAAAGGCAACAGAATTTAGATATGACACAGATACAAAAAACGGATGATACACAGGCGGTAAAGCCCAAAATATACAGATATCAAAGAAAGGTGGAGAGAGAAACTAATGGGTTATGGTTTGATTTGAAATCCCCTGTTGCATTCTAGGTTTCAACATGCAACTACGTCAAATGAACTGTGTTTTATTAAGTTTTTTACTATACTGTAGGCTTTATAACCCTATAATTACATACTGTAGCCCTTGTGTTGTTGTAACGTTAGCAAGTAAACCCCTAGATTGACTTCAAACACAGTTATTAAGTATTACCTGGACGCAAAAGGTGGATAAACTCCCATAGGGATTACCCAAAGACAAACACCCATTGTCATTAACGGTATTTTGTTCAATTCAGTCTTAAATTACATAAATTAAGACAGTATTTTCTCAGGGTTTCCGCTACTTGCTACTGTGAATAAAAACAATTGCCCCTTATACAGTATTTATGGACGTTTTATAACGTGACCATGATGTCAGGTGGGTCTGTGGTCCACCGCTGCTAAGCTAATACATCCCTCAAACTGCGCACTCAAGAAAAAGGCGAGGTGAGCACGGAGGTAAAGCTCACAAGGTCACGCAGACTGCCCGCAAACTAGCTAAGAAAACGCTACTAATATTCTGTGACATGCTTCTCCAGTAAATCTAACACATTCAAAGTGGTTTTCTGACTTATCTGGCACTTAACAAGCTACCTCCGTCTAGCAATGGCATAAAATACGAGACTAGCTAACGTTACAGCGGTTATAAACATATCAGTTAACAGCGCTCACTTGGTGGGTTTGGGGTAAGCAAACATGTCCTTCGCTGTAATTCTTGGCAAAGACACCTAACATAAACATAAATAAAATATTCATAACGTTACACCATAATAATAATGTGACTGTGCATTTCCTCGTAGCTATTGTCCTCCAGTTAATGACACCTGCCATAGCTGAAACCCGTAGCTACACACACAGGGGCTTCGATGAAGACAATTTGACTTTCAACAGGCCGAATGCTCAGAATGTGTTTACGCTTGAATTCCCGTCAGTTGCTGCCGTTAAACCACCGAGCTACGCAAACTGCTCACGGACCACCGGCAACTTCAACACTACGCTGACGGAGGAGGAGGAGGGGGGGCACGACCACTACTTCACTGTGCTCCAACTCAAACGCAAATAAAAAACGTACACAATATGTCAGACATGGCACAAAAACATGACTTAACTCTTTACTTTGCCGAATGTCCCCACTCCGAGCGTATCGCCGAGGATATAATGGCCGATTTTTACCCTGCCTTCGTGTTTCTGCTGTTGCCGCTCTGCCATCTTCTCAGTTACCGGCGGGGCTCTGTCGGTGCGGTGGTGGGTTTGTTGCTTGTGTGCTTGTGGGGCTCACGGAGAGGGGCGGGGCACTTCACTTCTCTCACTGCGAGCAGGGCGAGCGAGCACCGAGGCTCAGCTAAACGCGCACTGTCCGCTTCACGGTGAGGACTGCCGCACAAAACAACGTAGTTCATTTCTTTTCTGGAGTCCAAGTGGCATCCGTATTAAAGCGTATGCCTGCGGGGCTATAACCTTCCTCAGTTTCCCATTTATGTGCGGTGGGAATTTTTCTCTGACCTGCTGCTAAACACTGCTGCTACTAGACATTTACACATTTGCACTTTTTAAAACATCCAGTATTTACACACCAGATACGTGTCTTGATACAAAAAATTACCATCAGCCGTATGAAATATTCATTGTAATGTAAATCAGTGTTTTTGTGCCTGTGTAGATCGTACATCAATGCAGTGAGTGCTCACTAACCTACATGTGCTGGCCTGTCACATCAAGTCTGTATCGACCTGCTCTGCTCTTTAATCATGCTTCAGATAAAACTGATCCAGTTTCTACCCAGCGGACTCAGACCATTCAGACGTCTTTAGTCCAGCCATGACCTGACATTGAGGAAGCTCACAGAGCTATTGTAATATCAATGTTCCGCTGGAAACCTGAGACATGTTTACAACAGGTGAAGAACTGTTGCAGTCTACTGGAACAAGCCTGTAATGAGGAAGGAAATGTTGGTTCAGGAATAAGTAATGTGTATGTGATTGAATGAAGAAACTACACTGGCACTCGCATTTATTGAGAGCTTTTAAAAAAAAATTAGGCATATATGATCATATGTATCTGAATTGTAAATGTTAATAATACTTAAGCCCCAGCTGCAGGTTGATTTTCAGACAACCCACATTTAGTTTTAGTTTTATATAGTTTTAAAGTCAGTTAAAGTCAATGAAACTTAACATTTAGTTGCAAATCCCTCGTTTGCAATAACATCACCAAATTCTTGGTTCCTTCTTCTGTTAGCCTACGCTTTTCCAGGCTTTTATGGCAGCCTGCTTCATTTATTGTTTGTTTGGGGGGTTTCTCCCTTTAGTCTCCTCTTCAGCAGGTGAAATGTTGCTTTAAAGTCTGCTGATTGACTTATCCAGTCTAAAAACTTCCACTTTTTTCCTCCTAATGAAGTCTTACGTTGAGTTAGCTCGTGTGCTTGTGTTTTTTAGATCATTGTTTTGCTGCATGATGACACTCCCAATCAGTTGAGATGCATTTCTACATTACTACATCCACGGTGCTTCACAGATGAGCTTGTATGGTTTAGATAATGAGCAGACCCTTTCCTCCTCCACGCTTTGGCCTTTCCACCACTTTGGTAGAGGTTACTCTTCATCTCATCAGCCTGTCAAACTTTGTGTCAGAACTTTTGTGGCTCATCTTTGTACTTTTCTGCAAATTCCAACCTGGCTTTTTGGTTCCAGATCTCTAGGGTTCTGTTCGATTCTGATGTGGGGTTTGCAATTGTAATCTTTTGATTTGAAAAAATCAGTGGAAATAGGTTGAGGAGAGCTAATTAGATTGTTGAGAACAGGCGTTTTGGTTTATTTGTGTGCCGTCTGTGAACAGAATATTCTGGTTAGTTTCATGGCTTTGTTGTATGTAAAGAATTTAGTAGTTGTTGAGTTTTGATTTTCAGTACAAGCAACATTTGCAATGCGACAGTATTTATACTTTCCAACAAACTAATTTTATAAGATCTTCATAATAAACACTAAAAGGTTGCAAAATGTGATGGCATCCAAAAAACTGGTCAGTAAATGCTTTTCTGTTATTTTTGTTGATGTGCTGTTCTACTTCAATCAACACCTCAATCAGAAAAAGCCTAATAAGCTAATTAATTCATTACTTTTAATATGTAAAATGAAAATAATTCTGACAGCAGTATATATAGAAATTACCAGCTCACAGGTGTAGCTCAGTAACGTGTTGAGTAGGATTGGACTGTGTGAGCCAGGATCATAACATATTTTCATTGTTTTGATCACAAACAAACAAGTATGTCTCATACAGTGTCCTCCCTGAGGTCATATAACCAACATATTGTTGGCTCCTTTTTCTGTGCACGGAGAAACAAACTTTTACTTGAGCAAACATCATACAGTTGATGATCTTCCTTTAACTGTCTCGAGCAGTAAAGAGGTGAGTAATTCACATTTAACCACTAGATGGCAGTGCAAGTTTAATTTATTAATGTGCAGCGTCACTCTGCATAAAGCTTGAGTCCTATGAAACACTTGAAGTTGGTGAATGAACTTTTTCTTATCAACGCTGGAAAAGAAGTATTAAATCTGATCAATTTCGAATTGAATTTTCAAAATACAAAATCTAGATCAAATAGAAGAAAAGGTTTGTCTACATTTTGTTCTCTGTTCAGGACATTATCACTAAACATGATTAAGTAAGAGTAGAGTAGAGAATTAAGAGTCTTCTTTGAATGGCCTCTATGGTATTGTCAAATTACCACATAACCATATAAATATATTTTTTTCTTTTTTTAAAAGAAATTTCAGCATGTATTTCAGTATAAGGAATTATTTACAGTTTATTATTACAGTTTACATTATTGCGCCAGAAAAGGCACCCCTGCCTGAAAATGCACCCCCGTCAGTGTGCACCCCCTCCTATCTCCCACTAGGAAAGCATCAGTCCTACAACCGTACTGTCAAAATTATTCAATTCTGGGACAAACAGAAACCGTATTTTTAGGGGGGGGTGCATTTTGTGGCAGGCCAGTCTGCCAGGAAATGCATTCTCCTACAGAAATAATTCATTTGTAGCACCAATTGTGATTGCCTGTAGGTTCATGAGAGGTATCCTGGATCCAGATTCACTTAAAGTAACACTGGCGTATTTCTATGTCCATGTTTTGTGCGTTTGGTTGTCTTTTTAAAGCGACCTATTGCGACGGGGGTTCCCTTTCTTGCATCTTTTCTTATTGCGTCTTGGTTCAAGACAGATATCCTGGATGTGGATGTTAATTTAAAACTGGCGTTTTTCTTTGTTCGTGTTTATTGGGTTTGGTTGTGTTTTTAAAGCGATTTTAACGTTTTTAAAGCGCTTTAATGCGACGGGGTGCAGGGGTGCCTGCTCAAGTGCGACTGTCATATCGTGTGTGTCCGCCAGGGGCGCCGTACGATGGTCTCAAGTGGGGACTGGTGATAAAAATGGAGGTGATTACCCACCGCCAGCAGAGGAAAGAGGGCTGAGCCCTGAAGCTGCTGGGGGATCTTGAAGAGAGCAGGGGGAGGAGGAGAAGAAGGATTGATATAATACGAGCGGCCGTCGGAGCGCAGAGCAATTCTCACTCACTCCAAGTCCTTGAAACCAAGACCGACAAAGTGGAGCGGGCTTTCCATTCATTTCAAGCGCAGACAACTTTTCTAAGTCCGCGGCGCGGGTCCATTAGGCAGATAGGCTCAAAAACTCAGACACAAGACAAGAAGAGATCATCAGATCTTTAATTTAACGAGACTGGGAAGTTGAGTTGGGAAGTTTGCCGAACAACTGCGTGACAGTTGTTTTTAAGGAGCTGAGAGACTGACAGAGTTTCTTCACCCGGCGCGCGGTGTGGGATTTGGAGCTGAAACGGGGACTTCTCAAATGCAAAACTATATGTATGAGAAAGCAATGGCACAAGAGACAAGAAACGGAGGAACCTCCACGTTAAATAACAACAACGGTGTTGACAACAGTAAGAAGAAGCTTCTAATAGCGCTCGACATATGCTGTCTTCTACTTGGTAAGTTTATATAAGTATATATAAATATTCTGATTGTTTGTGTCACATCAGCTGAGCAGGACTGAAACTTTGCGCTCTGAGTTTACACTAAAAAGTAAAAAACAACAAACAATACCCGCGCTTTCTAATGGCTGCCAATAAAATGCTTTATCTTTTAAAAAGTATTGCCTGATATCTGTGCCCACAAGACAGCATCACCCTTATCATCAGCCCATGCTGTGCAAGCGCAGAACAAAACAGTGACCAGGCTCAGCATATCGGACTTTCACTTTGTTTCAAAGCTGCAGTGTTTACACTTTGAGATTTTTGCCATTATGACCACGCACGCACACACACACACACAACAACAACAACAACAACAACTGTGTGCACATTCATAAAGGTTTGAAAATGAAGTTTTTAAATAGAGAAAAAGGATCATTGGAGTCTGTGTGTGTGTTGTTACTCTCAGCTTGTCAGAAATGGTGTCATCGCTTAATTTGTCGATCATTTCAAATACCACAGAGCATCACTGGGAGCGATCAGTTGGTGCCTGCTTGCCAACATGCCAGAGGCATAAATGTTTGGGAGTTTTGTAATGTGCCTTTTAAATCCCGTGACACCCCTTCCTGTCCCCCAGTAACATTCGTCATCTGTCCCTTAACCTCCGGAGGTGCCATTCCAGTCCTGTCCTCACATAGACTTGCACCTTGACTGAAGTAAAAATCAAAGTACTATAATGAAGGTATTGATTCATGGCTGATGAAACTGTCACTGAGGCTGCGGTGATGCCAGCAGTCTTAACTGCTCTGATTTGCTCCAGTAGGCAGCTCGTGTGTCATCTGTATTTTTTTTGTGCTGGTCCTAACTTGTTATTCTGCAAGCATCCCCTTCCAGATTCAGTGTGCACTGTTTATGTGTGCGTTGCTTTTGATAGTTGGTTTGTTTTTGGCTGTCACTGTAGCCCAGTCCTTTTAGTCACTAGCTCCAGTAGCCCCCCTTTTCTCTTCACTCTCCATCTCTCTTTTCTTTCCTTTAGAAAGGGATCATGGGAGTTGCGCTTAACTTCTACACATTCTCTCCCAGAACCCTTTAAATCCCTGGCCAGCTGCCCCCGATCACTTCAAATTACTTTCTCTAGCTCTCGCTCTCCAGTCCTCTTTCTCCCTCTCTGTCCAGGGGAATGCGTGGAATAATTGCTTAAGCATGTGTTGGTAGCCGGGGAATGCCTCTCCAATCTAACAGAGAGAGATGGAAAAGTGGGACCCGTTGCTGATGGGGCTTTTAGAGGAGCAGGTGGGAGCCACAGCGACAAACTGAAACTGAAGAAGAAACTGAAGCCTCATCTGTGGAAATGAAATATGCAACATCACCACAAAGGAGCAGGATTTGTATTACCCAGGATGTTAATATGGTGCACATTAACTTCCTATTGTGTTTGAGTGTTGTGTTGTAGAAGCAGATCTGCCTGACAGACGTTTTCCAGTGGGCTTATATTGGTTTGCTCATGAAAGAACCTCAGACAGAGATAGACTTTCATCTGCACCCGTATAAATGTAGATGAGCTTTGAGCGCATGTGGAGTAAATTTCCTGCATAAAACAACTTCTTCGCTAGTAAAAAAAAAACTAAAAAAAAAAAAACTACACTATCAGCTCTTCTTTGCCATGCAGGGACACACACACACCCATATGTATGTGAACACACAGACACACACACACACAATGCATGTAAATACAGACACACACAGACACAAATGGTCACACACATTCTCCTTTGTCATGCTAAATGCAATCCGGCTGCAGAGTGAGTACTGGTTGGCCCACTTTAGTGGTTTTTGGGGATTTAATGGGTGGCGGGAGAAGGGGAGGTTAAAAGAGGGAAGGAGAAAGACCAGGAGAGGTGGGCGGGGGGGGGGGGGTTATCAGGGGGTCCTGAATGAAGAAAGAGGAATGTGGGTGTGTAGAGGGCTCAGAAGAATGCTTTGTTCTGTGTGTGTTTATCAGAAAAACGTAGTGTACACCACACATCCAGTTAATGCATACATATTGCATTACCTTTAATTAGTTTCTATCAGCCAGCTGGTGCTACAGTGACAGTTTTCTATACGTTGCCCGATGATCATGTACCCTCGGGCATGGCTAACGACTCTGTTTGCATAAAGGACATCTGAAGCCATCTATAATCACACACAGGAGGAATCACACCAACACATGTGCATAAACTTAAAAAAATGTTCCCCTGCTTCTGGTAATCAAAGCTAATGATGCATAAACACAGCGGGATCAGAATGGTGAGGAAAACACATGCATGCACACACACTCACACACACACACACAGTCACGCAGCACTCAGCTGCTGAGATCAGAGTTACAGCTACAATTTTGGCAGCTGAGCACAAGCATCATCTGCTGATTTCACTTTGGCTCGGGTTCCACTCTTGCTGAACAGCAGAGTGGATTTAGCTACTCTATAAGGAGCCTGTGCACACACAAACACTGTACACTCACTATAAATACACAAAATCCACCGCAGACCGTTGGAATTTATTCTTCTCTTTTTTTCCTCTGTCTCGCACGCGCTCATGAACATGGCAGCACGCTGTCTGATAGCCTGCTATCATCCGGTTTAAAATTGATGTTTATTGTGAAAACACTTTCTGAAGAGACACCCTCGTGAGCTCTCAGGAAACTATATCTCTAAAAGTAGCTTCTCGTAAACCCTGATTAAGTTTTACACAATGCGAAGCAGATTATGCATTGTGTGTTTGCTTGTGCGCATACAATGGTGTCTGTAAGGGTTTGGAGGTCATTGTGCAGTGTGAGCTGCAGAGACCTTTTTCTGACTTTCAACATGGATTGTGCAGGGCCGGTTCCGCTCACTTTCAGTCCCGTAAGTTTATTTTAAAAGCAGCACAGATCTGTCTTGGCATCGCTATGGTGACCAGCCACTCATAGAGTATATGTGAAGTTGTCTAAAAGTCTAAAAATCTAAGGTGACTGAATCTTTCTCCACCAATATCTCACATTTCAGTGACGTGATTCTCCACAAGCAATGGAGATGAAGTGTGACCTTTTGGAGCTGGGCGATGAACTTCGGAACTGGCCCTGAAGCATTAATCCTAAATGTCTCTATCCAGCTCCAGCCTCTCCATTAACTGCTATGACATTACAGCAGTCAGTCACACAGGCCCTCATTAAAGCTGGAGAGGTTTAACCTCTACCTCTCCAGGCCACAGCCACTTCAATCCTGAGCCGCTTTACAAATATTTTCCAGAATTTCTCAAATTCTTCTTCTGGTTGCAGCAGTGTGGCCAAAGACTCTTGATGTGACATCTGGTGCAGTTTTGGGAGTGAGTGAACCAGGGGGTAAGAAGCGCGTGTGTGTGTTTATAGTGGAGCTCAGGAAAGGGTGGGAAACGGAAAGGTAGTGTCGGTCGGAGGTAGGTGTGGTTATGAAATGAAATCCTGTTCTTTTTTTTTTAACCCCACAGCCTATTTCCATTCTTTCCCCCCTTCCTTCCTTTCCTGGTCCTTTTCCACTTGACCCAATCTTCCCTCTCCTTAACTGGTTTTGCATCAATGCAGAGAAATGTCATGAAATGTAGGTTCGTTTAGCGTATGTGTGATTGTAAGTAAGTACATTGACTGCCTAAATTTTGTATGATTACCAAGTGAATCACTTTTAAATCTATAGAATATACCTCCTAGAACCTAATTTTTTTGAGATATTAGAGAAGTTGTTTTTGTTGTTTTAGACTGGAATCAAATAGCAAGTGGGAGGCCTTCACACGCAAACCCAAACACAGGTTTGCTAAATCTAAAGCTGCTGACCTTAATCTAAGGTCAGATATTCTGAAAGAATTCTGAATGAGTCTGTTCAGGGACAAGAGCTGACTGAGAAGAGAAATCCTGTGAACTACATTGCTAGATATAGATACAGAGAGAGAGAGAGAGAGAGAAAGAGGTGGGGTTAATGGGAAAAACATGCCGATATGCTTATCTCCCACAGACTGAATCATGTCAAGTGGCACAAATGTGGCTGTGCTCAACGTTAAACAAAACGCTTTGCTCTAGTAGTAGAGGAAGTGACGTTATTTGCATTTTCCATGTGCTTTAGTCTCACTGTTGATGCTACTTGTCAGTCTGTTCTTCTGTATGACAGATAAAGTCAAAGGTCAGACAGACAATAGACGTAAGTAGGACAAGTGTCTGCAGTGCTGAGTGTCTGACATTTCCTGCGCTCACCCACAGTCAAGGCCTCAATGCAGTCATTCAAAATGCACAGAGGAATATATAACATCAATCAAGATCCAGCTTTGACAGTAGTTGACATGCATATGGTGCATATCAATATTACACTGCTATACCATAAGATCTTCTTTGTAGAGAATGTTGGCTCTGCTCTAAGAGACAGGCAGTGGCCCTGGAGCTATGCTTTGAGTTTTCTGTGGCTCTAAGGCTTGTTTATGATGTGTGTTTATGTTGTGGCTGCAGGACAAGGCGAGGTTAGGGCTCTTTAGAGGGTGAAGAGCATCCTCAAACACAATAGCATTAGTGTATTAGGTAGTAAGATAAAGATCAGCACATGTTCATGACAACAGTCATAACCATACCTTACTGCAAATCTATGTAATTTTAGGAACACATTTTTTTTTGTGTAGACATATATTTATGCATGTGCTATGATCAAGCGTGGTGGTGGCATTGTGGCCAGACGTGTGTGTGTGCGTGTAACATTTTTGGCCCGTCATTGTGACATATGGCTGGTTTCTGCTGGTGCAGGAGTTAAATGACAAACCCCTGGGGTTTGTGTCTACGCAGGGCTGTGATTAGAGGTGTGTGGGTGCGAGCGTGTGCATGTGTGTCCTGTGGGGTTTATGGGGGAGATGGAGTTGCCAAAGATATCATTAGATGGACTCTGGGGCCTAAAGGGTGAAACTGTGTGTGTGTGTGTGTGTTTATATTTGCCCCATGTGGTTCCTGTGGGCAGCCCAGAGGCATCAGGTTAATTGATGCAACGGTGTCTCCTTATGCTGGTACGGAAAGTAGACAAACTCAACGTCATCTTTTGTTCACAGTCTCCATCCTGGCAAACAATTAAATTGCACAATAAAACAACAGTACATGAACATCAGCTTGTTGTGTACACTTTGACAGCGCCAGTGTAGTAAAGCCTCTGTTTCTCCTGTCTCTCTTCACTCTCGCATCTGTGATTATATACCCCTCCTAGGTAAACACCCTCAACCTGCTTATTTAAATCATTTTAGATTACTGGGCAGGACCCCACCATAAACTTTTGTTAACAGTCATTGTGTGTTTGAATGTGTGTTTAAGTTTTCTGTTAAGTGTTGTAAATGAATATTTTGTGGCCTTCTGTGTGTGGCAGTTGAACTTAAAAAAACAACAACACTGCTACTAGTCCTTTAATGTAAATGAGAGCAGAGGGAGCAGATGATCTTATGCAGCGGTGTTTTATCATAGCCAACAGGCTGAGAGCTGTAGGCCTCATTACATTTCTCTGTTACACCACATTGTCCCTGCCAGGGCCTCTTCCCTGCTGTTACACAGGCTTCTCTGTCTGTCACTTTCTCCTACTACATTGCCCACTACAATCCTCTGTCTTTGTGTGTGTGGACATGCTGTGCGCATCCAGAGATGGGGGGTTGGGAGTCTGGGAGATTTCACTGTTTCACTGAGAACAATGCCCCTTTGATGCATCTCGGCGCTCTTTGTTTCGCTAACGAGGACCAATAGGCCGATGGCAGACGGAGAATGAAGTGGAGGGAGAGAAAAAGTGAATGAGGTTGAGATGAGAGAGCGAAGAGACCCTCCTCAGTGGGCACTGAAGGCCACTTGATTATCAGTCAGTGGTTTATGACTGTAGCTGCTTCTAGCTGTATTGTTGACTGGATTGTGGACTGTAGTGCTTATCTGGTCAGCTCTGGGTACTGCCGTGTAGTAATCAGCTCAGCATCTTTATTGGCGAAGGCCTTATCTGTGCAGCAGCCACTGAGCCCTATCCTGTTTACATACAGAGAAGAGGTCTATATGAAGAAGCTCTTTGCAATACTGGAAAACATCACACTGTAGCTCCAATTTAACACCTATTGTCTTTAGATAAACCGCAATGTGTGCACAGGTGAGGTTTAAAGGATATTAATGGAGAAGGTGAGGGGAAGACAATGAGGAAAGGAGTGAGTGAAGTTTAGGAAAGCATTATCCAAACGGAGGTGTCAAGTTTCAAATACTCCACAGCCCTATTCTCTGCAGCTAGGGTTTTGTCTCAGGGGATAATAATGCTATTATGGCAAGAACAGAGAAACACCCAGCCAGCCAACTAACCAACCAGGTTATAGCCTGATCTGGCCCCTGGCGCTGCTCAAGTTTCCCTGCAGCTGTGCGCTCATCCTCCTCTTTCAACTTTGACAGTGCAGCCAAGCATTAGGAATGTCTTGATGAGTAACTGATATTTTTAAAGCACATTATAAATATCCTCTTGCCTCCCCCTGCTTGTTAATGTGGCTCAGAGTTGATTTTCCACAAAACCGTGTTGAATTCAACTACAGTACTGGGCCGGCAGCAGCATTGAGAGGCTGCCCTCACAGGTGCCTGCTGGTTAAAGTCCCCTAGGGAATGTCCCAACAGATGCCTGTGTGTAAAGGGCATTTATTCCTGTGAATAAAATCTCTCTGAGTAAGCACATGTTTCAGCCAGCGGCCCCCCAGTCGCTGCAGCATTCACACAGTGAGAGGAAAAAGGACAGGGATTCACTCTGTACACCATTCTGCTGACCTCAGCCGCTCCTGTGTATCTGTGTGCGCACGAGCATGTGTATTTGTGAGCTTTGTACATGTGTGAGACACATCAGCAGCTTGTGGAGACAAAGAACCAATATCTGGAGCCAAACATCTGTATCAGTGTGCATGTGTGCATGCTCTTACATCTGTTTAGAAATGTATTTTTCCTAAACAGTGTGCATGCATACAGATAAAGTTTGGGTGGTTTTTATGGACCCAGGTTTGTTTATTTGGATTGTGAGAGAATTTTAAAGCCGTTTGTGGTCAACAACTTAACAATGTTTGAGAGAGGCTTTGCTGAAGTTGCCAGTGGAACCATAGTAACCCACTTCAGCACCCACATAACCACACAGACACACTCCTACAGATATAATAAGAAATGTTACAGTGACATTTGTGCCCTGCTCTTACATACTAAAGTATAATCATAGAGCTGTGTCACATCTCTCACCTTTGACCCTTCAGCCCTGTGGCTACTTCCAGGGTCTGTCATGAACCTCAGCTAACCTAGCAGTCTATTTCCAAATATCTGGAATCCCACACATACTCATGCTCTTGGCTTTAGTGACCCTAAGATAAAGTTAACTGTGTGGGCTTGCAGCTCTTTGTAGTGTGGGATGTGTGACAAAGTTCATAACATCCAAGGCATCTGCTTGGCAGTGTTAAAAACCTCAGAGGTCACAGTACTGTTTAGTTGAATGTTGAACATGTATGTGTGTTCACCTTCTATAAATGCAAAAGCTAATTTGGATGAGTTACTGTTGACAGTTGTGTCGTGTGCACGCACAACATTTGGCCTATTAGCATAGATCATAAGTACAATATTGCCATAGAAACATGAACCCGCTGGACGTGGCACCGAGCCGCTCATTCTCTCCAGTCCCTTGTTCATATCACACGCACGCACGCATGCACGCACGCATGCACACACACACTGTTTGCACACAGCACTAATCTGTCTCCCACAAACACACATACAGTACATCCCCTTGAGACTGCACACACATGGTGCAATTGCACTGTGATGTGTTGCTAGAAAAGGGCATTTAGCCAAATTAATGGATTAAGGGGTCCTGCTATTGCAGGTAATTGACCAAACACTCTTTTGTGTCTTCATGCACACACAGTTGCACACATATCAAATAACCACCACACAATATCTATACATACTCATTTTTTAGCAATGTAGGCAACTTCAGCGTGTTCTTTAGCAATGCAGGTTATGTTGCAGGGTGTGGAAAATCTGAATGATAAAAGTATGTCAAGAGTCTCCTCAAGATAATGGCACTGACTTGAACTAGACAAGTGAGTGTAATGGATATGTGCACGTTAAGAAGGTCCTGTGATAACAGCACACACAAACACACAAAGACTAATAAGCTTGAATAACAGGGATATGAATGGTGATTTTTCATTTACTCTATAAAATAACTAAATTATAAAAATGTCTCTGCAGGTTTTACAGAGTTGAATGGAATTTTTGTTCAACTAACAGTGTAAAACCAACAATATAAAATTGGAAATAGAAGCACATTGTCACATTTGATACAAGGAGGCTGAAGATGATTGGCATTTTTCCTTAGTAAATACCTGAAAACCAAAATCATTTCAGCACAAATATTATTGTATAAAATGGGCAAAATTCCACCTTAACTCTCTGTTCAGTTAATAAGAAAAAAAACTATGCATATGATAATATTAGAGACTCTGTTCCAGTTTATGAACTTTACAGTTTTGGATTCTTTGTACTTTGGACACATTTCACAGTAGTATCAAACACCTTTGAGTTTTGGTAAACAGCCCCACTCTTTGCTGTGCTGAGCAGAAGAGAAGTAGAAAAAATTTGATTGATTGACTGCCCAGTTTATGGAGTCAAGACCCCCTCAGCCTTCACCCTCTCTAACCCTCCTCTGAATTGTCCTTTCTCTCTGTCGCACTCCTTCTCAGGATGGATCGCATGGTGTGTTTAAGAGACAGGAGGAGGAAATCCTTCATTAGACCAGACCACAATACCTCTTCCTCTGGCCTGCTCCGCCTCCCATTCACCTCTCACTGCTGCCACTTCGGCAATGCTCACTATAATCACGATATCGTTCTAGTTCTACCCCTCAAAGCCATGAAAGCCTATTAAAATATCAATAGGGTTCGTGAGAGTCATGAGAGCGGGAGAACAAGGAGCTCACTACTAGTCTCAGCAAACACACAGGTGTTGCTCTGTAGGGAAAGCCGTGCGATGTCAAGGGGAATTAACCTTTTGATTGATGCAGAGCTTTAGCTGGCATAAGAATAGCTATTGTTTCCTGTTCTGGCAAGTACAGTCTGTCTTAAGATGAGAGAAAATAATAGAACATTGCTGATTCTTACCCTACAGGACTAAGGAGCTTCGGCCTAGGTAATAATGACAACCAAGGTGCAAATCCTAACAAATTCCAACAGCGTAGCGTTCTGATAAATGTAAAACATTTCTTACTTTATTGTCTGGGGTAAATGTTTAAATTAGACTGTGGCTGGATTTTGAGTTAGACCCAGCTTTGCAATCCCGCACCCTCTGCTGAGCTCAACAGATTCAAACAGTGCTCAGCAACACTACAGGCAAAAGTTGAGAAAGAAACTAAGAAAATAAGGCGAGAGCCAACCTTGACTTGCTTACTGCTCCTCCACTTCACTACGAAAATACATTTTAAACAAAGTGGAAGAGAAGCTAGACAGTTAGTTTCCCATTTGTCCACTGCACGTCTTTAACAAGTTACCAGGACATACAAAAGAAGGATGTGTGGACACAAATTGCGGACATTCTTGGGGTGTCTGATGGTGTTGGATACATCAGAAAACAATTGTCCTGTCAGAGCAGTATGTAAATTATGTGCTCAACACAACACTACAGAATGATGAGAGGTCAGATACTGCCAACTGCTTTGTATCTGTATGTGTGGGCGGCCCCTTAGTCCTGTTAGTCCGGCTAATCTAACCACTAACTCACTATACCAAATTTAACTCCAAAGCCAATCAAATGGGTGCTGGCTGAATAATCTCTCTCACACAAATAAATGCACACTAGGTGTGTGTGTGTGTGTGTGTGTGTGTGTGTGTGTGTGTAAGTGTAGGCATGCAAGCTACAAAACTACACTTAAAGTACACTAATATATGCACCCACACACCATATGTAAACACATGCGCACATACTTTTGTGTGTAGATTTCTAGCACGCAGCGAAGCGTGAACATGTGAGTGGATTTACAGATGGAAAATAAGTACACGCACACACACACACACACACACACACACAAAGGCCTTACCGCGACCTCTGCATATAAACACTGATTCATGCCTCACTCTCTCACTTTCTAGCTAACCTGTGGAAAGTAGTCTTTAGTGGTCTGCAGTGGTTCTCCTCATACCCTGAAAGAGAAAAGTGCATGACAGGATCTGATAAGACAAATAGAACTGTTCCCAAACTCACCAAGCCACCCATTTAGGATCTTTGTGGCCCTCCCTTTCTCTTTCTCACCATTGAAGGGTGTTTAGGCCTCAGTTATTCTCAGGCGCCTGTTTATGTAGTTTAAAAACAGCTCAGTGGCTTGATAGCTCATAAGGCTCATTAGCTCTAAAAGTGCAGAACACACAACTTCTCACAAAAACAAAGGATAATAACTGGAAAAAACTGTACCTTTAGAGTTCTCTGTGTAAGTAATGGAAGTAAGGTAAGAAGCAGTAAAAGTTCTTCCTTTTCTTTAGTGAGTATTGCTGTATGTTAGTGACCTCATGACAGTGCTTGTAAAATAGTTGTTTTTTAATTTACTATTGTACCACAGGCTTTTGCCAACAGCCCAGCCTACTCTTTCTTTTTCTCCCATTTCTGTTTTCATCCCTCCCTCTGCTGACACTCCCCATTTCTCTCTTCCTCTGTTCTGGGTCAGCAGGCCCTGTGAAGGTCACACTCGCTTTATCCCATCGCCATAAAAGAGGTCATATTTCTCCAAACTGCTGCTTGCAGACGAGACTGAGATTGGCAGTAGGTCTAGTGTGATTTTTTTTGCAACGAGAGGTTCATGGGCTGATAGTGGTATGAGGGGAATGCCCACATACCAGGCTGTTTTCAGTAGATGGCATGGGAGGAGGGGGCAGCACAAAACAGCTTGGCATCTCAAGGATAGGCAGCGTGCGGGCAAAGAAGCTTTCAGAAATTCTCACTTTCCCTTTTCAGTCATTCAGCTGGTCAACTTTTGAATTTCCCATGGCATCCTCTCATTGGTTTAGCCTTTAAGCACTGGTGCGTGTGTACGCGCGCGCATGTGTTTCCCATGTCTGTTAAGCCCATGACCTCCTTTCACTTATCCTCATTAGCATATGAATCCCCCCTCCACAATTAGGCCAGAGTGTAGGGATGGAGAAGGAGAAAGTGTAAGGAGAGGACAGAGACTGGTATGAGACAAAGCACAGCATTAGGCTGAAAGTCACGTGAACAGAAGTGCATGTCTGCACCAGAATGATCTCGTCTGAAGTGGTGTTGACCAACCTGTCCAAGTTTTCCCCAAGTTGTGTCAACAGGCTCAGCCAACGCTAACCCTACCTGTTATGTGGACAGCGTGTGTCCCAGACACCACACCGCTGCCTGACCCAGGCCTGTGTGAGCCCACCAGCAGCCTGTCAAGCTCCTGGCCCTGCACCCTGTTTGTGCAGGTGTCTGCCTCAGTGACCATCCAATCTGCTGCTCTTTGCCAGCCACTGGAGAGAGAGACATGGATCAACAGAAAGCAGCTTTATGCTGATTTTTGTGTTGTGTCTTATCATTGTTGGCAATGTGGAGATTCAAAGCTCTTTTTTCAAATTATTCAAGAAGCTTTGTATTTTCAGAATTATAACTTTCTGTGGCCCCAAATCTCCACCACTATATAGATGAATATAAAAAAATTAGGGCCAAATGGATAAACTATATCTTTTGTATAATTTTGGGAATTGGCTAAATGTTTGGAAGACACCTGAGGTAACACTTTCTCTTTCAAGTGGGAGCAGATGTCACTGAGGAGCCTGACAGCTGTGAGTGCATGTCTGACAAACATGTATAAGAAACTGTGTTTAGAGGTTTTTAGGAATCTACAAGTTCACACAACTGGTGAGTGGTATGTTTTTCAGGGCAGACCAGTAAAGTGATCCACTTCTCTCACTGCTTGGGAGACGTCAGCTCTGGCTGCGTTAGGAACATTCATGAGTAGATCTCCGACTTTGACCTAAATGTCAAAAATCCCTGTGATGTGAGCTAACCACATGAACCACATTCAGGAATACTTTCTGTGCAGTCTGACATTGGATGTAAATGTTAGTGTGTATGTGTGTGTGTGTGGGTCCTCACTTACTTATGAACTACTATGGTAGTGTGTACACACTCCAAACATGCTGTCATGCGAAAAATGTTCCAAAGTTGGGTGGGCTTAGTTTTGTTTTTCTTGGAATTCACACATTTTAAAATCCCTCAAGGAAAACTTTGAAAGTCCCAGCCACAGCTTGTACGTCTGTATTTGTATTCTTTTGATTTAGAGATATTTATTTACTATTAAACTTGAACATGAACATGCATATGTCTGCCAATCTAAGCTAACCAACTGCTGGCTGTAGCTTTATATTTAACTCACAGACATGAGAGTAGTGTCTATCTTCTCATTTAAGTCCTATTGAATGGTTTCTGCCAAAAAAACTCTTCCTGGGATGGCACCCAGTTGCTCTATAGTCCACAACACTGAACGCCTCACAGTGTATTGACATACTCCCCATGTTAGTGTATTCCTTTGTTTCTAATAGTGGTGGCCTATCTCTGTGTGTATTTGCTCTGTCGAGAGGGACCGGTCTTAAAGGATAAACTTCTATAGCCTGGTGTCACGCTGTCAGCAGGGGCAGCAAGAGTTAGTTTGCTGAGCAAACAGCTTGTTTAAGGCTTACACCCACCTGTGAAGGTTTTTTTCTATGCTGATGTGTATTTGAATGTGGTATTTTCTCCCTCAGTTTACAGGTAAGTGGAGTTAGCTATATCGTTTGTGTGGGTTCATATATCCATTCATGTGTGTGCGTGTGTGTGTGCGTGTATAGCTATGATGCCCAGCCTGGCTCTGCACCGTACCTCTATTCGTCCATACCAGAGGGGTTTCTACTGCAGTGACTACAGCCTGAACTACCCTTACAAGAAAAGCACTATCCCCTCCTCAGTGCTCACTTCTGTTGGGTTGACACTGCCAGTGGTGTCCGTAAGTCCCACCCCACCCCCACCCTGCACACACACACAAAGAGCATTCGGCTTTGGGGAACACTGAAGGCAGAAGCAAGGAGGGCATGGAGGCTCATGGAGGTGACAGTGAAGGAGTGATGACTTTATATTAGTTATAATAAGTAAGTAATGATAAGTTCATTACAAGAACATAAAGTAATAAGTTCAGAAAAGTTAATAATATATTGCTAAAGGTTATAGATTTTTAGATCTGTCACTCCTTTGCTCTGCCGAAATGACATCCTTAAGCCTCACCCACTTCTGTCATATCCCATGATCCCCTGCTGCCAGCATGCTCCTTGTGCTCCCTCCTGTTTATGTCTTTGTCACTGACCTGGTGCTTTTATGCTTTCTTTCTTCTCTCCCTCTTCCTGTCTTTCTCTCTCTTTGCTCCCCTCTTTCATTGTGTCTTTTGTAGCTAGCTTGCCTTTCCTGATCATTGAGACTAGCACCATAAAGCCGTACCAGCGCGGGTTTTACTGTTCGGACGAGTCCATCCGCTACCCCCGAAAAGAGGGAGACACCATTAGTGATGCCGTGCTTTGTGGTGTTGGCATTCTTATTGCCATCTTCTCTGTAAGTCGACCTCTACACCTCCCTTTTGTTTGCATCTTTTCTCAAATTTAAAGACACTTCTTTTTAATTCTTAAATATCTCACAGTCCAATAGCTAATGTAGCTCCTTAACTAAAAAGTTTGAGTGATTTCTTATCATGCAGTATTTTCTAAAATACTCCAGTATTTTTGCTATAAATGTGCTTCATATGTCTTCCCCCTCCATTCTATAATGTTTTCTTATCATACTTTTTTTTTCCATATCTACTCTCGAGTCATCCAAGCCTTTTGTAATTAGCTATTTTTATTACTTCACTAAGTGAGTCAGTGGTAGTGAGAGACCCCCCAAGTGACATTAGGAAGTGCGTGTTTGCATCTATGTGTGCTGACGCATGCATGCCAAAGACCGAAAAGTTTGTACAAGCTCTTGGTCCATTCTCATGCCCCCACTTGTATCCCTGCCCACTTATTCCATGCCCCCCATGTAAAGGTGAAGGGTGAAGGGGTCATTCATGCACTGACAGCCTGGGGCACCTAACCAGTTAGCAACAGCATCAAACCACCATTCCCATGACTTGGTTCTGCTCCAAAGAGAAAATGGCTCACGTGTTGTGCCAGCAGATTAGAGGGGGGTCAGGGTTAGTGGAAACCTGCTATAATGGCATGCGGTGGGGTATGTGTGCGTCAATTAGTGCCACGTGGTCAGGCTAGATGATCTTTACAGCCCCTTAGGCTTTTTGTGGCACAGCCCCCTCATAAGTTCTCAGACTGAGACATCACTTCACCACCATCTCCTCACCATTAGCTTGGTGGGCACACACACATACACACTGTACAAACTCACGTCTTCTGCTTATAGAAACCAGGACTGTGCTTGTGTTAGTTAGTTTCCTCGCATGTTCACGTGTGGGCAAAGCTGGCATGTCTCACACAGCTGTGTTCTATTAGTGGCGTCTACTGCCGTGCCGACACCATTGCTTTAAAGCGCACACATGCACACTCAACCGTGCGTGCAAACACACATAGACTGTATATGCACACCTATACAATCAGAGCTATCTGGGCTTCTTGTTTATCACTACTGGAAGGGAAATCCCTACAGTCCTGGTCACTGGTAAGACATGTCCATGTCTGACTGAGCGGAACAGCAATAGTGAGATAGGCTTCCATAAGCATACACATTGACAATACAAATAAGCCCTCTACTCCATGCCTGCTGTATCTATGGCAGGCCCTGTCTACACTCAGACAGCCAGACACAAACTGCAGCAAACCAAGATGTAGAGATAGAGAAGAGAAGGAGATGTTTGAATGCAAATGCTGACAACCCAAATAAACGGTTCTAGCCTCTGTCACCCTCTATCACCGTCCTGCGGCTCTAATCTCTGGCTTAGATCAAAATAAATCATTCACAATAGCACACGCACAAAATAAAACACCACCGTGTTTGTTTATCGTGTCTAACAATACAGAAACAGTTCAAGTATATACAGAAACAGTGAGCTTCTGCATTAATAGGATATCTAGACCCAATAAACCTGCATATGTGTGCACATTTAGAATCTCACTGACAGTAGTGAGTGTCCACTGACTCAGAGATAGGCAGGTAAATATTTTTACTAGAGACTGGGAGACAAGGTAGGCTGAACAGCAAAGCCTTATGTGGACAGAGGAAGGAAAGGGAGATGTGGTTAGTGGTGGAAAGCAGCTGGTCTGTCAGTCAGATACCCCAGGTGGTAGAGATATGATTGACATCTCCATGCCTCAAAGGCAGGCTTGGCGTAAGCCCCCTCAGCGTGGATAGGTCTTTCCATGGGGCCCAACACTGCTTTAAACTGCCTGACAGGAGTCGGAGTTAGCCCATTTAAGCTTAGTAATACCCTGATAAAAATCAAATCATTTTTTCCTTTTACCCTTGTCTCGTTATCCTTAATATCCCACATAAAACGTACCCTCATCTCATTGAGCAAAGCATCCCCGCTCCTTAATAATCTTTCCCTCACATCCAAACTGCCTGAAGGAAGGAAAGGCAGGCCATGCTCATTATGTATGTCCGTCTGTGTGAATCTCACTCCTGTCTATCCTTTACACAACCTATCTACTCCATCTGTGACTTCACCCTGGAATTACATTAGATATCCTGCATGATACTCACTCAGACATTAATATTGTACTGCATGGCTACAGTATCTGCATCTCAATCTGCTGTGTGACTGTAGGATTCAGCAGCACCACATAGCTAGATTTTATCTCATATACTGTATGTGATGAGTGTTTATCTCCAAAAATCCCGGTATCAAAACTTTTCTTTTAGATTGCGATTGGAGAATGCTTCAGGATTCATCAACTACACGAGGGAACCAAGTCTTTTGTCGGAAACCCCTATGTCGCAGCTCTCTACAAACAGGTCAGCTCCCCATAAAAGTGCTTTCATACATGGAGATGAGAATCCTGCTTTAGTGTACCTCTGTCTGAAATTAAACATTTTGAGCATTAGATAATAGAGATTTTATCTTCATCATTGGTAATTACATACAGTATTTGCTGTACAAGAATAAAAATGGTGTAGGAACAGTGACTAAGGAGAACGGGACTGGGGATTTTATACACAAATATAGGTGAATTACAGACAGCAAAGATAATATGTCTGTTTATTCATGTGTTTACCTTGCAGATGGGTGTGTTTCTCTTTGGCTGTGCTGTCAGCCAGTCATTCACAGACATTGCCAAGGTGTCCGTGGGTCGTATGAGACCCCATTTCTTAGATGTATGTAGGCCAGATTTCTCCACAATCAACTGTTCTCTGGGATATATCACCAACTATACCTGCACTGGTGACGACAGCAGTGTACAGGAGGCCAGGTTTGTGGTAACAACCCAATATTTACATGATGTTTGCTGTATTAGAAATACTCTTTGTAATGGAAAAAAAGAAACTGAAGATAATCTTTCTCTCCACAGGAAATCCTTCTTCTCAGGACATGCGTCATTTTCAATGTATACCATGCTCTACCTGGCTGTAAGTAATTATAAAACTCTCACAAATACACATATATCACAACACACTCATCCATGCAAGTAGACACATGCTGAGAGCCTTAGAAACAGTGGTTTACAGATTGTATGCTGAGTCATGGAAATAAGGTTGGGTTCTAATTTGGGGATTCACTGTCTGGAGAATAAATGAAACATTGTTTTATCCACTTCTTTTCCTTCTTCTGCTCCTTTGCTCCTCACTCACTTCATTAAGAGTTTTGTTCTCCTTTTTACTCTTCAGAGAGATAGATGGATGCACTCCACCTGTTTTCTTCAGAGCAGCCGTGTATGCACTTCCTGTCCTCCCTCATTTCCCTCCATCTCTCCCTCTTGTTCCAACTGATGTGAATGTCTGATGGGACATAGTACCCTAGGGGCAGTTCATGTTTTAGACAGTCTAATTACACACATACAGACAATTGCCAGCTCATAGCCCACTAATCATCTCCTCCCCCTCTTCCTCTGTTTATACACTACACTTCCACCTAACTTTGCATGAGTGTGCTACACTCGGTCCAGAGAAGAGACTCTGTGTTTTGGGTGTGGATGGCCAGGACTTGGTTGCAAGGTGGTCTTGCTTCTCACACTGGGCTGACAGTTGAATTTCTAAGGCATTGTTATCTGTTGTCAACAAGGCTTGCTGTGGGTATTTCCCAGCCTCTAGGTGAACCTACAGCTGCACTCTGGTCAGAATAGGGAAAAGAGATGAATAAAATGCAGGGAGAAAGCAGAGTGGGAATGGAGATATGCTGCATCCAGACCACAGAGTGACACACAAGTCAGAGACCAGTGTTCCAGCTGCAGCGGGCTCAGGAACAAAGCCAGAGAAGGCTGGTGCAAACATAACGAGAGAGGAGAGCAGAATAAGAGGAACAGTTTGTAGCTGATGTTTTGGAATACAAAACCAACTTGAAACAAAGCCCACAGTGGAAGGATTCCTAGTGGAAAAAGGAATCTGCAGCAATTCCCTCCTTTCCTTTCTGTTTTTGCCAGCTTAAAACCAGTCACGTGACTGTTTGTTTTCACATTCATAGGAATCTATGGAACAGAGTCCTAAAATAAATATTTGTATTTCTCTATCAAGAGCAGATGTTACTCACAACTAAAAGCTACATTAAAACCAATAAAACATGGAAATAGATGATGATTCTGGAAGTTTACATCCCCAAACTGAATGCAATAATGCTTGAATTTTTGGATACAAATAAATACAAAAATTATCATATCTAGGCCACAGGACAAATTATGTTGAATCATTTGAATAGGACTAATTCATTAATCGTTTTGAAAAATGGAAATATCACCACCACCTCATCCGTTCTGATAAAGCACATTCTCAGAAAGTTTCTTTGTTGGTTCCTTCCCCACAAACTCCCCTCCCATGTTTTTGCTCCCTTTTTGCTCACCGATGTGTCGTTCACACAGTGTGACTGTCGCCTCATCCTCCTTCCAGTTATCAGCTAATTGGCACTTCACTTCCTGCCAAGCACGTCTGCGAGTTGCCTCTGTGACTACTGTGGTCTGAGCTGCTGCTCGCAGCTTTCAAATATGGCATACGCATAACTGGCACAAACCACACGCACGCTCTACAGCTACACCGCAGCCATAGAGAACAAGTGTGTGCTCAGAGCTTTCTTGTTTTTGGCTAAAGTGCACAGATCTCCATGCACATAATATCCAGTTTTCATCCCGCAAAGAGCCAAGATGAATTTGGAATAAATTCTGTGGCTTATTCATCCTACAGAACCTGCTACCAATGAGGCAGATAGCATAATGTTGGCCATGCTTGATGTAAATGAATCATAACCACTAGTATGCTTTTTTCTCACAACATGGTGTGAAGCAGCGGAGAAGAAAAGAATAGGGCAGGCTCACGCTCTCATTTTCATTCTTTCCCACTTTCTTGTTTGTGTGTATTTTCTTTGATTTAACATGAGATCAAGAGAGACGGACGGAGAAGATCGCAGTGGAATGAGCTGGATTCTTTCAGAAACCACTAGACTCTGTGTCGCTCTTGTCTCCCTCTGTCATGGGAATCTGTTGGGATTCCTTTTGTTGTTGTGCTTTTTGTTGTTTTCCTCGTATAGAAGTATTTAAGATGCACAGAAAATTTCTGGAAGAACAACTTGTGTCAGAAAGGCAGATGCCTGACTCTGTGTTATCAACTCTTTCAGTTGCTTATCAGAACTTTGCTTGTGCTGAATCAGGATTCTAAGGGTTATTTGGGTTTACTCACTGGCCTCGAGTTAGATGGAGTCAATCCGATAGGCAGGTCACTGTAACTCCTTGTTGTGGCTAAGTTCAAGTCCTCATTTTAATTCCTCTATTAAAGCTTATTTACAGCTGAAAGGTTTGTTCATGGCTGAAGGATGTTAGACCAGACAAAAGCACTTATCAGTAGTCTTTGCCCAGTACCTGAGAACCACCTCAGAGGAAACCTTAAGTCTAAACATCCCTGTCAGGGAGGAGAGAACAAGACTGGAAGGGCTCACTTCCTCTGATTCCGTAAGGACAAGAACAATGATAAAGTGTCGTAGAGGAAGTTTGAAGGAGCTTTATGTCCACACCTACGAGCTCGTAATGGCTTGGGGGTTGGTGGGAGGCACTGTGGCTGTCTGTAAGTATTGTTAGTCTAGCTGATTTAAAGACACAAGTCTGGAGGTTTGGGCTGGGTAGACCTCGGCAAAGGCCAGCCCTCCAAGGCCGTGTCACTGGGTGTGAGAGACAGGAAGTCATGGGTATGAAGAGGGCAGAAACACAGGATGTCTGAGGAACTTCACCTGATCTCACCACTGTGCGTGGATTAAAAAAGAAACTGTGTAATCACACTTGTGTGAGTGACTGAAAGTGACCTTGGACTTGAAATCGTTCCTGTTTTGGTTCGTCTCAGTCTTCATCATGACCCAGAAAACAGTCTTGGCTGTGTGCACAGCAGGGGGCACATCCGCTTTGTCTCTATTTACTCTAATAGAGGGTAGAGGGTTCATCCCAACAATGTGTTGAAATGTGCGTGGCAGGGTATGTATATACGTGTGTGTGTGTATTCCAGTGGCTCTCAGTGGTCGTGCTGTTTTTACAGCTGGGATGTTGAACCTTGCATCAGTCATGTCCGGCTCTCAGGCAGTCAAGAGTGTGCGTTGAGGAAGAGAGTATGTGTTTCTCAGTGGGTCTGGCAAGCTTGACCCCTTTGATTTAGTCTAGACTTCTCAGTAATAATACCCCCCCCACACTGCAGGTGCAGGTGCAAGGTTAGAAAGTCAATACAACATATGTTAAACTTAATGACTTTTATGAAAATGTCCAGCCAGGTGTGTGTGAGGGTTCAGGTCATTCCTGACAACGGATTAGCATGACATTTGCATTGATGAGGAGTACTGTACATATATACACGGGATTTGCGTGTCACATCATTTGCACAGTAACTGTGTATGTTAAATTCTGATATCTGTGTGTCTTCCTTGTCCTCCCCCTTCTCTCTTTCTCTTTCCAGTTCTATCTCCAGTCCAGGTTTACATGGCGCGGTGCTCGTCTCCTCCGCCCGCTGCTCCAGTTCACCTTGCTGATGATGGCCTTTTACACTGGCCTATCGCGTGTCTCCGACCACAAGCACCACCCGACTGATGTCCTGGCAGGCTTTGTGCAGGGAGCCCTGGTGGCCTATTGCATAGTAAGTGTACACTTAATATGCAAAACACACAGTACATGCCAACTGTAAAAGAAATATGAAATGTGAGAATTACAGCACAATTGCACACAGACAGGCTGTCTGCAATTTAAACCTTTCTTTAACTGAGCATTAGGGATCCTGTCGATGAACCGACCTTTAAATAAAGTCTGCCTCCACATAGCTCTCTTTTTACACTTTTCTCCTCTCTGCCTTTGGTGAAAAGGAGAAAAGGAGCAGGCAGTGAAGTGAGGAGAATCTAATTCCCTTTAATGAATAACACATTGCTTGGAGCCAGGCCCTGGTTCAGGAGTGTGTGTGTTTTTTGTGCGTGTGTCTCGTGTTAGTGTGAATGCATACTCTGCAACCTTCACTACTTTTGTGACACATCGTCACAGCAGTTGCCAGGTGATTTTCGTAACCCTCATCATTACACTAAGCTGGATGGAGCCAAGGAAAATTGAATTTGGGTTGAGAGGGAAACACAGAGAGTGAGTAGGAGAGAGGGAGGATTAGCCTTTGAAACAGGAATGAGGCTGTTTTTGTTTTTTTCTTTTTTTGCGGCTCTGGTTCTATCAGCACAGCGGGCACCAGCTAAACACTGCTGCCCTTGGGCAAGTATAGGAAGACACACACACACACACACACACAGACAAAAAATTATCCAACTAATGAACATGGAAAGCATTAGATTAATAAAATTCACCAAGACCTCACTAGTGACACCCAAGCAAATCTTGGCACAGCTCAAATGTTCATTTACACCCACAAACACACAGCAGGGTCCTTCAATGCCAGGATTATTTGAAGGATGCAAAATGAGCCAAGAGTAGAAATCAGTGGGTAACAATGTACTAGAACTCTCTGGCATAATCTGAGCTCCTACAGTTGGGCGTAGCTCTTAGAGCACATCAGCTTTGACAAGTTTAAAAAAAGTATTTGTTTAAGGCTTGAGCTTGACCTCTGAATGGGCAGATCTGGCAGGACGAGCGAAGGGAGGAAAGTGACAGGAGAGAGGAGCCTTGTCTACATTTTGGCTCAGGACGAGCATGGGTTTAATCCGACTCAGCTATTCCACAACCCTCAGAAAGACAGCTCAACACACACACACACATATAGACACAGTGTTCACATTAACATGCATACAAGTCACACATATAAATACATACAGACATACACACTCGCACACAAACAATCAAGGCAGTAAGGTTAGTTTTACAATCCTTGACGCCCTCGCTGATTTGCCCATTTTCAGTAGAAGCACATCTGTGAGTATTTTAGCTCGGCTGTTTCAGTCTCTCAACAAGAAGCCGAAAAGAATGGATCTGACAGGGGATGAGTGGAGGAAGGACAGAAGAGGTAGAAAGCCAGTGTGGCTTTTGCCAGTGGAACGTAATAAATCAAAGTGCAAATGTCTTTAGATCTTATTATAAAAAATGACTTTTAAATTTAAGTTTGAAATGTAAGAATAAACGCATGAGTTCACACTTTGAAATCGTGGCAGAGTGAACATTTTTCTCCGCATGTTCAGAGCAGTGACAGAGCATTTTAAATGTCAGTGCTTAGATCTACTACATGTGCTTTTGATGTACTATGATTGCTGTTTACATGTATGTCTTTGATTTGTCTTTGAAGGTCACTGAGAACAAACTGTTACAACATAACAAAGGTTTTTAGGGTTTTTTTGGTGCACATGCACAGGACAGTCTGTATCCCATCGGTCATAGCAGCGGCTTTGTTTTTGGAGAACTTTGTGTGCTGCCAGTCAGTCTCCTGAGATGTTTTTATGAAGCAGGAACAGTTCACATTTAAGAGCCCCATGGCAGCTTGGGTAATGTGGTTCATTAATCCAGCCCGAGCTTGCGTACATGCATGAAAAAAGCAGTCACCAAGCACGGACAGCGCATTTGTCAGAGATACAAACGTCTGATTCGAAGAACAAAAGGACACATTGGAGGAATTTTAGTGGGTTTGCACGTCAGTCTCAAGTGTGCACTTTTAAACAATAGTTCTAAATATTACATGATGAGTTACGGCCTTGTGGAAAGGCGTCTTCCCTTCCAAATACATTTCAGTAATTGTCTGTAGTCGTGTGTGTTGTTACATGACTTTATTTAATCTGCTATTCCTGGTTTCCCCAGACTACAGTTACCTCTTTAATCCCAATGCACCCCCCCTTAGAGTGCCTGTAAATGAACAATAAAGTCAGTGCAAGTATAGACACCTTCACATATAGTGACATGCTAGATTGTGGCTTTGCAGCCTTTGTTCTTACTAAATTGCTGCTTTAAACCCCTTTGTGTGTTGTTTGATGACTGAGTCAGACATACACAGTTTTTTTTTTTGGAGAATATGTAAATGAATGTCTGTTTTGAGTGAAACACTCCAAGCTATAGTTCTGTTTGTCTGGCCTTTGATCAATAGAATCGACGAACCTCAACAGGAAGTGGTCCATCTGTCCTAGCTGGTACCTCCTTTCAGACACAGTGACCTACTTTTCAACACGTGTTGTAATAACGGTCAAGAGGACTAAATCCTGCAAGCTGCAGCTGTCCCAGAGAAAGCTGGGCCCACTTTCATTTGTTTTTAGAGGTTCATTGCCCTCGAGAGAACTCACTGTGCTTATTGAGGTTCTTTAAAAGCTTAAGAATGTCTGTGTGGTCACTGAACTTGAGCAGGAAGCCATTTTTATCACAGCACACACACACAACTAATATATATCAGTTTGGAAGTCTATGTTACACACCACCAGTTAGTTACTTTTTAAAAATTATACACATACAATTAGACACGTAACACTGTGACATGTTAGTATGTGATATGTCTGCGCTGACCTGTGCACTATTTTCTCAGGAATATGAAAGTGTAAACGTATGCAGTGGCATCTTATGACCTACAAATGTAGTCACAGACGAATTGTGTGATTAGGCTGCATATGTACTCACCGTTGGCTTTATATGCATGCAGACACCAAACACATTCTTTGATATATGAAGAGGGGCTAGTGAGTAATGTGAGCAAGTTGCACTCATGTCCTGTCTGACTTAGCTTCTTTATGTGTCAGACAAGACATTTTAATGGTGGTTAAGGACATAATTAAATTTAAGCTCACACACACATGCATACATAAAAATGTATGTATACACACCCTTAAAGGTTCTGCTGGGGTTTTTTCTGCTGAGTCAGGCAACACTCAACACAATAGGCCTGGAAACTGTGTGTGCGTGTCTTTGTGTGTAGCATGCACAGGAAGTGGTGAGGTCGTGATAAGCCTTTTGCCACGCTCGGGTTCGGTTGGTAGGTTGGGTGACGCTGCAGCAAGACCTGCTGTGATTGGATGCCAAGCTTCCTGATGGGAAACAAGGCTGGACTGTTTCCCATGACGAGTCTCTACAACCAATGACTCCACCTCATATCCCTCCGCTTTAATTATATCATATATATAATGTACCTCATATGATGTACTAAAGATAAAACACAAACTTGTCTGTACACAGTCCTTTCAAAAGCATGAGAACAGCTGTCAGCTATCAGGGTATCTATCTACATATGATGTAATCCGTCAGTCAAAGGTCACCAATAAATGGTCACTTTATGCTCAGTAAATGTCAAGCTGTAGAAGAAGAGCATGTCTTTGTGTGGGACTGACCACTCTGAATGAGGCAGTCTGTTATATAAATAGATCACTGGCTGTGTACCGGCCATCCTTCCTGGAAAACAACAAAGATGAACAGTAAACTACACTAGTACTGTATATGTTTTCCCTGAGGACATTCCTAAATGAGGGCACTATGTTTTTTCTCCAGTGAGATCAATTGTGTTGTTTCCCTAAAGAGCTAATGCAAGTTGAATGGCAGCTTCTCCCCTTGGCCTTCGCGCCTTGTCTCCTTGGCACAGGCCCTCCGCTTACCCTCGGCTGGCAGCATGAAAGGAAAAGCTCCTTTGCCTGCCTGTCAGTTATTGTATGTGTGTTTGTGTGTTAGTGGCCCAGACCCCTGTAAATGGAATTTATAATCCACTGTTACAGTGGGCAGCAGTTTCCATGGAGCCACTTCCTGTCCATTTCTCTGTTTGACATATGATGTCATAGGTATGTCAGGAAGAGATTTCTTTTCTGCCTTTTCCCTTTGTTCACGCTGCCAGCCAGACTGACCTCAGAGCTGATGCAAAGGGGGAAATCACCTCTGGCATCATTTCATAGAAGATTAACCAAAGTTCACTAAGTTTGATTGTCATTTTAGTGTGAGCTATACTAAGATCACTTCCTTCAGTCAGATTACTCACTGTTGCTAGCTTGGAGTTGCACAAAGTGTGACGGAAGGTGGTGATTGGGAATTTTTTCGTCATGGCATTATAAAGTCATACAAATTTCTCACCAGCTCACAGCTCCCCTGCAGGCACAAGATCATGTGGGTGTGTATTAAAATTAGCGGTGTTCAGACCTGCCTTGTGTTTCCAGTTTCCAGAGTCTTGAATCACCACTTTTGATCAGATTGCTCTTAATTCCAGACAATTAAAAGTGTGACCGCTTTAGCTCAGTCTGAGCTCAGCCATATATCTAAAGAAGAGAAGTGTGGTCATTTCCTGTCTCTGCCACTGAACGTGACAAACATTGATCATCATTGAAATTTAGTTTGCATGTGCAAACCAACTGATTTGGTAGGCACATCATGATGTAACACACTTTATGCAAATTACTACAGTAACTTGACTTTTCCTTTCTGTGGTACATTTACATTTAAACTAGACACACACGCTTCCAAATAACCACTTCCAAATGCAACTCAATACCCTGTGATTAGAATAGTTTTGTCTTTTTGTGCTTTTTCTGTTTTCATTCTGTTGATTCACTTTGCTCTCCCTCTGTTTGGCCACCAGGTTTTCTACGTGTCAGACCTGTTCAAGTCTAGAGTGAAGCCGGCTACACCTCCACCCTCTCCCATCAAGAAGGAGCTGCTTCCTTCATCCGACATCATTGATAGGAACAACCACCACAACATGGTGTGAAAGAAGCCACATCTCTTTCCTGTGACTGAGGAGCCGATCACGGTGCTGCTCAACTCCCATCGGACAGTAGAATGTAGCGACGAGAGACTGTAGCTGCTTCTTAAATAGCATCCTCCTCCCTTTTGAAATGCCAGCCGCGGCACTTTGTGGACTAGGGTGTCAGGTTTGAGATTTGCACAGCAGAGTCCACTCTCACTATCCAGACTTAATATTTACTATTATGTTAACTACTTATCAACATTTGAGCCCATCGCTTTGAGCACAAACATAAAAGAATTGGAAGCAAAAAGACGGAATGAATCAAGACCTTGATGACTTGACAGGCAGAGCTGAGGGTGTGGAGGTTTGATGGAAGCGTAACAACATAAATGGAACCGCTTGTGAAGAAAATGAAGAGAAGAGACAAAATGAAAAAAAAACAACAACAAACAAACCCCCTGCCTGGGAAGAGAGGGATTTCCAATGATGCTTCCTCTCTGAACTCTCTGTGGCCTTGGAACATCGTAGGACAACAACTTCCTGAGCAATGGGAAGGATTTTACTGCAATAACTAGCAGCATAGAAATATTAACAATATAAAAAAATATAACGTATAGCACTGTTTTTAAGTTCATTGTCCATTATTACCACTTGCTGCCTGAGATGTCTAACAAAAAAAAACTTCATGATGCTGACATCTATGAGACAGAAATATTTACTCTGAGAAGAAGCCGACCGAGCCTAGTGTGGTGCTTTTCACAAAATTTCATACTTGGGCAGGATAACATTAGCATAGCATGACTCTAAAAACAATAACCCTGTATTAATAGGACACATTAAAGATCATATACTGATATTTTTAGGCCTATATACAAAGTTCAGTGCAGTCCTTTGGATACCACTGGACCACTGGAAAGTGATGTCCTCCATTCTCATATCGTATATTCTGTCTCCAGATCTCCAGCATATCAAGCTTTTTTGCAGTAGACAGTCAGTGTAGCCTAAACCCGGGATGTTGCATTTCTTGAGGGTTAGTTATAGTAAAGGGGGGATAATTTCTGTGGAAGGAGGGAGGCACATCTCACAGCCTCCCAGCACCTGTATTAGAGGCGTGGCTGTGCCATGCCACTCTCTGGTGTTGGGGCCATCTGTTTGTCTTCCTAAGCAGGAAGCAGAATGGGTGGGCAGAGTGAAGAGGTGTGGTCTGTCACTGTGGAAAGAGGGTGATGAGTTACAGCTAAGCTGGCACATTAATTTGGGATGATTTGGGCTCTTTCTGCTGGCAGGGAGGGGCCTCTCACCCACCTAATCACTCAACGGCAATGGATGTTTGTCTCTCAATGTGTGTGTGTGTGCGCGTGTGTGTCTTGTACACTCTTGTGCTTGTGTAGGTACGCTTGTGCTTGTACATGTACATCTTGAGTGTGTGAGTGTATGTGTGTGTGTGTGTACATACGTATTAACGATGTGCCCCCCTCTTGATAAACTGTGTGTGGCAAATGAAACACACATGGTCAAATGTGCCAAGTGTGTGTGTTTGCGTGTGTGTGCGTGTGCTACCTGTGTGTGTCAGAGAGCAAAAGAGCAGGTGAACGTTATAAAAACTGTGGATCTATTATTTTTATTCTCTGCTAAGAAGCATCTTTAACCTTGTATGTTTATAGCCTGTCCTGTATCATCACTAACATTTGTACAGAACCAGATACAAAAGTCCTTTTATTTACAGTCTACTCAGATATCCTCCAACAACGACACACACCGCCATGCTGCACATCTTTCTCACCGTCCGTCCTATCATTTCACTAAGCCGTTTTCACTCTCTTTTTTTATAAATATATAAATAATGTATAGATCACTAAAATTAAGACATTTGTTTAACATGTTTAGATATATCCACTATGATTACAGACCTGTGTTTCTTTACAAAATGCTGCTTAAAAAGCATCGATTGACAGATTTTTGTATCTAGATAACTAAACTATTGTAGATTGTTATAGTTATATTATGTTTGTAATATGCATTCAAAATAAAAAATACACCCACAACTATATTAAAATTCAGTATTAGTATTTTTGTATTGTCTTGTTTTTTTGTACAAAAGAAATAGTAGTGATGCTGTTTTTTCTGCTAAATGTACTTAGCTCTAATACATGTGCTTTTAAATAAAAAGCTCATTATGAACATGACTTGGTTTTGTCCTGACTGTTCTATGATGTTTCTGTGGCTTAATGGATGGTATATTATTGTAATTGTTAAGTCCTGGAAATTATGCCTTAGTTCCACATGCACAGTAAAATATGAAAACTAAATACCTAAGATTTACTCAAACACTGTACCTAATTAGAAATTTAAGGTACTTTACTTTTTGTTAATCAAGATTTTCATGCACGACTAAAACTTGTAAGGAAAGATTTGTATATTGTCATTTTTACATATTGCCAGTGAAGTATTTGAGTTCTCCCACTTTCATAAAACAGCTGAATTAATACAGAAGTCATAGAAAAAATACAGTGACTTTTCTTTTGCAATGGTCTTACCATGGTGTTAGACATGACAGCTTAAATGTCCGAGGTTTGTGTCTGATTTCACACTTTGGCAGACACCAGACTGGAGAAACTGGCGTCATCACTTGTTTGTATGTGTGTGTGTGATTTTATTACCAAAAAAAGCAGAGCTGCCATCACAGTTTGTGATTCTGACCTAAACAAAAAGTGTAATTTTCTCCACCACAGTGTGTTTCAGCCAAGGAGAGAAAAGCCTGAATGACACTTTCTGTCATCTCTAATGTTTATCGGCTTCCTTAAAAATACAGTGTTTAATCCAAAAGCTACACTGTAATCATGCAGAGCACACCATTGCGTATCCACATAATGGCATTTAACATATAATCTACAAAATCTACAATTTTAAGCAGATCTGTGACATGGCCAGCAAGGAGCTAATGTCTTTTTTGAGTAGTCTTATTCCTCTTTATATCACCCAAGCATGATATAAAAAAGAATTAGACAGAAAGAGACAAAGAAAGAAAGAAAATAACTAAAACAAGGCCATGCAGCAGTTAATGACTTGTTATGTGAGCTAAGGAGTAAAAAGGTCATCATTTAAGACAGTGAATGATGTTATCATTACACTGGCATGCATGTCTCCCCTCAGTGTCCTGTAAAGTGCAGTGTTTTATTGACAGTGACACTACAGCTGGTATGAGGTCAGCTATACCTAAAAAACAGCACCAAACTGAGATTTACGGTGCCTGTGAACAGCTGGTAGATCTGGGGTCAACTATGCACGGCTGTAATAATGAAGGGCCTGCTGCTGTGGCAGAGAGAGGCCCATGTTGTGGTCTCGTTTGGCAGCGGCAGAGCAGAGCTGGCATCGGACCGTCACAGGGAGGCCAAGGAACTACGTAGTGCTGTGCCTCTGTCTCAGTGTGCTGGGTGTGCGTCCCTCATCATCATATAATGGACAATACATCCACACACTGTTTACTCTCATTTATCGTGTTACTGTACATGTCACCTTGAGCTTAGTGTGCTGTTGGCATGTGAAACCCTTGTAATTCCTAAGTTGATGATGTTGACATTTTAACACAAGTTGGATAGACTACATCCTCCCCTGTGGGTTGAGAAATCCCACCGCACTTGGTCTTATAAAGGCCTTTCAAAACCTCATTGGATAAACTCTAAAATGCATAGTGGTCATTTTAAAAACAAGACTTTAAATTTAAATTGTTTTACCACATACCAGTGATATAAAATGCACAAAAAAGATAAGAAAAAAAGAAAATGAAACATAATTGCGTAGTACATCTAATTAGACTAAATATTGTTACATGTGAATATGGAAAATGCCATTTGACAGCTGGTAAGTGTCAGCAGCAAGTTAATCCTGTTCTGCTCTACTGAACTTTGTTAGAGATTCCAGTGTAATTACTGTGGAAAACCTTTTCTTCTGAGAGAAGCCTGACAGATTGATAACATATGCATCCACATGCCATATGCTGAATGACTATGGACATGGGTTAATATCACACTAAGTCTGCAAGAACACACAGGTAGTAATTGCAATATGCATGTGTGAAAGAGCATTTTTAGTTTATTCTACACAGTAGCCCTGAATCACTATGTGTAAAAGTGGTAACAGTGGCTCTCAGCTGGCAATCCAAAACATGGCAAACTAACAAACTTCTTTCTTGTTATGTAGTGGTTGTAGCCAAAAAGCCCAGAGCGAAATGGCCCACTGGCACACATGATATAAAAAGCATCACTGCATTAACAAGAGTGCTACTGTAGGTGGCTCTGGTTTGGCTGACAAGTGAATGTGTGTATAACATGGAGCTGGGCTGTGGTGAGGGAGGCACCTCCAGGAGAGTTGTCAGGAGGCCTGGAGCTCTGTGGACATTTTTGCGGAAACACACGGGCTGGCCAGAGGAGAGCCAGCTGAGAGCAGGTTAGGCAGGGCTCTGTACTTACAGCAGTCGTCTGTTTGCTGTATGTTACTGTCTGTTTTGCAGTTTCTAGCACACATGAGGTGTGTAGACATAATATGACTCATCGGCAGGACATAGAGAGGAAGTAAATTCCAAATGCTGATTGATAGGTGAAAGAGATTAAAAATAACACAGCTTACCACTTTATTATTTACAGGTCTGCACTCTTGTGTGTGCCAAAGCCTTACTGAAGGAACAACTCAAAAACAGATATACTTGGAAAACAGAGGATTTCAAGTGAACAGACAGTTCAGCATTAACCCAGTTTTTTAGAAATCGACTGAATTATATGGGTATCAGTGATTAAGACAGGGACACAGTGGGGTAGGGTGTTAGACGACATGTAGGCAGCAGGAGGATTAATATCTAGGATTAATGTTGTGTTTTTATGATGATGATCCTGCATGTGAACATTATGTCTTTGTTTCAGTCGGGATGATATTTTGGTCCTTTTTGATATGAATGAAACCTCAATCCAGTGAGCGTAAAATAGAGTTAGACATGATTTCTATGTTAATTGTGATAGACAGGAAGAAGAGATTAACCTACTTCTTGTGCTCTACTTTCAACTGTGTGGAATATATTGTGCGGTAGGTGTAGTGAAAAATACTAGCAATATTGCATCGATGGGTCTGTCAGTCAATTGATGTTCCACTTTTTACAGGTAGTAATACTGTGTATCAGCAACTAGTTTGGTGAGTTGCTACACTGGCTTTTGTTCTAGCATTGGAATGATCAGATATAATTTATGTTTAGGAATAATTGTCAAATGTTAGCATGCTAACATGCTATAATAAGACCGTAAACATGCTAGAAATGATACGAAGTTGTAGAATTTCATTATAGAATGAAACCAGATACAAACAGCATAGATGTATGTAGCTGATTGTGAATATTAGTAGTAAAAGCTACAATTATGCAACTTAAGTGAGCGCAACTCGAAATCAATACACTCACACAATGAGAATGCTTCAAAAGTTACAAATCAAGTAGAGATCGTTTAAATTCTCTGATTGGTTAGAAGGGTGAGGCTCCCCCAAAAACGTTTGGAAGTCAATATCTCTGCACTTCTGCCAGACAGTATCTCTCCTCTCCACGTTAAGTTTTAGTATTTAAGTATTTCTAGTAAGAAAAAAGTACAAAAAAGTGTTACAGTGTAGCTTTAAAACTTTAAGTTCTGTTGAAGAAGTGAATCAGCTGAAAATGTGATCAACTAGCTTACTGTACTGGAATTTTAATAGCTATTGAGTTTAGCAAATTAAAACAGACTTTTAAGATATGTAGTTCCTAAGTCTCTGAAATGAAACTACTTCATGAATCTAAAAATTAATTGCCCTCTTCACACATAACGGTATTATCCCTGTGTGACATAGTGTCTGTGCACGAGTGGCAAGTTGGATGGAAAAAGAGGAAGCACAGAGTGATGGATAGAAAGTTAATAAACTTTGCAGATGTTGGTTTTGCATGGGGGCAACAGGTGATTATGTCATCTTCACATAAATGGCCCCTGTGTTTACCTACTCATTCGCTGTCTGTTTCTGTCTGATCTGGATTTTTTTCCTAAACCTGCCCTTCAACTTAAGCCGTTTACTAACTCTCACACTGTGTGAGGGTTTCCACATAAGGCTTTGCCTTCAGTCACTAACTTAAATCTTCTTCTTTTCAGTAGGAGCAATATGAAATCCTCCTACATTACGTTTCAGCTCCTTTTGTATGGAAAAGACACCCCACCTTCAGGTCCCTCATGGCCCATATGGAAAAGGTCAAAAAAGGAGCACAGGGATTTGGTTGCTCTGAACTTTTTACTAGACGCTGATTTTTATGGATGCAAAAAACTCCAAACTCCAGTTTCCATTTTTGGTACTTAAACACAGGTCATTTTACCAAACATCATATTTAATACAGAAAGTGTAAAAGGGGAAGAACAACTGACTTGTTGACTTTCACAAATGCACATGCACACATACAAACACACACCTGTCATCTCCAGTGATGCAATCACACAACACAAGTAAATGTATAAAGTGGAGTTAGGCCAGCATCTCTATCCCTCATTTATTTCTATGCAAGGTTTCCAGAGGAAAATCTGTCATATAGCCAAAGTTGCTGAAATCCACATAGTTCACCTGCTCACGCATCACCACACTCAAACCCATATCAACATATTGCTTCCACATGCACATACACAAACAAACACATGAACCCACACAAATTCTCCAACAGTGCAGAACCACATGGTGATTATGAGGAATCAGAATTCAGCTCAGTCCAGTCAGAGCCTGAAGCATGGTTTACTCACATCCATGTGAGGGGATGACCAGTAAATCATACACAACATTTGTGTATCTGTTGCGTCATCCTGCAGAGAGCCAACTGTGAGCTCAGCACTCAGGGACCATGTATCTGCATCGCTGACAATGAGCTGAATACCCACTCCAGACATTTGGACCATTCATCATACTCATAAAGCTGTGATGTTCACTCACAGGAATTTACTGGAATCTGTGCGTTCACAGGTCAAATAATGTAATTTGACCAGATACAGTAAAGTAGGAATTATTGATTGTAAATTGTATGATTCAGCTCTGGTATCAGTTCGTCTTTCTCTGCAGGAGGCTGAGTGTGATGGAAGAGAGTGTGAGGTTTAATAAGTCCAGGCAAGTGTTGAAACAAACCAGGAAATGTAATTAACCTATAGAAAATCTCCTGAAGCTAATCCATCATGTACTAATGCTACAAGTCTACAATATGTGTAGTATATGCATCTAGAGCAATTGTGCTTGTACAGAGTGTCTCCATCCTGGCTGACCTCAAATCTCTCTAGAGGGTGATGAAATATTTTTGTGGCAAAGCTCTGCACACATGTGATTCAGACTTATTTATCTGTGCCACAGTGTTCTCAGAGGAGATCGAATTGTCTCGGACATGAAGCATTTGTACAGCTGCCCCTAGCTGGCAGACTGAGTAATTCCAGTACTGTGGAGTCCATGAAACTTCACTAACACAGAGGATAGATAGATAGATAGATAGATAGATAGATAGATAGATAGATAGATAGATAGATAGATAGATAGATAGATAGAT